>CAMTDV010000009.1:3610000-4210000 GCA_947069175.1 Scalesia atractyloides
GAGCTCATGTGACATAGCGAATTATTAGATTCAATAAATCTAGTACCATGGCTCTGAAAACAATTGTAGGTCCTTGGAGGATCTTAGAATAAGGTGATTTCAAGTTATCAAATGAATAAACAAGGGAGAAATCCTTGTTTACTCATAACCAAGCACAATAGCACAATCAAAAGATAGAAACAATTCACTCAAATGATTCTGTATTAATTTCAGCGGAGTAATAGGGTACAAAAGATCAATAAAGCTCCAACTCTCTGAAATCGCTCGGTTTTGAATGGAATGCATCATGCTGTGTTTATAGGCAATACAGCAAGTGGTTACACGAAGGCTCAAGAATGTCACACGAAAGAGGACCAGGTCGCCTTCGTGTCATGTAGACACAAAAGCTCATAATGCGAAACCATGCCTTCTTGTTAGCTTTCGTGTATTGATATATCATGCAAACCACATTCCTTCGTGTCTTGTGAGTGACACGAAGGCCACCTTCGTGTGACTCCCATATCACACAATCAACAAGTGTTTCCAAGTCAAGACAGGAGGATGTGTGACTTGGTCCACTTACAGTACAATGACAAAATTACAGGTAAACATGATCAAAACAAAGACCGTTTATAAATATACACAAAAATTACAAGCTGAGACACAAATGTATCAACAACATACATCACCATTTTATTTTTTATTTATCCCATATATGAAACGGATTTCTAAAAAATGTTATCGTTGTGGAAGAACCCCAAAACAGCTCGTGATGTCCTTTCACGAAGACTTTTGCAGTTTCTTAAAATATTGTCTTTTTTATATCGAGCATTTCAGAAAACAATATCACAATATTTGAATACTTCGGGTATATACCATTGGCCAAATAGTATCCATGCGTGTAGTCATTTCCATTTGCATGAAACTAAGCTTTTGGTACACCCGGCGACACAAAAGAAGGTGACCAAGCCCAAAGGCCGTATAAGGAAACCGCTTGTAAAACCAACGTTGGTCATTTCTGGTCACCGCGTGTATGTTGAACTCACCATGCGGTTGGACAATTATACCATTGTAACATCTGTCGAAAAACGGGTTTTCAAAACCGCTTCGTTTATTAATCGAATAATCAGTTTCAAATTTTCGTTGCTCATTTAATGTTATTTTAATTTTAAACAATACATAACTAATAAACATTTTAGAATATGGAAATTAAAATTGTTAGAAAATAAAAATAAAGCAATTAAAAATAAAAAGGGGCTGCCGGGTTTCGAACCCGGGTCAGCCGGAAACCTTAACATCAAACACTTAACCACTCCGCCACTTGATATCTTTGTGTAATCTAGGAAACAAATAAAACATAAGTTCATCTGTGAAGTCATCTGTTTTGCGCCAAACTGAAACCGGTAATCGACTTTCAACTTTCCAGACGTTTGAGTGTTGATATTACTGGTTATAACCGATGAAATCATTACGACCGATGTTCTTAATCAATTCAGTCTTTAATTGTTTCGATTATATGAGTTTGGGAGTTAGAAACCGAAATCTTTTACTTCCTGAATTACTCTATCAATATCATCATCTCGCGACTCAAAAACACTCACAGAACCTCTAATTTCACTTTTACTCTAATTTCTGATCGTCGGAATCGCTTTCTGAACTCGCCGGACTTTCGCCGGAAAACCGTGTCTTTCATCAAAACGGTAAATTTCTCAATTCTTTCATCTTCTATCTGTTGTTAGACTTTTGCTAACTCAAACCTTTCAATCAGAATCAATCCCAGACGACGATATCGGATAATCAACACTCGCCGGAAGTTTTCTGAAAATTTCCTAAAATTGCGCTGTGAATCGGTATAATCATTTAAACCTTCTGATAACTCTTGTTTAGTCATTCAATTTCACAATTTGGTTAATCAAAACTATTAATTGGCCCGTTCAGATGGAGTTCATAAAACTGAGCCGACGACTTCGCCGGAGTTCTGAGAAAAGTCATCATTCCGGTACGTTCATTCCCAAAACTTTCCCTGTCCATTTCATTTTAATCAATTATATGTCCATCAATCGAATTAATCAAGAACAGTAGAATAAATCGTTTGTCTGTGTGTTAACGAAGAAGATGAAGTTCAGACTGTGTATATACTTAATATAAATCGGGTTATATCTCGGTTAGACACACAGTCCAGCGGTGGACTGTGTGCATTTGAATCATAGAGTCCCGGGTTCGAGTCTGTCCTTGTTCCGATTCGTCACAATATTCAGACTTTTTATAAAACCCAAATATGGAAACTTCCATTAGTATATAAGAGAAATAAAAACAAGTGTTTTAACCAGGTTAGACACACAGTCCAGCGGTGGACTGTGTGCAACGTTAAACAACAGGTCCCGGGTTCGAGACCTGTTACGCACGCTGGTTCGATAGAATTAAAATCCTTTTTAAAATAAATGAATTTTGGAATAAATTAAATAGTATATAAATATAATTAAAAACAGAAATATTTCGGGTTAGACACGTAGCTCAGTTGGTAGAGCTGCGTGCACGCGTACGGGAGGTCACAAGTTCGAACCTCACTCAGTGCAAACAAATACACGACCGAACCGGTCAACAAGTCAAAGTCAATAGTCAACGGTCAACCCAAAAAACAGTAAACATTTTTTTTATATTTTTATTTATTTAAATTTAATTTAAAAATCAATTAAAAATACTTAAAATAATGTTTTTAAAGTTAGAAAATAGCCTCAAACTCACAAAAATATATCTAAAAATCCTATTAAAATCATTAATAAAATCCACTTATTTACCGTACCTTTTCGTTATTATTTAGGTTAGTTATTCCTCGTCGATCAATCCTCTAAACTTGTGCGCATTCAACATCTTCAAACGAACGCACCAAATGTGAGTGAATCTTTACAAATTCCCCGTTTTAATCACGTTTTTGGGGTGTATCGTGTGTCATATTATTTATTTCATTTAAACAATTGTGCATCCATCATATCAATGATCAAACGTGTATTCATTATGTATCAACTGTTTGCGTGGTTAATGTTTAGATTAAATTTATCATTTTCAGTACATACATTATCATAGGCCGCCGCTCCCCATTACCTATGAGCGTGAGCCGTTCCCCATTACCTATGAGCGTGAACGAGGCGTTGCCAACATACGATCGGCTCCGTTTGATTGAGCCTTGATCGCACATACATTTCATCATAGGCCGTCTGTTCCCCATTACCTATGAGCGTGAACGTGACGTTGCCAACATTTACATTATCATTCATGTCATATATTATTGCAAGGTGATTTGTTATTGTATGTTATTGTATGTTATTGTTTGTTATTTGTTTTTGTATTATTGTATGATTATTTATTACGTTTGCTCACGTATGATTATTGCACAATTTTTCCATATTAATTATAACAAGAAATCAATAATAAATGTTTTCTAACAAGGTTCACTCGCCAACTTTTGTTGACCCAAAAACCCCATTTTTACACATGATACAGGTGATCCAGTTGCAGCAAGAAACGTATAGGATGGCTTAGAAGAATAAATCGGTTTAGACTTTGGATTGTTTATGTAGTTACTTTTCTTTGTAATCGTATGAACTTGTTTGGAATATTGATGATGTAATTTTGAATTTAATAAATATGAAACATATTAGTAAACATCATGAGCTTTGGTGATAACCCAATTATGCCCCGACTCTTATTCCGCTGCGGGTCGGGGTGTGACAACCACCGCTTATAAAACCAATTGAAGACAGACTAAACTACCAATCATGTCGGGTATTGTATGTTTTTCTAAATGCACTTCATATTCTTGACGTTCGCACTAACATCAAAAGATACAATTATTAAATCTTATTTTGTACTGTGATAGCTTGTGCTGTTGTCACGCTTTCGACGTTACTATTCTAAAAATTGTCATTGCTTTCATCCCTAACTCTGACGTTTAATACTATCTCCATTTTATTGTCCATTATTGGTTTGTTTTGTTATCTTTTTATTATTGCTAGTTCAAGTTGTTTCGCATCATCACTCATCACGGCTTACCTTTCACCGCAATTTATGCGATGTGTGTATCCTCTCACTTATTCATAGACCAATCCTTCTCTTTTGGTTACGTTTATTTAATTAGTAGGTTTTACATTGAGGCGTTGCATAGAACCAATCCAAACCCGATAACGAAGTCGATGAAATTTGGTAAGGACATGGTGGATTTGCCACTAGTACTTCCTATATATAAGTGTTCTTGTCAAACTAATAAAAGCCAGGTAGACTGGTCATGAGAAGTTCTATGTAAGTTGTGCATGTGTTGTCAATCATGATCCAAATAACGGAGCCGATGAAAATTGATAAAGACATGGTGGAAACGTTTCTGGTACTTCCTTTATATAAGTATCCTTGTTAAACTAACAAAAGCCTTATTAGACTGGTCATTAGAAGTTCTATGCAAGTAGTTGAGTCGTCAATCATGATTCAAATAACGATGTGGATGAAAATTTGGTACAGACATGGTGGATACGCCGCTGGTACTTCCTATATAGAAGTGTCTATGTCAAATTTTCAAAAGGAACGTTAAACTAATCATGAAAGTTTTGTGTTAGATTGATTTTTTATGTGTTTGGTGATTCAAATTATATGACTTTGCGCATTTAACTCTATCGTTGTGGCGTTTTATGAAAGCATTTTTTTCAAGATCCCAAGTGGTGACACGGATTTAACTTTTGGTATCTTGAGTTTACTTTAGGACTCAGTTTGCAAACTCCCTCGTTTTACAAGTAAACTTTGGGACATGATTTTCTTTAAGCCACAATCAATCCTTGAGATGCCATTTATGGGCATCATGAGTAATGATCGTATAATTTCTTTTATGTACTACTTTTGATTTCCAAGCTTTGGCTCCTTTTTATTTGGGTTTGTCTTAATGACCTTAATAACTAGTTTTTTTATATTGAAAGTAAACTTTACTCTATCATTTCTTCATGTTTTGTTGATTCACTCATCCGTGTCTCTACGGTCTATATAAAGCACGTTAACTGCCTGGAAGGGGGTTAGAAGGGTGGTTTGGGTAAAATTCTTGCCTCGTTCAGTGTCTGGATCCTACGAGGACTTGATTCAAGCTCATTAGGACTTCTCTTGAGGTAGATAACATCAAATCGGGGGAATTAAGAAGGGGTTGAATCCCATATACCTAAACTAATATTAAAAGTTTAAATCGGCTTTGCGGGACTGTATCCCTGCTGACTCAGACCAATATGACCGAGGGTAGCGTTACCTCCAAAAGAGGGACATGCCACATTTTGCATTAATAACTTACTTAATTATCTTTCAATAATCCAGGCTTGCAGGACTATATCCCTGCTAACTCGGACCAATATGGCTGATGGTGATATGCCCCTATAACTAAGATAGTCTCTTAAAAAACCAAAAGTGTGGAAATCATAAAAGGATACGTAAAAGAGAAGTCGGAACGAAGTGATTCTATCTTGTTTATTGTTATTCTTCTAACATTTTATTTTTATTTCATTTTTCTCTTTTTAACTAACATACATCTTTTCTCAAAATTTGGTTAGATTAGACGTTGACGATATTCCGGTATTAAAAGCTCTTGTGTCCTTGGACGACCTCGGTATCTTACCATCACTATATTACGCCTACGATGGGTGCACTTGCCGTAGCTTGTTATAGAGAGTGATTGTATTGTATCGTGTTTTATTAATTTAAAGCTTGATAAACGAGTAAAAAGTGCTAAAAATATATCAAAAATTATACCCACGCTCTAACACGTCAGAACAAAAACAACTTACCGTCTAACGGTTCACTAACAATTCGCTGAACATTTGGTTCGTTTGCAGTCCTAACTATATTTCTAGTCTACACTCTATAACAACCACAACATGGCAATAATAAAAAAAACTTCACATTTGGATCTTTCTAAGAGCATCCTCATATGTCTAAGAGCATCTTCTCCACATGGATACTCAAAAACTATATAACATAAACACTAATGCTTTCCGTATAACCAATTTTCTTTAATTATAATAACCAAACTTTTTAATTTTACTTTATAAACTATTTATTTTTAATTTGTATTCCTTATATAATGAATTCAGAAAATGTAGACCTACATTACAATTAACATGTTGAGAACGACGGGATGACCGTCGATTGGGGCTTCCATCAAGGCCGGATGCGGCAACGCTTGGTGGTTGCGACGAGTTTAGCTAACTTTTCTGCCTTTTTGTTGGATGGTTGTCGCTCTATTTCCATCCTCTATTAGAGGCTTTCAATTTGTGTTATGGAAATATGTGTGAGGACTAGGGGAAGTAGGAGGTGGGGAGGTGGAAGCAGAAGATTTTAGCTGAAAGCACTGTAAATATGGGTGAGCAAAGGACCGACGCGGAATCAACTTAACTCAGAACCGTTTATCTTAAAATATAAGAACTGGGACTGAGACCTTAAAAGAAGGACACGGTTCGTGTCTAAGAAGGGTCTCACAGGTCCTATACTCTTTTGGACCGTGTAGAACTATTATATGAAAGACATTCACCAAGATATAGTCAAAAGCACCAAGTAATCAACCTAGCATGCAACTATTATATGAAAGACATTCACCAAGCAACATGAAGAGTTATAATTGATCAAAGAACAAGTTTAAGCATGCATATACATAAAATCATATGAAAACCAAAGTTTGTTACTTTATTATTAAAACCCATAATTGTTCCATAAACCAAGTAAAACAAATGTCAAAACATGGTATTCATCACAACCTAGGCAGCGTTAAAGAGTTCTAGCCTAGCATAATCTCAAAACAATAATCAAAGTTCAAAACAAGAGTAGAAAACATGATTGAATCGATGGAAAGAAGAAACAAAAAAAACACCGAACGATTAAACCCAGGAATTCTCGATCCACATGCTCCAAGTCTTCAACTTTTCGCTTCGGATGCTCAAATCGCCTTCAGCAGCTCTGAAATTCGTCTCTGGGGTTCTTATTTTCATCCTAAGTTGTTGTGTTTTATTATGAAGCCTCAGTAGGTTAAACCTGCCGAATCCTGGTTCAACTCGAATCAATCAATCAATCATACCTAGTGTAATCCCACACATAGCAAAAGCTATTTGTGGGGTCTGGGGAGGGTGGGATGTAGGCACGCCTTACCCCTATCTTTGAGGATAGAGAGACTGCTTCCAATGAGAAACCCCCAGCTCCAAAGCAATATCCAGATATAAATGTAAAATAAAAACAAATAAATGCGTGTAGCTATTACTCACAACAAACAAAAATGTATCCAGTACTAAAATGCATAATATGGACATATAGCACACCACATATATCCACACAAATAACTTATACCATGTAAAGGCCATCAAATAATAGAAACGCTAAGGTCCTAAGACAAGAATCTAAAAAACAGAAGTGTGGCATCCTCCTAAAAGTCCTTAACCTTAATTCTACGTCTCCAAGAGTTCCTTATCCTCGACCATGTCCTCAGAGAGATGCAAGTCTAACAGATCCACCCTAATGCCTCCTCCCAAGTCAGTTTTTGCCTACATCTACTCCTCATCCCCTTCAAGTGATAAATGTGGCCGTCAATTGTCTCCTCCTAACATGGCCAAACCATCTTAACCTTGCTTCCCTCGTCTTATCTACTATACTTGCGACTCCTAATCTATTCCTAAATACATCATTTCTTATCCTATCCCAACTAGCATGTCCACACATTACCTAAGCATTCTCGTCACTGCTACCTCCAACTTACGTGCTTGTGCCTTTTTGGTAGCCCAATGTTATGTTCCGTATAACATAGTAGGTCTACCTGCAACCCTATAAAATTTCCCTTTTTAATTTAGCTGGAAACCTCTTGTCACACAATACGCCAGTGGTAGCTCTCCACCTACACCATCCAGCTTGGACGCGATGTGCTACATCACTATCTAACTCCTCATCCCTTTGTAAAAACGATCCTAAATATTTGAACTTAGTTGTCTATTGAACCCCTTGCCCCTCAAGAGTTATCTGAGTGTCCTCAATGTCGCTCCACCACTGAAATCACATAATTCTGCGAAATCAAGCCCGTCGGGCGACGCGACGGGTGTTACCCTACTCTCTCGCGTGACGCGAGACATCAAAGTTAAAGCGGGTCAACAATCACTCCTCGTGCGACACGAGGGGGCTTCTCTTCCCTTGTTGCGCGACACGACAAGGTACGTTTCCTGTTTTTCGTTTTGTTTGATTGTTCGATCAACCGTGCACGTCCTAAGGCTCGGTTTTCTTCCTACTTAGCTCATTTTCTGCCCATTTTAGCTTATTTTATCCCCCGAGACCTGCAATTCACAACCGAATCAGTAATATACAAATTCTACCTAAGAACGACACAATTGAACTTGAAAAGTGTACAAACTATTCACGGAAACTAGTTGTATTTTGCACTACATCAGTTGAATATTCTGCCTTTCTGCTGGTTGGTTGTTGCTCTATTTCCATCCTCTATCAAAAGGCTTTCAATTTGTATTGTGGATATTTGTGTGAGGACTAAGGGGGAAGGGGGAGTAGGAGGTGGGGGCGGTGGAAGCAGGCGATTTTAGCTAAGACACTTTTAATAGGGGTGAGCAAAGGTTCCGAACCTTCAAGAACCGACCCGGAATTGACTCGACTCAAAACCATTTATCTTAAAATATAAGAATTGGGACTGAAACCTTAAAAGAAGACAACAGTTCGTGTCTAAGAAGGGTCTCACGGGTCATATACTCTTTTGGACCTTGTAGAACCGTGTACAAACAAGTTATTTTTTGGGCTTTCAACAAATAACAATAGATTTACTTTGAGCATGCAACAAAATGATTTCAGTTGATGGCACTTGTTTGAGGGATTCTCAACCCCTTAACATGTTGTACAATAGTTAAAACAAGAAACCAACCTAAGTTCAGAGCATAAAAAAATCAACTTAATTTTGTAAAGTACCTAAAACAATTAAAAAAAACAACTCAAATAATAGCATCAATCAGAGTGACGAATCATCAAGTTAGATGATTTAAGGATAAATATTGTATTTTACGATGGAATTTAAATCTGGCAAACCATTATAACAAATGGGGGCGTGCATAGGTTGGTTGGGTTCGGTTTTTATCATTAATCATAATAACCGCTAACTTCGGTTATGGATTTTCTTAACCATAACCATAACCGAACTTCGGTTGTACGTTATGGTTAACCGGTTATGAAGTCGATTATGATTTGGTTTTAGTAAATTTCGGTTATTAACCAAAAGCTTTAGCAAAAACTATCTTTTCGGCTAAAGTTAAAAATTATACGCCAACAGGCCTATAAAATAAGGCAACATTTTAGACTTAGCTTGAGCCTTTTTTATAAGGCAACAAAGACTACACTTTTTGGTTAAACTACCTATGTTAGATCCATTTTAATAAAGTAATTATGTAGTCAGTGTTATACAAAAGATTCATACGATAATAACTCCTAATTCTTCATCAAAATAAAGGGCATCTATATCAATATCATTTTGTTACTAACATACTTTTATATTAGTAAAAAATTTCTACATGGTTATTTGAAACATAAATCTATTATGTAGAATTTTAGACTTAACAAGAAGTTCGGTTCGGTTTTGGTTATATTGGTTAACCAAGGCTTCATAACCATAACCACAATTGAATTGTCGGTTAACCTAAGTTTCATAACCATAACCATCGGTTATGTTAGTTATCGGTTATGTCAGTTATGATTCAGTTATGTCGGTTATAGTTTGGTTAATGGTTATGATGATTAATTTGTTCACCCCTAATAACAAAATATCATTATTGGAAGTCTGTTCTTGTAGATCTAATTCAATACCTATTGATCATGAGCAAGGAAAAGTAGGAGGTGGGGCGGTAGAGAATGACTTTTTTATTCTTACTTGAGTTGAGGGTGTAATTTGTATATTTGACAAAAGATTAAGGATGTAAATGTTAAGTTAGAAAATGCCTCATATCTATTAGGGTCCTATTATTTATACCTAACTTTTTTCTATTTACATCAACTAAGATATTAACAAATTCATATTTATGTTTTTCTTTTAAAACTTCCAAATATAATGGTTGGTTAGAAAATGAATACGGTTTTGCGATTAACTTGTTTTAAGGTACGTTTTGGTATAAGTTTTATAAAAAACAAAGCCGTATCATTTATAATATTTTATAAGTCGTTATAAAATTTTATATTATGTTTTTAGAGTAAACTGCAGTTTTACCCCCTGGGGTTAGATGTGATTGACAACCTTACCCCCTAAAACGAAATTCTTACTGTCTTACCCCTCAACAATTGAAAAACGCTACAATATTAGCCCCCCCCCCCTCGGTGTTTTAAGTCAACGTAACTTATTAACGGTCAAAGGGTAATATAGTCTGTTCCACTTGTGTAAGATTGCTTCCTCAACCCAACACCCTACATATATGTACTTCACTTCCACCTTACCCCCCCCCCCCCAGTATTTCCCCTTTCTTCTCGCCGGCGAACACACCACCGGCGACGAACCCTTTCTCCTCTTCGATCAACACAATGCTGGTTCTATGTTGGTTGATCAGATATCTTAAAGGGTTAGAGATCACAGAGTGGGTCAAACACAGTTTGATATGTATGTCATTCTTACTTAATCAGGGTTCCACATTTCAGGTATGAACCTGATTAGGCTCGGATTTGTATGATGTTAATAGAGGGTTCAATTGGGTCGGATTTGTATGATGTTATAAACAAAGTATTGATAAATAGTCGGATTTGTATGTTAATTTTGTGTTGTTTGGTGTTTTTTGACATTTGACCTGACGATGAGTCTATCCAGCTCATCAATAATGGTCCACTTGGTGGTCTCCTTGTTTGGTCGCCATGTCATCAACTTCCATTATCCATCGGAGAGTTGATCTTTAGCGATAATAAGTTAGTAGTTATGTAGGAATAGTAATGTGTATATTACTAGTACTTTGAAGTATGATAACTTAAATATGATGTTATTTTGTATTTTGTATGTTGATGTTATATCCAATTATAACTTAATTATGATGATAAGTTATAGCATTACAGCAGGTTAGACCATTTGCAGCCTGTTTAATCCATTTGCAGCATGTGTGTTTTTACAGCATGTTAGACCATTTGCAGCCTGTTTAATCCATTTGCAGCCTGTTTAATTCATTTGCAACCTTTTTAGCCTTATTCATTGTTACAGTAGGTTGGACCATTTGTGTCATTTGCAGCAGATTAGACATGGTCATTTGCAGCAGCTTAGCAGGTTAGACCATCTCTATGGTAAAAATGGTCATTTTGGTCATTGGCAGCATGTTTGACTAAGGTAAAAGGTCAAAATGACCATTATATCAATTGCGCATACAGACCATTTTTATAAGGTACAAATGGTCATTTTGGTCATTGGCAACATGTTTAACTAAGGTAAAAGGTCAAAATGACCATTTATATTAATTGCAGCATGTAGACCATCTTTTTAAGGTCAAAATGGTCATTGGCAGCATGTTTGATTAAGGTTAAAGGTCAAAATGACCATTTATATCAATTGCAACATGTAGACCATCTTTGAAAGGTTAAAATGGTCATTTTGACCTTATGGCAGTATGTTTGCAGCCTGTTTAGACTTATTCATTGTTACTGCAGGTTAGACCATTTTTGTCATTTGCAGCAGCTTAGACATGGTAAAAAAGGTCATTTTTGTCATTTGCAGCAGCTTAGCAGGTTAGACCATCTTTATAAGGTAAAACTGGTTATTGGCAGCATGTTTGACTAAGGTAAAAGGTCAAAATGACCATTTTTATCAATTGCAACATGCTACACTTCTTTATAAGGTTGAATGGTCATTTTTGTCATTGGCAGCATGTTTGACTAAGGTAAAAGGTCAAAATGACCATTTATATCAATTGCAAAGGCATGTCATTTTGACCCTTATGGCAGTATTTATTTTATAAGGTCAAAATGACCATGTATATCATTTGCAGCAGGTTAGACTTCTTTATAAGGTCAAAATGACCGTTTTGGTCATTGGCAGCATGTTTGTGTAAAGAGGTTTTAAAGGTAAAAGGGAAAACAACAGTGGAATGTGTGATTAATTGCTTTGATGTATGCATTTTTAATGGAAAGTGTTGTATAAACCTAACTTAGCACAGTGGAATGTGTGTGATTAATTGCTTTGCTTGATATTGGACTATCACGCCTGCTAAAACCTCTAATTAAGCAGGCTTTGACCTTCTATTAGTCAACAAATTGATAATATTGACTATTGAAAGTCAAAAACATTAAGCGGGAATGGTTTTCTAACACCGGGGGTAATACGTTTTCTTACAAAAAAGCATAGGGGGTAATAAGAAAGGGTAATAGAGTCATTTAACATCCCAGTTAACAGAACTATTAAGTTTTTTTAACACCGGGGATAATATTGAGTTGTATTCGATTGAATTATTTGAGTAAATCACCGAAATAATTTGATCTGAGGTGATATAACGCCAAGGCATGCCATAGTGTTGTATGGCGCCTGCAAACACCGCCACTGGCGACGTTATACGACGTAAAATGGGATTCTCGCGAAGGTGATAGCGGTGCCACCTTTGTTTCTCTCTCACACACATATATATACATACATATATATATATAAAATTGAAGGGGTATAATCTAACTATACACTCAAGTTATATAATCCCCCTCTCCCCCTTTCTTACACAATTGACACATCCCCATATCTATAAAGGTGTTGAAGCTTGACCACTACACATGGTCTAAAGCCAATCTCATTACAATAGAAAAAGTTGCTCTATTTCTCTCAAACTTTCTTTTATATCAATTTCATAACAATTTATACACATGATTGCCTTTAGACGATTATTACTTTAAATAAATTACCTAATTATGACCTCATTTCCCATTTCAAAATTATATCTTAATTTTTGAAAAATTAATTTTCTAAGCTATTTCTATAAAGCAATTTCATTAGGGGCATACAAGGTTACTCTTTTGTTCAAAATCCGGGTGCGAACTACATAGGAAAGACGGGTCTCGTTTAAGTTATTATATTGTAATATGTATTAAAACCAACTTTCCAAGTTTATATTTCGTAACTAATAGTTTTTAAATATTAATTATTGCGGATACTATTTATAGTGTTGAAACTGTATCAATACGTAACAAATCAAACTGATATCCATCAAATTCTCCTGCGTAGCAAAACCGCTACGATGTGTGGGCACCGTAAATTCTATATTATTGTTGTTTACAAATGAATAGACTTAATAAAATACACATTGATTAGTTTTTATAGTTTTGATGATCATCTTATAAATAACTTTTATTTTACGCTTCTACTATTAGAAAATATAAAATTGAACACATTGTTTTGCCACCATTCTTGATAGAAATAGATGAAATCACCTAATCATAAAGGTAGATCAAAGTGTTCATAGATTATATAATAAATAGCCTTCACAATATTGAATGGCATTGTTGTAAATAATTAAAAAGACTTTTGTTTGTAATTCTTTTTGACCTTTTTATCTTATAGGTCCACACCAAGTCAATAAACAAACAGGGCTCAACAATAGTGAATGGCATTTCTGTAAATAATTTGAAAAAGAAGACTTATTAATACTATAGCTAAAGATGTTATTTAATATATATTATATATTATATAATTAGAAGTCATAGCAAGGTGCTACATGTTCCCTTTTATTTACTAGAAAAAGTCCTCCCAACCCTTTTACATCAATTACATCTTAGGTGCAAATGATTCCATCATAGTTGGTTGATACATTTGATATAAGAGGGACTCTGGTTTAATCTTTGATTCTATCCGAGTTTTCTATTACAGTTCATTTACTATAGAGGGTCGGCTCTTGTGTAGGGTGCAACTCCTGTTATGTACAGGCTGGAAATTTTCTCGGGGATAGCGTAACGCCCCTCTCGACCAGGCGTGGGCCAGGTTAAAACAACATAGTGCTTGTAATGAGTGGTAGCGGGCCTGCGTCATGCGGTTGTGAATTAACCGTCTGTTGTGAAGTTCACCTATAAAAAAAATTTACATACTATGTATTTAGGGAATATTAAAACTTCTTCAGGTTACCACCAAAATGGCTATGACCTAAAAGGCTAAAATGGTCTATCACATTTATTGGTTTTAGAGTGACTGCTAAAATGGTCTCTGAGTTTTGATTACTTTTGTCATTTTAATTCAGAATTAACATTTTGAATTTTTGTCTATATGGTTTTAATTTTGTTGTTGTTTTCCTCTAAAAGCAAAATCTGATCATATTTTTCAGTTAACATTCAGTTTTTTTTTTTGTTATTTTCCTCCCTTTTTATGAAAATAAAATTGTTAGGATATTTTTTTAATTTGTTATAATAAAACGTTAAAAAACTATTTTGTCATTCATTAAAAGAGAGGAAAAAGACAAAAAAGTTGGATGTAAACTCAAAAATCTAGATTTTGATTTTGGATGAAAATGAAAACAAAATTGAAAACACAGTAACGCAGATTCAAAAGGATTGAGTTTTGTACTAAAGGACCAAACATCAGAAACCATTTTAACAGTTTACTCTTTGATTTATAATTAAGTTTTAAAGTAAATTATCATAATTGCAAGTCAAAGGAGTTTTGCAAGATCAATTGAATTTTTTTTCTGATTAGAACTCTCAAGTTTCACAAAAACTGCTAATTCCATCTATTTCTCTAAACCAATAAAAACTAACGTTAGATAGATAAGGAGTATTTGGATGAATTTGACAAAAGTGCCAAAACCTTAGTGACGACTTTGCTAGCTTACTCTTTTTTAATGTTTTTCTAGTTTTTTTTATCAATAGTTCTTATAACTTTTTTCAAATCATGCTTTTTAATATAAACTAGATTTACCACCCCCGCAATGCAGCGGGGCGTAAAACCGTGCCGAATAGCACCAATGCCACACCACCACCATCAACAACGGAAGTTATGGTGTATTAATGTGAAGAAATTAGACTGCAACGTAAAACATAAAAAATAATAACTAAGTCGATTTAGGATCTCGCGCGTTGTAACGAACTTGTCAAACGGGGAAAGATAGACGATGTAAAAACGTTGAACCACACACGCAAGTTGAGCTGTGTTAACTCGCAAAACCTATTATGAAGCGTAAAACGAAATGTGAAAACATTGAACCACACACACGCGTGTTACGTCATGTTAACTCGCAAAATTTAAAACGAAAAATCTGTGAAATATGAAAAGTATGGTGACCAAAGTTAAAAGTACAAAAATTGTAAGTTTGAATTGCAAGAGATGAAATTTTTTTTTTGTGTTATAAGTAGAAAAACAAATAGATTTGGTTTAAAATTAAAACATCAAATTTTTTGATACAACACCATAATAGTAAATACTTTTTTCACTAACACTCTTTTAAGAAAAAAAAAAAAAACTCTAACATACCCCTCGTAGAAATTTAGTTATTTCGTGACTGTAAAAAAGGAATGGGTTTGAATAACTTTGAAGAATAGCAGAGTCAACAGACATTAAAGTCCCTTTTAAAAATTTTAATAAGGGTCTTGCTATTGACACTCCCACCTACCACTTTGTCTATTCACACATCCTCCAGTGTTGAGTCGAGCTGTGACCAAAGCGTGCCGTTTTGGTCCGGTCAACCAGACAAAGACTAATGGGTGTCTGACGGGTCTGTTGATCTGAACAAAACGCCGAGCTTTGGCAGCGTTTTGGTCCTGTCAACTAAACAAAAGACTGACCGGGCCTCAGTCTTTTGTCTGGCTGACAGAACCAAACGCGGCAAAGCTTAGCGTTTTGGTCCGGTCAACAGACAGTCAGACACCCGTCAGTCTTTATCTGGTTGACCGAACCAAAACGCCGCGCTTTGACCACACTCGACACTGGGTAGTGTGTGAATAGACAAAATGGATGTGTGAATAGACATGCCCTTTTAACAATATAAGTGAATTAATTATTTAGTGTCAAGTGTAGTCTATATTATAAGATTTATCACGTAACCTTTTTTTTAAATAATGAATTTTAATAATCTTAACTATTAGTTATTGGTCGGCAACGGTTACAACTTAAAAAATAACCAGTAGTCTCACATTTTCACATATTGTAAACCAATAGACTTTTACTATTAAAACTTTAATTTCTTTTTGTCCTTCTTATCTTTTTCGGTTTATAAGCATGATTTATAATATTGAAAAGGTAAACCGTTTAAGTAATATGAAGATTATAAAGGTCGAATCGTTACTTTTTTTTTATGCGGAATATGAATTAATTTAAAGTCCAATGTTTCTTTTTTTATAAGAATTTTATCATTTTTATATTTTTTGACACTGCGAAAATTGAATTAATTTTTTATCGTCAAGGGTAGCTGTATAAGATTTATTATTAGGTAACCTAGTCGAAACGAATTGCATTTATTAATACAAAATTAGGAGTCATAGCAAGGTGCTAACGTTCCCTTTTGTTTACTAGCAAAAAGTCCAACCCTATTGCATCAATTACATACTAGGTATTTTAGGGAATATTAAAACTTCTTCTACCACCAAAATGGCTATGACCTAAAAGGCTAAAATGGTCTATCGCATTTATTTGTTTTAAACTCCTAAAATGTCTCTGTGTTTTAGTTATTTTTGTCATTTTAATTTAAAATTCCAACATTCTAAATTTTATTTCGTATTGTTTTAAAATGGTCTATCATATTCATTTTTTTGTTATTTTTCTCTCTTTTAATGAAAAACAAAATTGTCAGATTTTTTTAATTTGTTATAATAAAACGTTAAAAACCATTTTGTCATTCATTAAAAGGGAGGAAAAAGAGAAAAAAGTTAGATGTTAACTCAAAAATCTGATCAGATTTTGATTTTAGATGAAAATGGCAACAAAATTGAAAACACAGCAACCCAGATTCAAAAGGATTGAGTTTTGTACAAAGTGACCAAACCTCATAAACCATTTTGACAGTTTACTCTTTGTTATATAATTAAGTTTTAAAGTAAATTATCAAAATTGCCAGTCAAAGGAGTTTTGCAAGATCTATTGATTTTTTTTCTTATTAGACCTCAAGTTTCACAAAAACTGCTAATTCCATCTATTTCTCTAAACCAATAAAAACTAACGTTAGGAAGGAGTATTTTGGATGGATTTGACAAAAGTGCCCAAACCTTAGTGACGACTTTGCTAGCTTACTCTTTTAATGTTTTTCTAGTTTTTTTTATTAATAGTTTCTTAGAACTTTTTTTCAAATCGTGTTTTTCAATATAAACTAGATTTACCACCCGCCGCAATGCGGAGGGGGCGTAAAACCGTGCCGAATAGTACCAATGCCACACCACCACCAGCGACAACGAAAGTTACGATGTATTAATGTGAAGAAATTAGACTGCAACGTAAAACATAAAAAATAATAACTAAGTAGATTTAGGACCTCGCGCATTGTAACGAACTTTTCAAACGGGGAAAGATAGACGATGTAAAAACGTTGAACCACACACGCAAGTTGAGCTGTGTTAACTCGCAAAATCTAGTATGAAGCGTAAAACGAAATGTGAAAACGTTGAACCACACACACGTTACGCCATGTTAACTCGCAAAATTTAAAACGAAAAATCTGCGAAATATAAAAAGTGTGGGGACCAAAGTTGATAGTACAAAGGTTTTAAAGTTGAATTGCAAGAGATGAAAACTTTTTATGTTATAAGTAGAAAAACAAATAACTTTGAGTTAAAAATAAAACATCAATTTCTTTTTTGAAAACCACCCTAAGCATGAGGTACATACCTCTATGCATACAAATGTTGTTTATTGATAGTTTGTTAAAGTTTTATTTAAATTTTCATCAAAATATTTTTTTTTATCAGCAAACTAATAGTTTTTGTTACCGACAAAGGACATTATTATCAAGAATCATAATTGATCTTTATTTGATAAATGACATCGTTTTCAATACTCATATTCATAAGTTACTTGCTAGGAAATCAAATCTCTCCACAACTTTGTGGCTTTCAGATTGTATGGTGGATGGATGGTGGTTAAGAAGCTGTGGCTCTTTTTTTATCTTTTCTAATTGTTCTCAATTATGTTTTGCAACTTATTATAGCATTTGTATGATTCAAACAATGGTCATTCACATGCATCTCGTTTTACAATTGTTGATGAAATTTGGATCTTTCGGAACATACTATTTTACAATTATCGATGAACTTTGGATTTTTTGAACATACTTTTGGCTACGTGTATAGATTTTATACATGTAACTTTTATGTAGTATATTGAGGAACAGTTAGTACTTTGCTAACCAATGTGATAAGATATGCATTAAGAGAAAGCAACAAACTTGTGTTCATTGGATTAATTTATCTATGGTCAATCTCTTTGTTTTCTTATCATACGGTTTATGCTTCTAAATTTTATGACTTAATACGCTGTAACACGTATGCGTGGTTCAATGCATTTACGTCTATTTTTTATATGGTTTGATGGTTTCGCCCCATCACGCAGCTCCTAAGAACTTGTATATAAATTAAATGTCAACTCTAAGAATAAGTTATTATTTAACTTTAAAAATAATATATATAATTTTAATAGTTAATTGGTAATGGAATTTCAAAATATTATTTACTAAGATAAAATTGAAGCATGAATTATAAGAAAATATTAGTAAAATATTATAAAAACATAAAAAAGAGTAAAGTGTGAAAATCGTCCCCGAGGTTTCGGTACTTTTGCTAGATCCATCTAAAATACCACTCATTTAATATTAGTTTTTAACGGTGTTAGAAAAATGCATGGATTTGTCAAATTTTGTAAAACCTAAGTGGTCTAGTTGAGAAAAAAAAGTTTTTTATATGAATATGACAAAAGTAATCAAAACTCAGAGACAATTTTTGTAGTTTAGTATAAATTTTAAGAAAATTCGACAGGTTAGAAATGACAAGAGGATTAATAACAAGATTGTTTCAATGGTGATAACGGTTCAAAGAATCAAGTAATGCGTGTTTCTTTGAATAAATAATATATCCCTTGTTTGATTAACGAAGATAATATATCCCTTTATTTCGTGACTCTGTAAAAGAAGGAATGGTTTGAATAACTTTGAAGAACAACAGAGTCAATGGAGATTAAAGTCCTTTTTTTCAAAAATACTAATAAAATAATTGAATTAATTATTTAGTGTCTAGTGTAGTCTATATTATAAGATTTATTATGTAATTCTCTTTAGTGGAGTTTTTTCTCAAATAGGTGCAAGTGGTAAAAATATTTATTAAAATAGGTGATTTGAAAAATATTTACTAAAATGGGTGTTTTTCTCTATTTTTAACTAATTATATTATAAATCTTCTTTTTTAGTTCAATCAACCTACTATCACTTTTATACTCTCTTTTTTCAATCAACTCATTAATGATATAGATAATTTATTGTATTTTTTTTCTTATTTTATGATCTAGCCATGTTAAAACAAATTGAAACTATTGAGTAAGATCTCCCACCCATTTTTTTTATTTATTTTCTGAGTAATATTTCATTAACTATTTGGTTTGTGTAAATAATTAACAATACTCTTGTTAATTTTAATTTTATGAAATTAATAATGAGGAGAGTAAACTTTATATTTGAATTACTTAACTTACGTAAATATAAAGAAAATAAAAAAAACGTTAAAAAAAGAAAAGGGATATAAAAAGTTAATTAGAAGTAAATAAAAAGCATTTTGAGCTGTTTGAAAAAAAAAACGTGATATTGAATAAAAAACAAAAGCAAAAATTACAATATATTAGTTTAAATTAATAAAACAAATAAAAATACTCATTTTAGTAAATATTTTTTTAAAATCATCTATTTTGGTAAATATTTTTTTCACCACCATCATTTTGGGAAAAAAACTTGCAAAATACAAATAGTTTTTAAATCAACTATTTTAGTAAATATTTTTTCTACCACCACCCTTTTAAGAAAAAACTCCTCTTTAGTGTCAGGTGAGTCTATAATTTATTATTACGTACCCTCGGCGAAACGATACTGTATTTTATTACTAAAATAATAGGAGCCCTATTACATCAATTACATACTAGGTATTTTAGGGAATATTCATTACATAAGTTACACTACTACGTATTTTTTTAGGGAATATTAAAAACTTCTTCATGGTACAACTTATGGCAAAATTTTGTCTTTCACGTGACTTCGTCAATGTATTGATGGCTATGACCTAAAAGGCTAAAATGGTCTATTGCATTAAGTGGTTTTATAATTAATTGGGTCGTCGTATTGTCACACCTTGCATATTTAATCGACACTACCAATACGGGTCGTATAGGCCTATACGACCCTTATTAAACTCTAATTCCAATTTTTAAGGCCAGTCAAAGGCTGACACTTTCTCCACATGCGTTACTAATACGCATCATATATACGCATCGTATAGGCCTATATGATGCGTATAGGCTTATACGACACGTATTAGTAAAAAGGTTGTGTGTCAACTCTGACAGATAGGGTTCACATGCAAACCCTATATGGGTCGTATAGGCCTATACGATCAGTATTCTGTACGAGGTTACTTTCTGTCCATCAACAGTGACAAAAAGTTATTGATAGGAACATTACGTTAGCTTTATACGGGTCGTATAGGCCTATACGACCCATACTGGTCTGTAATTTTGCTTTCTTCTTTGCCTTTATAAACGGGGAAGATGAGGACGCATAAACCAATCCTTCTTTTCGTTCTTTATATTCAATATTCAACGATGTCGTGGTTCAACCTTAATTATCTTTTCAGCGAGTCGTCCGACACAAACACGAGCACGTTTATACCGGGAAGCGGTGTGGTATAGCTTTTTTCTGACTTGTTTTGTTTATGAAATACTTAGCACACAGTTTGTATTAGGAGGGGTCTACTGTCTCCGATTCTTACAATGAGAGAGGAAACGATGATCACGTGGAGGAGGTCGTGTCTGGCTTTTGTCCCATGATAATCTATCCTTGTTGCCAGACCTCAACGAGGTGTATATTTATTTAATTTTTTATATTCGGCATTAAATTTACCATTACCTTTTACCCGTTGTTTTTTTAGTTTGTTGTGCCCTGTCAACCGTTGTCAGATCTGAACGAGGTAAAAATGGGTAAAAATATATTATTATTAATATTTAGATATTTTAGGGAATATTAAAACTTCTTTAATGTATTGATGGCTATGACCTAGATAAAATGGTCTATTGCATTAAATGGTTTTATTATTAATTTTTAGAGTAAATTATCAGAATTGTTCCCGAGGTTAGCGGAGTTTTGCCATATCCATTCAATTTTTTTTTCTTATTAGACCACTCAAATTTCAAACTGCTAGTTTCATTCATTTCTATAAACAATTAAAAACTAATGTTAGATAAGGAGTATTTTGGATGATCTAACAAAAGTGCTTAAACCTCAAAGACGATTTTGATAGTTTACTCTTTTAATCTTTTTCTAATTTTTTATTAATATTTTCTTATAACTTTTTTTTTTCAAATCGTGTTTTTTAATATAAATGTTTTATTTTATAATTTCATCAAAATATTTTTTTTATCACCAAACTAATAGTTTTTGTTACCGACAAAGGACATTCTTATCAATAATCATAATTAATCTTTATTTGAAGAATGACATCGTTTTCAATACTCATATTCATTAATTACTTGCTAGGAATTCAAATCTCTCGACTATTATGTGGCTTTCGGATTGTACGCGAGAAACAATGGGTCCTATGGTGGATGGAATGGTGGTTAAGAAGCGGTGTGTCACGGCCCCCGACCCCACCCCGGGTGGAAGCCGCGAAATGTCAACTGGTGGTATTGGTGTTTATTAAATTGGCAATTGAATTATCATCAGGATCGTAGTTAGGAAAAATATTTCAGAGTTTATCAAACACCAAAATTTAATATTAAACAAATGAGGTAAAACCCATATTCCATTCAAATGTTTTTGTAGGGATAAACCCTAATTGACAAAATATAGATTTCTTCTTTTATTCAGGTAATCATAGCCACTTTATTTAAGCCTTCAGTGCTTCATAGCTGGCTTCTATGACTCTCACAGTAACTTACCTGAAACGCGTTTAAAAACATTTGGGTCAGTTAAAAATACTAGTGAGTTCATTCAAATTTTGTAAAAAGACACATTGTTATATTTTACAGTATCAAGGGCGATTGCATTGTTTTTATCTAACAAAAACTAAATCAGTATTTGTCACGGTGGCAGTTCTAATGACTGTGGTCATATTACTATTGGCTAACTTTCGTTCAATAGTAACGCTGGACTAGTATTGTATACAAAACCCCACCTACCGACAGTAATTGTAGATAACAAAAACTTAATCTTTGTAAATACAACTTGTAAAAACATTTAGGGTTTTGTAAATCATTTGGTAAAACAATAGATGAGTTCTTGAAAGTCCCCGGGACCCCCTGGATCGTCGACGAACAACCTCCACTGCACTTGATTCAAGACATGAAACATCAAAACGTTAAGATAGAAAATGTAGAAGATGAATCTCTTTATTATTGAAACTGTCGTCACAAATTTACAAACCGAAAGAGTATACATCATCTACCCCAACCTGGTTTAGGTCACACATACATAAACCAGGACTTTCTCTCTCTAGACACACAATCTCTGTCTCTCAGGTGTCCACTTAGCTCTAAAGGCTTACAAATACAAAAATGCTTACACTGATCTAACCTATACACCACATATATAGACTAGAATATAGCCTAAACCCGAACAAAACATATTGTCCGGGATACAACAAACTCGGACACCTATGTCCTCACGAAACCTAGTCCGAATTTACATAACAAATTCGGACATACTCCACTAAATCCTAATAACAAAATTTGACAAGACAAAAACTAAAAAAACTATCCGAATTTAATCACTAAATTCGGATTCATACATCCATTACAAACTCGGACTGGACCTATATGAGACAGACTTTTCATCAATTACAAAACAGACCCTGTAGAATCTTCACTTAGCACAAACTAGCATGTATCATCAAAAGGTGCACTTACAAACTCCCCCTTGATATATGCGGGATCTGCAAGTCTTGAGAAAGTCTTCATCAGATCTTCGAGTAGTCGCTTCCCTCTCTGATCTTGTTCTTCACACAAAATTGAAGGACTCTAATAAATGGAAGAGCGATCGCCTTGTCTTCTTTCAGATACTGAGAGAGATCCGCTTCAACTTCTTCAAATCCTGAAGCTTGAAGTTGACCAACCACATAGGATCCAATGCTTAAACTATCACATCAGTAACTTTCTTTTTGGTTGTCACTGCTTCGCCTGTCTTACCGTCAACGTACCAATTTCCATATTGTCAAGGTCAATTTGTCTCATCGGGATTGTTCTTAGAAACCAAGCAGGCCGATACACTACCTTGTACTTAATCTCACCAGCGAACATGTCTTTTGTTTTAGCACCTCAGCCCACAGCAGGATTGAAACGGTTCCACTGGCTTGATCTGCTTTCTTCTTCTAGAACTCTCTTCAGTGCATTAATGATCCCATTTGAGGTCCATGTGTTTAAGTGAAGCTGAGCAATGTGATGCAAATCATGTGCAGGAAGAGTACTAACATGTTTGACGCGCGTTCTGAAATACTGAACACCATCTGTATGTTTGATCAACACTAAGTTATTCTGCGAGTCGAAATCCCAGCTTCTAATTTGCCAAGAGTATTCTCCCCCGATACTCCCAAATCATTTCTTCTGAGTTAGATCGGGAGGAGGAGCTCTTAGCCATAAAACCCTTTGAACTTCTTTAAGAACAGGATCGGGATTAGGATTTGCTTCAACCGGTGTATCATTGTATGCAATATCCCTCAAAACTTCAATATCAACATCACCTTCAACAGACTACACACTTATGGTGTACAAAACATTGCCCCTTTGCTCATCACTACATGATCAATGTCTTCGTCTGACCTAAGTTCTTCAACAACTCCAACCACTTCATCATCCTTTTCTAAATCATCATTAGACATAAAGCATTCTCTAGTTAAGCCTTCAAAATTGAGTCATCAGATGAGTCAATCTATCAAGATCACCTTCGACCGGGCCTTTTCCTCTACTGCCACCCACGCCACTACCAGACTCCCCCTCAACTGCGGCTTCGGTTGAAACTTCTGTAACTTGTGAGCTACTTGGCTGCTCCCTCCACTGTGCAACATTGGGATCTTTGTCTTTGTCCAAGTCGTCTTGAACCTTCTTTAATTCATCCAATTTACATCTGGCTTGGACATGTAGTGGTGTATTCTACTCCTGAGCAGCAAATAGCTCCACAAGGTCAGTAACAATCCGACGAATCTGATCAGTTACAGCTGTTAAAGTCTGATGTCGATCAGTATAAGCAACATCCCTCTTAATAGGAACACCCAATTGGAGGCTTGTCGTTTTGATTGAGAAGTCAATCCCTTGAGTTGTTGATCTTGTCCTGCTTCTTTCTTTTTAAGCTCATCTAGTTCCTTTTGTTGTTTCTTAATAAGACTCTGGTTGTCATTTATTACCTTAAATTGCCTTTGCATTGCTCGATGAACATCGGCAAACTTATTGCAAACGAACTTAGGAAATGAGGACTCATCACCGCGAACCGATGTACCCCAGGCCTCGGAGCCGAAGTTGGAGCCGTAGGTCTTGGAGCAACCGGACGAGGAAGTCTAGGACCAAAGGAAACTTTTGGACGAATCTTTTGAGATGACTTTGGTGTAGACTTTAAAGCAGATGGTTTCTACATGCGAGGAATATAAGGTTGAGAAACACTTGGGCGAACGAAACTCGCAGACAATCTAGGAGGCATGGCTAGAAAAGTTAGAGGTAAGGATGAAGAACTGACTCCCACAGATGTAGCAATCACATTGCTAGAACGAAAAAAAAATTAAACAAAGGAGTTGTGGACACACCAGAATTAATCACCGGAACACTCGCACTAGAGGATTGACATTGAGCTGAAGCACTCGTAACGGATACAACATCTGTCGTGCTAGGAATAGATATGACCACAGATACTGACGGTAATGAGATAGGTACACCCAAAATGGATAAGCCACATGTGACTGTAGTGAATACTGCGGCTGAAACTTCAACAGTTTAAACAATCTCGACTTCTGAAGACCCGGGAGTAGAACTCGAACCTTCACCCAATCTTCTTCTTTTATAAGTCACAACAAGTCAGGATTCAACAACCGAAACATCAATCGGTCTTCTATTAGGATCCCCACCACTATCACTGTAAGAAGAATCTTCATGCAAATTACTCAAATCCGAAGTCTTTTCATTCCAAAGAGACAAACGTAAGGCCCACTCGGAAGAGGGGCCAAGAGAACTGACCTTATCTCGAAAAGCCTTAAGCTTTTCTTGTCCTTTGGCAGACAATTTACCCAAGAAGTCTTTACGCACCAAACTAAAGTAATTTCATTCGGTTAACATCTCTACATCATCTTCTTCTTCGACTAAGATTCCCTTTCCTTTAGAAGTGCTTGAAGATGGAGCACCGGACTCCAAAGGCGCATCTATAGAAACTAAGGCTCTATCAAAAATAACATCTTCAGAAATTGGCTTGGGTTGACCAAAAGCAATATTGTATAAGACCTTTTCCATTTCCACATCATATAATGGATCATTCACTAGCTCAGCAACCGGTTCAGCGACCAGTTCAGCAACATGCTCAACTACTGCTGTAACATCCGTCAAAAACCGGATTTACCAAACCCGCTCCGTTTATTAACCGAACAATCAGTTAAAAATTTTGTTGCGTATTTAATGCCCAAATTAATTTTAAACGATACATAATTAATAAGTATATTAGAATATAAATGTTACATTTGAAAAAGTATTAAAAATAATGAAATAAAAATAAAAGGCTGAAGCCGTGTTTCGAACCCGGGTCAACCAGATACAGCAACGACTTAAGTCTCATCCATCAAACCACTCCGCCACTTGTGTTTCTTGTTCATTATTAGAAACAATTAATTCAAATACACAAACTCGAATTCAAAACTGACGCGCCCAAATCGCAGTCGTCAGAAATCCCGACGATTTCGCCGAGATTGGACGGTTTCTTCTGATTTAACCGAAGCATTAACCTTAACATCGGTTATAACCGATGTCCAGTCCGCGACATCAGTCATAACCGCCGGAAAATTATTAACCGACGAATCAAGACGGTAAACGGACCAAATTCGTCGATGTTCTGCCCTATAAATACACCCTTTAACTTCTGATAAACTTTTCGCTCACAATCACACCCATTCTCGACGAAATTTCACTCGCCGGAAACTTTCTGCAACTCGCCGGAAAACCGAACCCCTTCACCTCTGTGCCTTACACTAAAAACAGAACACCTAGAGCTCATACCGAAGTCACCCACACTCACCTCAAGCTTTCTGAAGACCCTCTGCCGCAAGACACACGTCGCCGGAATAACCTGCTATCATCGGAAATTTCACCGGTGAAACAGAGGATCTCTGTTCGGTATATCTTACACCTAATCTCTCTCGTTTTTATTAATCTCACATGTATCTAATCACAACTTACTAAAGAAACTGATTATTTTTGTCAAAACAGTCGGACATCGATTCTGGTTAAGTTTAACGAAGAAGATGAAGTCTTCGGTTATAAATATATTTAATTTAAATCAAGTTATATCTCGGGTTAGACACACAGTCCAGCGGTGGACTGTGTGCAAATAAACACGCATACGTCCCGAGTTCGATTCTTGTCACACGCAAACTCGCCTTAATAAAAATGTTCCTTTTTAAAACTGAACCGGATTCACTCGCAAACAGATTTTAAGATTAATGAAAACCGGAATAATAACCAAGATAGACACACAGTCCAGTGGTGGACTGTGTGCGCGTTTAAATCATACGTCGCGGGTTCGAGTCTAGGCTACCGCACCGATTCTGGCAATTATCAAACTTTTTATATAAGGACAGAAATAAATTTAGCTAGTTTGTATATAAGTATAATAAAAACCAGATTATTTACCAAGTTAGACACACAGTCCAGCGGTGGAATGTGTGCCAAACTAAACCACAGGTCCCGGGTTCGAGACCTGTGGCGAACACCGAGCCGATGCATTAAAATCGTTTTTAAAATAAATAATTTTCGGATTAATTCAATTAGTATATAAATATAATTAAAAACAGAAATATTTCGGGTTAGACACGTAGCTCAGTTGGTAGAGCTGCGTGCACGCGGACGGGAGGTCTCGGGTTCGAGTCCTGCCCGGCGCATACATTTACACAATAAAACAAGTCAACGGTCAACAAGTCAACGGTCAAAAAGTCAACATTTTTTATTATTTTTATTTATTTATTTAATTTAAAAATCAATTAAAATTACTTAAAAATAACATTTTTAAAGTTAGAAAATAGCTTTAAACTCACAAAAAATATATCCAATAATCCTACTAAAATTGACTAATAAAATCCGCTTATTTACCGAACCATTATGTTATTATCTAGGTTAGTTTTACTCGTGGTTAAATCAAACTTCGTGCGCATTCAACATCATCAACCGAACGCACCCAATGTGAGTGAATCTTACAACTCCCCTTTTTAATTACACGTTTTGGGGTGTATCATGTGTCACTAAAACTAATTCGTTATTTAAACTCGTGCCATACCATATTATGACTTAAACTTAGAATGTAAATGTTGTTTGTAGTTATGTATTTCATATTGTCAAGATTGTATGCAAATCATTCATTAGGCCCATCAGTTCCTCGTGGGAGACGAGTTGAGCAACGCGTGCCTCAAAACAATCTATTATTGTATGTTGTGCATTATTTAATATTAAGTGTTTTGTGAATAAGTTTACATCCATATTTGCTCATATGTGGTTACGCACTTTATTTTATCAATTAAATAAACTTGTACAAATGTTTTTCATAGGATTCACTCGCCAACTTTTTGTTGATCCAAAAACCATTTTTACACATGATACAGGTGAACAGGATGAAGCAAGGAAAACATAGGAAATGCCTTAGAAGAAAATAATGAAGTCTAGAATGATGTGTAGAACATGATGTAATTATGAATAATCTTTCCCTTTAAATTGTAATAATAAATATGAAACGTTATAATAAATGTCATGAGCTTTGATGATAACCCAATCATGCCCGATCATCTTTTCCGCTGCGGGTCGGGGTGTGACAACTGCTGGTTCCGCCACATCGGGCTCAAGAACCACGGGTTCTTCAATAACTACCGGCTGTTGTTGAAGATCAACCTGAGGTTGAACAACTACCGGCTGTTGAAGAACAACAGCCACTTCACCATCTTTATCTTCACCTGCTCCGAAAATATGATTAACACCCGTTGAAATATTTCTCCAAGTTTGATCATTTTCTGGATTATAATTTTCGACCAAAACAGCACCTAGCACCGGTCGAAGTTCGGGAGAACGAACAAAAGCTTTAGTGTTACGACAATCACTAAAGATATATCTTCCCATAGCTTTTAGAGCGTGTGGAGCCAAACCCTCATGAATTCGAAGATCTGGAACGAGGTGTCTAAAAATAATCATAAGAAATCAAGGATATAACATCATTAACAGAGAATCACTCTCTTCATAACCAATATAGCCTGTAGCACTTGAAAAATCATGCGAGTGAAATTATACGACTGATTTAACGCAAGACAAATCATTGCTGATAGAAGATAGCGACCCTTCCATCCATTCCTGATTTTTTTGGAGCAAAACACACCTTTCTCAAGAAGCATTCCCTTGTAAACTTGTCTAGTTGGTAGGTTTCCCGAGTACCCAAAGCTAAGAAGAGCCCGCTCTCAAATCTGAACAACATAGTAGACTTCACCAAAATCGAACAACTTCCTCCGATGACCGTTGACATTAGCTTTGATCATAGTGTTGTTTACACATGCAGTCGTCCAGAAATCCTGCATATAAGCTGCCACAATCCGAATCTCGATCTCCTAAGAAAACAGATGATTTGTACATGGTCATCAATCCTGCATAATCCTTCGTTTAAAATCGCTACTTGGTTATGTTCTGGTATAAAAAGGCGTTCCAGAACTTGTGGTTAATTTGGAGGAGGTTGGTTTGGTTGTTCGGCCATTACTTAACAAAACACACAACATAAGTGAGATATTAAGAAGTAAGCATATACAACATACTGTAAAAGTATGGTTTGCAGGTAGATAGTTTGATCACTTAGAACATATTGTGTAAGATTACACAAACCTTACGAACAAAACCGGACAAACAAACACATTTCAACCTAATCCGGAAGATAAATCAACCAAATAAGCAAAATTGATAAGCACAGACAAAGTATCAAATAAGCAACTCAACGTTTAAATCCGGAAACCTATCAACTCCTGGACAAATCTTTGACAAACATGGATTAAATCCTGTGTAAAGTCTGTTTTAAGCTAGTGAACCTGGTCTTAGCAAAGCTGGACAAAATTTTTAAATCCGGAGTCGATAATTAAACCCGAACTTTGATTATGAAAATAGAAAACTGTTAACTCCGAACATATCAAACCATGGAATAAATTCAGAGTGTTGTTAAACTCGCAAGGATTAAATTCGAACAAGTTGTGAAGGATACTAAATCCGGACAAGTGAACAAATCTGGATAAACTAAATCCAAACAAGTTTACAACCTGTTAAACCAATCTGAAGATTTAAACAAAGCCGGACAATTATGCTAGAAGATTAAATCTGGATACACCAAATCCGGACAAGTTTGATAAACACCCAGTTTACCAAACTCGGAATCAAACTGACTATTCAGATAACTTCATCTATAACCAAGTCTAAACCCATCCGAACTACAGAGGGATAAACTCGGAATCTCTGAAATCCGGTAAACAGTTTGCTTCAATTTTCAACAAAAAATTTTGGATCAAAAAGGTGAAATTTTCAAAAACCACTTATCTTCTACATGAAGAAACCAACCCAAAATTCCCTCCAAGAACACCCGACAAACCAACTTCAAATTTTAACCCAAAAACACACATCTAAACTACTAACCAACCCATTCCAACCATGTTTATAACAAACACACAATCAAATAACCACATAACCACACCACTCGCATGTTTAAAGGTAGTTTCAGCCATATCATTATTGCAAGGATGTAGTGGAGAAAATCAAGACTCTTAACGGCTCCAAGGAATGGAAGAAAGTAATAAGCGTGGTCGTTTTGACTACGTTGCGGCATATTTGGAAAATGAGAAACGACATTGAATTTACAAATATTGGTTCCACTACTTACAAAACAGTAGAAGAAATAAAATCCAGTTCATTCTTATGGCTAAAAGACAGATCAAATGTGAACAATATCGATTGGGGTAGATGGTGTGATTTTAAGATTAGAGATGTAATAATGTAGTTTGGTTTTTTTCTGTTCTTTTTGCTTTTCCTGTACGTTGTTGTTGGGTTTTACAGCTTCCCTAGCCCTGTTCTATATATCATAGAATCTTTTGTCATTAAAAAAAACATAATCACACCAACATTATCCTAAATACATGAACCTATAACCCATCATCAAGAACACCAAGTTCTTGAAGTTTAATCAAAAACCCCCAAATATCTTGAACCCAAAGCCTAACCCGAACCAAATCAAGTTATCATCACAAACAAATTAACTTCTAAACACCAAAAAACAATCATTTAAATAATAATCTCCCAAAATCATTCAAAAATCCAAGAACATTAAGTTCTAAGCATACATAAATAAAAATCCCAATAGATGAAGAGATAGTCACACTCATAAAAGAATGATGATGAATAATGAAGAAAACGTACCTGATGTTCAAACAAGAACAAAGAAGAGATCAAATAAGCCAATGACGCCGGGCAAGGATTTACTAAGGGTTTTATGTCAACAGGTTTCACGTGTTTGAGAAGTTATGAACGAATTCGGAATAACAGGCATTTATATATAGGGATTCCCAAATCTGGACCCTAAGTTAGGAATCACAACACAAACCCGGACAAACCAGTTACCACTTTATTGTTTAAGATTGGACGAACCTATATAGAAACCCTAATCCTTTGGATAAATCCGGACGAATCTATTTTAACATACTCGGTATTTTGTTATTTCCACAAACCCGGACCCAATGTCTTCATATAAACCCAGAACAACCTATGTCGCGTTTGAGTCCAGACAAAAGTGAATTGTAACCCTAACCATATACCCAGATGGATGATAAGAGGCCCAAAACAATCTTGGAAGCCTAATAAAGAGTTTTAAACAAATTAAGACAACTTTGTCAAGCCCAAGTATCGTTTTAACAAAACTAATAATCTAAGGCCCAAACCAATTAAAGTATAGAAATTCCAAAGTAACCCACACTTTGGAATAAAATCTTTATCACTTGAAAAAAAAATATGACACAATTTTCCACACGGAAACCCCATTTTCACAAACTTTGCGAGACCGATTTTTTATTAAAAAGACTTATTATTATAAATTACCTCATCGGATTATTTTTAACCGGTTTTCAAAATTGTAAAACCCTATTTGAGTATCTTTAAAAATATTAAGCCCACACATGGAAACGAGAAATTTTTTGTATTTTTCAAAGTTTATGTGAAAACACACCGAAAATCTTTTGTATTTTTCAACATACGAAAAAGAAAGAATACTTACAGAGAAGCGGAAGTAAATACTTACATGTACCATATTTTGGTGAAAACGAGGACAAAAAGATCATATCAGCTTATCTATCAAAAATCTATCACAGTTAAATATCCATTTATCGATTGAAGCACTTAGGATGATAATGATAGTTCAAGATGTTTCACGATATACTTGTCCACTTAAGCTTTAGCACATGTTTGAACACTGTTTTCGAGATATTCAATTAAGTGTATTAATAATTGGATGTAATTGTGTACCCTACCTCAAAATATACTCCCGTATCAAGACTACTAAAAATTAGAAGTTACAGGTTAATATATCTAATTATTATCTGTATCCCGCTACAGGTGTGAAACCTTGAGAGCTCAGGTTAGTGCCACGATACCGACATAGAGATGAAGGCTTGACTTTAAGGTGGTGTACCAACGGTTTTGGTATCTTTTTCTGCACTTTGGCGTAATATATTATTATGTACCAGGTGGTAACATATATATTCAGTTCTTCACCCGGTGGTGACAAACTTTTGAACAAATCATCCGGTGATGATTGATAGGCAGAAAAGAAATCCACCTGGGGGTTTGCGCACAAACGAAGTGTATAGCAAAGTATTATACGAGGTCTAGTCCATTGCCTCGCAAAATCAGAAGACCAAGTATAATACCCCAGATAATAATCAGATATAGAGACCTAGTATCTCAGAATTTTGGTAATCTCTCATACGAAATTAAGGTACTAAGACCATATATCCAAGAGATGTTACACACAAGTTACACAGTTCATTATCTTTATATACCAAAAACAAATTCTTATTTATGCGTAAAACCTATCGTTACAACATATAATGGAAGCTGCCAAGCAGTTTAGGTTTCAATTTTGTAAGATACCCTACAACATATCTGACTGCCGATGTACTATCATTTCTTCTCAAAATCTACACGCTTTCAGTTTTTCATTTTATGATGTTTTTGGATTTACAAAAAAAAATATTCTACAACTATGTAAAATCTTTTTGGATTTTAAGATAACGAAAAACTGTAAATTGTACAAACTTAAAAAAAAACAAGGTTTCCATGAGGGCGTATGTAACCATCCTACTCAGGGTTTATCATTCCGAACATTTAGACCAGATTCAAAAATTTGTCTGATCGAATGTCTTGGTAAACAGGTCTGCATAGTTGTCTAAAGTTTCAACTCTAACTACATCTATCAAACCCTTTTCAGCACAGTCACGTATGAAATGATGCCTAACATATATGTGCTTTCGGCGTGAGTGATGTACTGGGTTATTTGTTATCGATATAGTTGAATTATTATCTACCATGATGGGAGTTTGTGTATAATCAAACCGTAATCCCGCAATTGTTGTTGTACCCACAAGACTTGAGCATAGCAGCTCGAAGCGGAGATGTATTCTGCTTCACATGTGGACAACGACACAGTAAGCTGCTTCTTGCATTGCAAGGATATCAGACGGCTTCCAAGCAGTTGAGCACCACCAGAGGTTAGTTTCCTATTAATTAGGCACCCGCCGCATCCGCATACGCTATCAAATCTAAGCCACCTTCGACTAGATACCACAAGCCAAACCTTGGTTTGCCTTTCAGATAACGGAAAAATCCGTTTAAAGGCTTTCAAATGCGATTCTTCGGACTAGCTTGGTACCTGGCACATAAACAGACAGAAAACATTATGTCGGGATGAGATGCTATAAGATACATTAAAGAACCAATCATTGCGTGATAAATCGACGGATCCACTTCAGGATCTTTTTCCTTTTCATCCGACAATTTATGATTGGTAGGCAATAGGGTTTCGTAAGGGAAGCTGTCTTCCATGTTGAGTTGCTTCAGGATCTCATGGATGTACTTCTCTGATGAATGTACGTTCCGTTCTTTTCTTGATCCACTTGCAATCCGATGAAAAACTTTAGCTCCCCCATTGCACTCATTTCAAACTTTGATTTCATAACAGTTTCGAATTCCCGATAAAGATCCTCATTTGAAGAACCAAAAATAATGTCATCGACATATATCTGCACGATCAGGAAATCTCCCCCTTGTGAAGAGTGTGGAATCTATTGCACCACGAGTGAATCTGTTTGCCAAAAAAAAATGATTCGAGAGCGTCTTGTACCAGGCATGTAGAGCCTGATGGAGACCCCACAAAGCTTTGTCCAGCTAGTATACTTTGTTCGACGAGTCTGGAGCTTCAAAACCCGGCGCCTGGGTAACATACACAGTTTCTTGCAACTTCCAATAAAGGAATACATTTTTGACGTCTAACTGATAGACTTTGATGCACATGTGAGCTGCAAATGCTAGAAACAGACGAATTGCTTCAAGCCGAGCTACCGGAGCATAAATCTCCGTGTAGTCTATCCCTTCCTCCTGATTGAACCCTTGCACCACCAAACGAGCCTTATTCCTGACGACCACTCCTTTATCGCCTTTCTTACATTTAAAGACCCATTTTGAATAGTTGTGTGATGGCCCTTCGGAAGATCTACCAGGTTCCAAACCTTCAGCTTATCAAACTGAGCCAACTCTTCCTGCATAGCCTCACACCACGAGTTGTCTTTCAGGTGCCATATGGTAGTTTTCGGCTCTATGTGCGAAATAAAACATTCGTGCAGGCTTAAGTTGTAGATCTCTTGCTCTTTGATTTCTGTGAACAAACACTGCATATCATCAGGAACTGCACTTACACATAGGTTGGTCATTTTCTCCTTTTGTTTAAATTTCAGAATCCACCCTTTTAGAACTCTAACCTCAAGGGTTCTGGTGGGTCTTCTGGCTTAACCCGAGACACTCTTTTTGGAGGCATATTAACTATGTTTTGGATGCTAATTTACTGGTCATAAAAAGAAAAGAACTAATTGATGCATTGTAAACAGGAAAAGCCATGGCATTTATTGTATTGGATTTAAAAAAGTGAACATAGATTCTAAAGTTTATGTATGGTTTTATTCCCAACAGACTAGATACTTACATGCATTCTACTAAAGTATATATTTATAAAAACTTAAAAAATATATATACAAAAATTTAATTCAGTCTCGTCTGTTAAATTATAAAATTCGAACTATTTAAAGAAAATAGTAGTAAAAGTAAAAGTAATTTAATGGGCTTTAGACAGTAGTGGTCGTTAATATAAGCCTACGAGATTTGAAGATGAGTTGCTAGTGTCAGAAGTTAATCTAACTGGAAAGACAAAAGATATGGCATATATCATTCTCTTGTATTTACTTTTATATCACATTGGTGATTTCTCATTAATAATTATACCTATAATGAATGGCTAAGTAAAAACATGGCACTTTGTTAGGGATAAAGGGGAGATTGTTTGTGAAGCCTACTAATATCTATAAAGAGTTAGGTGGGTTTCACACTACCACTTGGTTGTGATATCTTTAGTAAATACAAATTCATACAAAATGTAAGAGTTATTTTATGGATAAAAGAGCTATGTAGTGTCCATGCCTTGAGAAAGTGGCTTAGCCGTGGTAGACTACATACTTGTACCTAAAAGGGTCCTCAGTAGAATGGTTATGAAGGGAGCCAAATATCTCAATGATTGAACTAACGTTGAGATTGACTAACGTCTATTTGATTTAGAAAATCAGAGTACATCTATGTTCTTCGTAAACGTCGTATGGCATATCCTTTTTTTGGAGTTGTTAGAATTTTTTTAAGATTCTGGGGACGTTGAACTTGATAACGCCACACATAATTGACCATGGCCAGATGTTGGCTCAGGAAGGCATACCACAATCTTGTTAAGTGACTGGCTTTGGCTTTTGTTAATTGTCATAACATAACATAGTTTTCTCGGAATCTATTTCTTTTGAAAGTGAATGGTAGTTCATTGTTTATGTGTGTCAGAGATATAGTGGTATGTACACGCGGTGGCCGATTGCAATGCCAGTCATTATATGTGCCTCATTCACTCTTGGAAGCAACTGGATAACTATTAATCATGTGCCATTGCACAAACTAGTTGTGTGATTGATGTTACGTATTAGCATGACTAGTGCATTTACTTTTAGCACTAACTGATGTAGTGATAGTCCACTGAAATTCAGCAAGTTCAAATACTCTGTCGGGTAAATCATTTCAATATCACCATGGATTCCTAAGTTGGGTCCTATTGAGTCAGTGCTGAGATATGTCTTGCTGTTCCCAAGAACCATGTTATTTATGTCTTATGCAGTTTGATGCATGGTCGAAAACCGGTATTCGTTTATGTTTAAGTTTGTGTTTTTACATAACTTTTAACTTTGAATAGCCTACTTTTAATTGGAATTGTGTTTTGCATGTCTAATGAAGTTTAAGGAGCTATTCGGGAGCTATACGGAGCACCGGGACGGAAACCGGGAGCGAGAAATGCGAAAAACAGAAAACAACAAATGCAAGTGTCGTCGTTGACGCCCTCCTGGTGTAGGTTTTTGTAAGTTTCTAGGGTTTGACATTGTTTTGAGTTTTGATTTGTGATAAATTGTAGTTTTATTTTGAAACCAAAGATAATTGTCTTGCATTTGTATCGTTTTCGTGAATTGTCGAGTGAAGATTAAATTTGACTATGCGAAATGTTTATATGCAATTATGCCATGTTTAGGTTAGAGTTTACATGTTCTTGGTAACGAAGTGCATAGCGATCCGTCGTTCACGACGTCGGTAGCTCTTGGCACCTAAGCCACGCGACACTAAACTCATTGGTCATTTATACAATTGAATTGAATCTAAAACGTGTAGGAACCCTAGGACTTAAATTACCGAACCGGGTGTGAACCTTGTTCTAAAATATTGTTTAAAATCGTTAATTAAGTTTTCGTGCAACGGTTCAAGTTTTTAGTAGTTAAGTAATTAAAACAATACTTGTCGGTTCATTCCGACACTCTTTCAAACAAACAAACATTTAAATTAACAACATAGCAAGATTCATAAAAGTGACATTCTTTAAAATCAATCACGTCCGCGCGCAAACCACAAACTTTTGTGGTTCGACCCCTTACTACCACTAACACATTGTTAAGGGTAATTAGGGCATATAAATATTATCTTTGACCGGAGCGCGATACTCCGATCATAGTTTCATTTTTAGGACAAACAATTGCTTTGTTGTAAAGAATCTCAGTTGTCGGATTCCCCAAAGTGAATTGTCATAGATGAATAAGCTCTGGAAGCGCATATGCTGTAATGTATGACATAGTCTGACGACACCTCAAAATTTCTAGTGTTTTGGGGATCATCAATGTCTAGAGTTCCTAATTGTCCGTCACCTACAACAAGCTACCATGATGAGAACATTGCAACCTGAGTTTTGTGATTTCGTCTAGATTCGTACTTTGCAAGCGCATCTTTTCTGTCAACTTGTACACTTTAAAATGTCTCCAGAGATATGATCTTGGAAAAGATAATGATAGAAGTTCGTATTTTGAAGCCTTTAGTATTATTGGTAAGGTTTGTCGGAAGTTACCCCCAAGTAATATGGACTGCCCTCTGAAAGTCTCATGAGGATTGTTCAACAAGTCTTAAGTGTTTTGTCAAGTGACTCGAAGCATCTATGGTCATTCATAGGTGCTTCACCCCATATTATGAGTGTTGTATTTTTTAGTATGTGACCTAGATGAATATTTATCTTTATGTAACAAGGTGACTCATCTGTTATATCTAGCGGTATCTTAAATCGTCAATGAGCCATTCTACTAGTAGGAAGTAACAACGACGCAATACCGGATGCAACCACTGCTAGCACAATTTTACCTTCAGAACTATGGCCGAGATGATAGAAGTCCAAAAGAACGTCTTGCATGTTCTATCATAGCCATAGACAAAGGCCATTACTTGTTTCTTTCGCTCTAATGTCGAAAAAACATAATCGTATATGCTCTTTTGTTGTGGATTAAGAACGGACCGTGATGACATATGTTCAATTGCAAGTTGTTGCCTGTCGTAATTTCTTTCTTCCATTAGTAGTCTACTTATCAATGATGCAGCAACTATTGGACTCGGCATTGCCAACCAAAAGTCACACAGTGATGAAGACGATCCATTGCATAATAATTGTTCAAGCTCGTATAAAATATGTTGTATCTGGTCATCATCATTTAAGAGATCATGTCTATGCACAATGTCATCAGCCATTCTATGCTAATGCATGTCCCACAATTGTTTAGGTTTCGACACCTCACAAAATAGAAACATGTGTATGAATAGGTATCGTAACTCAGAAGCAGTAGCTCATGCGGACCTCATCAAAGGTATATGACACTCCTTGTAATCACCTAGTAATCTAAGCCTTTCACATGCAACGCGGTATGTTGAATATACTTCTTCTAAAATCATGCAAATGACCTCAAAGGACGACAACCTCTCTGTTGAGGCATCAATAGATGTAGATAGAAAGTTTCACCACACATTGGGTGTACACAGATAAGTCTCTAAATCACTAGTGTTCTGTTTGTTACTCTACATATCCACATCTTATGATAGGACTGTAACAACCCGTCTTTCGGATTGTTATCCGAATCCATATTATTACCGTTATTCTTGTTTCTGTATCGTTTTGTGATTCGAGATTGATTATGATGGTTAAATTATTACGGGGAACACACTATTATGTCGCTTATATATCGCATTTACTCGCTTAAACCACTCGCAACGCTCATCGCATCGCAAACTCAATCACGTTACTTTATGTTATTTACTTTGCATTATGTATGTTATGTGTTACGTGTGTTTTGTATGGTTATTACGCGTTCTCGCTCTCGCTCGCTCACTTAAAAATCGCTTAAACGCTTGAGTTTTCATCACAACGCTAAATACCTCGCTAATACGCTAGAAAATGCTTAGATGGCGAAAACGAACGAAAACATCGAACCGAAACTGGCAAGTTCGCACGAACTGATGCCATATCCACCCTCTCCTATAAATACTCCAGCACCCCCATGCTCTCACACTTGCTGCCATTTCGCACCCACGTCTCAACCTGCACTCTCTCTGATTTCCAAGTAAGAAGACAACTATTTTCAAGCAAAGCAAGATCATTTACACAACGATTTACTCGAGTTTATCTTCGATTTCATCAAAACTTCTCTATTTACGAAAACCTTCAGCTTTTTCCATAAAACTTCTTATTTTCAACTTAGATCTACACTTAAACGAGTATTTTGAGCTTAGCCTTGGCTTCCCAAGTTAGAGATCTTGATGATTTCGACTCAACAAGTGTTAGATCTGAGAAAACTGTTTAAAGCATTGATTTTTACACCAAAAACGGACTAACCGACGTGTGTTTCGTTCACTAAGTAGTGGAACGAGGCATTGTCAGAGATATACTTGAAATGGATTCGAAATCACGTCTGTTTCAAGCGAAAACTCAGATCCGGAAGCACGAAGACGCAAAACAGCCAACTTTTGTGAACCGGATTGTTTCGTACGAAGTACTACTTCGTACGAACCCGTCTAAGTTCCCTTAAGTGGCTAACTGCTCTAAAAAAAGACCTCTCCAGGTTAGGATCTGAGTTTGACCTGATTGTGTTGTTTTAAACAAATTGAACATAAAATGAGATAACAGATAAGACTTGCAGCGGAATACAATTTAAAACTTTGTAACACAATCAAATGGGAGATTAGCTTTCATCAAACAATGTTTTCATTACTTCAAAAGACTGAAAAGGATTACAAGTAATTACATGTATGAATCACTAACTCCCCCTCAGCCTGAGCCTCACATAGATTAGATCGTACAAGAAAGTGTGTGTGTGTGTAAGCTGAATAGAACGTACATGCACTGTCTATTTATAGTACAAATCCTAACCTCTGAAGCATCTTTGCTGACATCACCAAGACAATGACATCTAACTAACCTAACAACCTCTAACCACTGCTAATGCTAACCCTCTGATACAATTACAAAACACTGATGGTTATCCAAAAAGAATGCTAACCACTGATGAGCTAACCACTGTTGAGCTAACCACCGTTGAAGCTTTATCATATGCTCTTCAAAGGGTGATCAGACCTTTGACTTTCATCAGACGTTTGACTTCAAGTAGAGGTTTGGTCTTTAACAGTCTTTACAACCAGCAGAGCTTAGCACTGAGCAGATGTTAAGGCTATCAGATGTTAGGTGCCTTGTCATTGGGAAGTTGTGAACCAAAACACTGTTTATTCTGGACCATTTAGCAGAGACCTGTTTTGGCATTTTTATCATCTGTTCTTTTGTAGGGGTCAATCCCAACAATATCCCCCTAGAACAGATGATGCCAAAACACTTGTTTATTCTTGGTTATTATTCCTCAACAAAAGTTCTCTGATTTGGCCTTTAAATTGTAATTCAAAATTCAGAGAAACTTCATCATCATCATCCTTGTCAAGTGTCAGATCCAAAAGATCTTGAAGGTCTTATGCATTTAGCTCATATGCAGCCTCCATGCTAATCTTGACAACAACACCATTAGACTTGAGCAGAGTCAATTCGTGGGAGCCTTTTTCAACTTTCCACTTTAGAATTTTGGGTCTTCTGGCTTTCTAGGATGGTTTTTATTTGTTGAGGTTTGAAGAGCTTGTTGTTGAACTATCTTTGTCAAATCAGCTCTGAGCTTTTCACTAGCTTCATCTGTGTGATAGTCAACCATGTTTTTGATTTCCTCTTTGATGTGTTCAAACACTCTCTTGTCTTCTTCATCTATCTTTTCTTGTCTTTTTAGTTGATTGAAGGCAAGGATGGATGGGACAGATGATTAGATAGACTTTTTGGAGTGTTGAGCTTTATGAACATCATCTGATGGAGGGTAAATTGGTTTAGGAGGCATGCTTGGATCTTTCTTCCTCCTCTCTTCTAGCATCTTATACGTATCAATCACCCTAGCTTCTCCCCACCTTATCACTTGATTTCTTGAACCATAGTGATTCTGTATCAATTCTTCTTTCATCCTCTTAAGCTTTGCTCTTTCAGGCATGTCTTTCTTATGTTTTTCCTAGTTTGGAGGATTTGGCTTCTTGAAAGGGTCTTTCAACATTTCTTGCATTCTCTTAATCTTTTCTCTCAGCTCATCTATTATCCAATCCTTGAACTGTGCCTTTGTTGCCTTATATTGCTTGTTCTTCATAATGTGTTAAATGAGTTCACCTTTAAGAAACTGATCTTCCCTTTCTGACAGCTTGTTGCTCAGATCTTTGACAAAATTTTGCAATGCTCTGGCTTTGCCTAGCTGAAATGACATGCCGGTTTGTATCTCTCTATCACTTTTACCAGCAGAGTCTCTTTTGGCTCAGCTTGTTTCAATTTGAGTTCCAGATGTTCATCAACATTTGCAGGTCTTGGATAACCAGTTCAAGAGATAATATAGTTCTTTTGTCAGGGTCTTCTTCAGAATAGAAGCATAGAATTTCTTCCCTGACTGCTAGTAAATCAAGATGATATTTATTTGCTGCAGGAATGACTATAAAGGAATCAGTGCTTGGATTTGAGGATGGAGGAAGCATTGATGTGGAGGTCAGTGGTTGTGATGATAAAGGAGTAGGAGCAGGAAAGATCTCTTATTCATTTACAACTTTTGTTGTCCTTCTCCTTTTGAATTTTACTTCTGGTGATGATGGATGAGTTGGAATTCTGGTTGGTGTTGTAAAGGTTGGGTGGATGTATTGAAAATGACCATGGTAGTGGATGGGTTTGCATCTGCTGCAACCTCTGCTGTGCCAACATATGTTAGCACAACAGTTGTTGTAACATCTGCTTTGGTGGAAATGGGAATGGAAGTTGAAGAATGTGTGCTTGATTTTTGGAAAGCAGATGTTTTAATGGTTGGATTTATAGCAGGCTCAGTTTTGGAAGGTGTGGATGTTGGTTGCCTTACTTGTCTAGCAGGTCTCTTCTTTGTTGAAGTACCAACCTCTTCCTTTTCTTTTTGTTGCTTAATCTTTTGCTCAACCAATACCTTGCCATCAAGAAACACTTTTCTCTTCTGCTTCTCATTTTCCCTTACCAGTATATCATCTGTTAAATCCTTTTTCTTTGAACCATCTGGCCTGGGTATATCCACTGTTGGCTTTGCCATCTGATCATCAATTTTAAGCTTCTTCCGCCCCAAAGGTTTCTCCCCCTTTTTGGCATCATCTTCAGTGTTTACAAAAATAACTGTGGGTGGAGTAGTACCAGTGGTTTGGTGAAGATGAGCTTTTATAGCTTTAATATTTGTCCTGGTATCCATGAATCTTGCTTCAACCATGTTTCTTACTTCCTGCATTTGATGTTTATGTTGTTGATATGAGAAGTGCTTTGTGGCTGAAACAGAGGGTCTAGGGCTTGTTGCAAATCAGCAGTGGTTAAGACAGAGGGTTGGCTCTTTATAGCTAACAACTGTCACAAGATTTTTAATCTCACCAACAGAGATTTCAAGCGTTGATACTCTTTCCGTCAAATGTTTGTATTTTAGTTCATCACCTAATTTAATAGGATCATCTGAATTCCTACCTGAGGTGGTACTTGTATCTAGGGGATCATTAGCATGTGTTTCAACACTACCTTCACCCTTTGATGCCCCTTGTTCTTGGTTCTGGGGCTTCCCACAACACCAGAGGTTACCTTGGTAGCCTCAACAGTAGTTGCCTTCAACAGAGACTTAGAAATGTAACCACTGTCCAAAGGAAAACTAGGTAGTTTTGCAATTGTAGTGGCTGCTCTAGTTGAACTATCACTAAGGGTTATATGTAACCCAAAGGGATGTAGCCTCTTCATTTGCCGATGGGCTAGCAAAGAATAAAGAATCAGACCCAGCATCATGTTGAAGTATATTCTCAGTGATAGGTTGTTGAGAAGTGCTGGATAATGTCTGATCTAATTCGATTGCATTCAGCAAGGGTATAAAATTTTGTGGAAGTGATTTTATTGGAGAGGGGATAGGTGCAGAAAGAGACATTGCCTGGGAGAGGGGCTGTGGAAGATAGAACCAAGTGGTCCTAGAGCTTCATAATTTGGTTTCCCTGTGTTTACAACCTGATCATTTTGTGAGGATGCATAAGGAGTTTGAAAGCCCGATTGAGATCTTTCAACCATCTGCTGTGAAGAAGTAGCAGCAGTGGTTTGTGACTTTGGTGGTGTCACAGGGTTAACATCTGGGATCTCATCTTCTAGAGGACCCTTTTTGGGTTTGGTGGGTTTTCTGGATATCTTTGTTGGTTTCTTTTCGGTGATTTTAGGTGTGGGTTTTAGAGTAGTGGTTGCAATGCTCTGATCACCTAGATCAGTGGGCTTAGTAGCAGGAGGAAGAGATTGAACATTTTGTTCTTGTAAATTTGGCTTATCCTCCTCTACTTCTGTTTTGGAAGCTTTTTAAAGATTTGGTAATCGTGTAAAAAGTTCATGAGTTAGGCAGCAAGGTGTGGACGCTGCGCCTTGTTTACTTGCTTCAGATCTAATTTGATCTTGCAAATAAACCCTCAAGAATCTAGGATGTATCAAGAAAGCTTTTCTTTTTGAAATATTTTTAAAATTATTGACAAGATCATTGAACAACACCTGGGAATAGTTAAAATCTGATTCAGACAAACTTGCAAATCCCAGATATTGCATGTTCAAAGGAATCTCATTGAAAGAAGTAGATTTTGCAGAGAGACATGTTAAAAGAGTATGGAAAAAGAATTTCATCTCTGCTGAAAAATGGGGTTTAAAGATTGTCATACCTTTCAACTGGCCAGTGTAACCCCTTTCCACAAACTCTGCTTGCATCTCTCTTAAAGAAAACGACACAGGATGTGTCATATCATTCAGTTGGAAAACTTGAGAGATCGATTGTGGTGTAATTTGCATAGGAGTACCCCAACCTTTGAGATTATAGCATAAGGAACATCATCAGCGGATGTTTTGACCTTAGCATTTAACCAGAAATCCCGAAGAGAATCGATGTAAATCTTGGTCTTGGCTTCGAGCATGTGTTTAAATTTTGATTCTCTTAAAATCCGAATCATTGTATGGTATCTTGTGTTGACATCAGTTTCTTCTAAGATTGTAGTGTAATTGTGTGGGGTTTTGATGATTAAGACGAATGGTAGTAATTCTTGCTTTGATTTCGCCTTTGATTTTGTTTTGGGAGCCATGATTTTAGTGAAAACTGTTTTGAGATTTTTGAAATCGACACAGTTTGGTGAACCCTCTGTTCTTGATAGAACATGGTTTTTATAGGGTTTATGAAAAAGTGATGATGACATGTGCAACAACTGTCGAATAACATCTGTCCACGTGTAACCTCTGTTTTGAAAATGGAAGACAGTTGTTTGGCTAACCATTGTTGGAAAATATAATCAGTGGATAGGAACAGTGGTTGCAACTATCAGAGGATACACTTTTTGACAGTGGATAGATTTTTCTAAGCGAACAGTGTTTTTGTGGTATCAGTGCTTTAAACAGACTTTGAGGATTTATTGAAAAATTCAATTTTAAACTATTTTAGGGATGAATTTTGATTTTCAGAAAACATTTTTATGCTATTTCCACATGAAGTATAAGAGAACTTGTTTTAATCCATGATTAGCATTCCAAATCTAGAGATCAAGTTTCTAAGGACAGATGATTCCAATTTTTGGTTTATATATCTCCCAACTGATCTTTAGACTGAACATGTTATAAAGAAATCAAACCCTTTTTATATCAATCCCTCACAAATGTTGTCTGATGTCATCAGTGTTTGGATATCATGTGATGGTAATAATTTTGATGCTGTTTTGATCAACTACTGTTGAACCAGCAGAGGATGAGCTTAGGCAATTGTTTTGAACATCTGCTGCTCTAGTGATAAGACATTTGAGTATCTGCACAATTTAGCCTAGACAAGCATAATATAAAATAATCATTTGATCATCAACAGATTTCTTTTGATCCATTATCAAGGAAGAGTAACTCCATTGTCTCTAAAAATAGAAAGGTTTTACTTCCTGACATGTTTTTGATCTTTAACTATCAAAACCAAGTGAAAACTCAACATGTATTACTTTTCAGAGAACAAAAATACCGAAAAGGAATAACACATGTCCTCATATATACATGAAATTTTCACTACCAAAAATTAAGTAAAAATTTCTTGATAAATGAATCAGTTAGATCTGATTGATGTCCTAAGTCCTTCTTTGAGGCAATGTTTTAACTTGACATACATCAGTTACCTGAATTTACCTGTAAGCAGTGATTGCACTCAGCGTGTTTGGTAACAGATGTTTGAGCGGAGATGAAAAGTTAATTTTAGGTTTTCCATTGAAGTACTAGCCTGTGAACTCTCAGGTGTTTTATGTTTATACTCTTTTCTCTTTAACATTAAAAATTTTGAGATAAACACACTTATAGAGTTTTGTGATTTTTCTTCTATTCCCTTTTTAGCCTTTCCATGGGCAAATGTTATAATATTCACTGGAAGGCTTTCAAGGAAAGAATAATCAATCCAGAATCATTTACAGTAATGTTTTGTGAACCTTAGACATTTTTGCAAAACTGCTTATGCTAAAATTTACATTACTTTTGATCCGGTTTTCTAAACCTCAACCCATAACCTTTAAAACTTTTCTCATAACTTTTGTTCATCATATAGATCTTGTTTCTAAGATTTAGGTTCACCTTAGTCTTTTAAGGACATTAGATGAATTCTTAGCAACCATCAATCATAGAATCATCACAAATTTTAACACAAATACTCGAAAACGTATAAAACATGATTTGGCTCTTACTCCGTTTTCCAACAATTACGATCAACACAGTTCACAAGAATTGAGCTGATCTTTTTACGTCAAATCAATTGTTAGATCGAATTTTACTGACCATGCTCTGATACCAATTGTTAGGATCTGAGTTTGACCTGATTGTATTGTTTTAAACAAATTGAACATAAAATGAGATAAAACAAATAAAACTTGCAGCGGAATACAATTTAAAACTTTGTAACACAATCAAATGGGGAGATTAGCTTTCATCAAACAATGTTTTCTTTACTTTAAAAGATTGAAAAGGATTACAAGTAATTACATGTATGAATCACTAACTCCCCCTCAGCCTGAGCTTCACACAAATTAGATCGTACAAGATGAGTGTGTGTGTGTGTGAGCTGAATAGAACAGTACATGCACTGTTAATTTATAGTACAAATCCTAACCTCTGAAGCATCTTTGCTGACATCACCAAGACAATGACATCTAACTAACCTAACAACCTCTAACCACTGCTAATGCTAACCTCTGATACAATTACAAAATACTGATGGTTATCCAAATAAAATGCTAACCACTGATGAGCTAACCACTGATGAGCTAACCACTGTTGAGCTAACCACTGTTGAAGATTTATCATATGTTCTTCAAAGGGTGATCAGGCCTTTGACTTTCATCAGACGTTTGGGTGTTACATGGGTTCTCTATATCAAAACAAGCTACACACAACGCTAAACTCTTTTAACGGTAACCGCTCTCGCATGTTACACGTGAATTGCTGAAGTTTGTTTGCTATGTGTGAATAATGAGGACTTGCAGACCACCCTTAGCAACGATAGTACTATAGTTTGGACTCAGCACCCGATTGGTTCGGGGGTTGTTAAGGCTCGTATATTTACTTTACGTGCGTGTTCGCTGTTGTGAACATGTATCGCGCATACTCCACCTCGCAGTCGTGTTGGTTAGCTTGTATCATTATTGTTAGATTACTTAGATTCACTTTCTCTGCGTGTACATGTTGGTTATGCGTAAACACTTTATCAATATTATTATGCTATTAAACCTGTGTACTCACCTTTACATTATTGTATTGACTTGTATTTTAACGTATGTAACAGGTTGAGGATGTTATCGCTGCAAATCAGACTTAGGATTATGCTTTAGAAACTTGTAATAATCTAGTTGTCGAATTTTGAATTGTTTGAGAATGTTTGGATTTGTAATGATTACGGAATGATTATATGTAAATTGTATGGGAAATTGACGTTTTAAATATTGTCGTTTATAATAGTCGTTATGCATTATCTCGAACAATCTGATTCGCTTAGTGCCGCGCCCCGATGATTCCGCCATCAGTTGGGGTGTGACAGATTGGTATCAGAGCCGTAACTAAAGGGAATTAGGTAGAATTTCCATGTTCGACCTAGTATATAGTTTAAGTACCAAATTAGACCACTCTTCGACTTAAATACTTAAACTACTTGTCTTAAATGATTACATGCCTTTCCTAAGGCTAACGCAATGTATACGCTTGAAAACGATCGTATAACACAAACGAGTGATTGTGTTGGGATTAGGTGTAAAAACCAAGAACTCTCGATAAGATCACTCACTCTGCGTACTATTTACTGCACGAGACTCTTTCGTTAAGTTAGGAGTGATATCCACATTTTGACGGAAATCTCCACCTCTATTTCTGTGGAACTCCTGACGCGTTCAGTGAAAACCACAAACACGGAACGAAGTTGTTAAGTTAGGGGTGAAACCCGCATCTTAATAACTAATTCCACTCCTCGATTTTCAATATCACCAAAGTCTCGACTATTTCGATGACTCGGGGCACAACGTAACTGGAAGGATAAATGTCGTTAACCGTAGTACGGTGAGAGCATTTGTCTATTAGGCCAAATCGTGTGCCCGAACTCAGAGAATTTTCGAATCACTTTGGATAGTCGCTGTCTCAAAACCCAGGACGCTACAAATTGTTTTAAGCCTGCAATCGTCGATTTTACGCATCATCGAGTTTTATTATTAATTCAAATTTGGGGATTTTACGCTTTATCGATTTCTCGTTTTATCTTTTTGCTTTACGAAAATACGCACAACTCGCACAACTCTCGTAATCTAAAACACTAGTTAATCGCAAACAAAACTAAAATGCTCAACCCTCTTACGCGAATGTCCTCATACGCGGCCTTACTCACTTATTACGCTTATACGACTCGTATCTCATAGCGCGCTACGCAAGTTTTAGTGAAGATGAATACGTGCTTATATGCTTATGTGGATACGTGCTTATATGCTTTTGTAGATTATGTGCTTACGTGATTATGTGGTTACGTGCTTATATGCTTATGTGGATACGTGCTTACATGATTATATGCCTTATGTGAATAATATAATAAATATTATGGTGTAAACGCAAAACTTTTAAACAAAACCCATTATAATCGAATCTCGTCTAAATTCCCTATGTGTCATTCTATAGAATCTCACTTTCGCAAATGGTATCCATGGGATCTCACACTCGCCGTACCGCTCAACGCAACAACGCTGACAAACGTATCACCTCTCTCGTAGCCAAGGAAATGGCTAAGGTGATCCCGCAAATTGTCAGCGAAATTCAAGCGGTTAGCAGCAACTCCTCAGTTGATTCCAAGAACGATGCTCCGAAATCTCGGTTCAGCTTCAAGCAGTTTAAGGCCTACGGTCCTGCAACATTCACAGGCGAAGATGCACCAATCAAGATGTTTCACTGGTTTGACTCGATCGAAGTCACTTTCAGGCAAAGCAGATGTCCTGAAAATCTCCGCACCATTAACGCCAATGGAGTCTTTCAATCAAGGGCACTTGACTGGTGGACTGCCAAGCGTAATAGGCGCGGTAATGACGAAGCTTACTCTCTTGCATGGGAAGAACTTAGGAACTCATGATCAAGGAGTTCTGCCCACCGCACAAAAGTCAAAAGCTGGAAAACGAGTTCTGGAACATCAAGTAGGATGGTGGTGATAACATTGGCCTCACCACCCTATTCAAGCAGTTGAGTATCATTTGTCATGGTCAAGTGGACACTACCAAGAAAGCCATCAAGAAGTATCTCCGCGCTCTCCCCGACTGTGTCGCCGACTTTGTTCAAGCTGCAAGACCAACTACGATCGAAGAGACTTACCAACTCGCAGCCGAGATCAGCGACAAGCGAGTCTTGGCTGAGCTTTCAAATCTCAACCAAGAACCTCAGCCAAGCGACTTTTGAGCCAAGCACCGATACTGCTCCATCTCAAGCCTCCAAGTCAAGTCACCAGAACCATAAGCGAAAGGGTAACAACAAGAACTGCGCAGTAGTCCCAGCACCGAACTCCCAGTCTCGCCAAGCTACTACTCCCAACGCACCAGCTGCTAAGCGTGCATACACTGGACCTCACCCTCTGTGCTCTAAGTGCACCTATCATCATGTGGTTGGAGAAACTGCCGTTTTTGTGCTAACTGCAACATCTACGGCACTTCACGGCGCACTGGTCCACGTCAGCAAGCTCCTCCCGCTCTTGCAGCACCGCCAGCCCCTCTCAATGCCATGCCAGTCAATCAGGCACCGCAAGCACCAGACGTTCAGGCGCGTGCGTGCTACACATGTGGTGATCCAAACCATTTCAACAATGTTTGCCCGAACCGTGTTGTCAAACAAGAACCGCAGCAGCAACAACCACCACAGCCACAGCAGCAGCAACAACAACCACAGGCTGTGCGTGGCAGAGCTTTCAACATCAATCACCGCCAGGCTCAGAATGACAACAATGTTGTCAATAGTACGTTCCTCGTTAGTGGTATTTATGCTTCTTGTTTATTTGATACTGGAGCCGACAACTGTTTTGTATCGTTACAATTCGAAAGACTTTTAAAATGTAAACGCACTAACCTCCAAAAGACCTTCGACGTCGAAATCTCCACCGGAAGAACCGTTACCGTAAACTCCGTTCTACGTGATTGTAGTCTCGAACTCAACAATCACAGCTTCTCGATCAATCTCATACCTATGCAATTAGGTAGTTTTGATATCATAGTAGGCATGGACTTTCTTCACGAGAATCATGCTGAACTCGTATGTTTTGATAAAATGATTCGCTTTTCCCTTCCAAACGGTGATCAACTACATGTTTACGGCGAAACACCCTCAAAGAAGTTGATGCTTTTGTCATGTACCCAAGCGAACAAGTATTTGTGCAAGCAGTGCATCGCTTTCCTTGCCCATATCGTGAACCCAAAAAAGGAAAAGAAAACCTTGAAAGACGTACCTGTCGTTTGTGAATTCCCTAAAGTTTTTCTCGATGATTTACCAGGTTTACCCCCTACTCGTGATGTCGAATTCCGTATTAATCTAATCCCCGGCGCTACCCCTGTCGCTAAAGCTCCCTATCGTCTCGCACCATCTGAAATGCGCGAGCTATCTAGCCAGCTACAAGAGTTACTTGATAAAGGCTTTATACGCCCGAGCACTTCACCGTGGGGTGCACCCGTTCTTTTTGTGAAAAAGAAAGATGGGATGTTTCGAATGGGCATCGATTATCGTGAACTTAACAAACTCACGATAAAGAACCGCTACCCTCTTCCTCGAATCGATGATTTGTTTGACCAAATCCAAGGTGTTACTTGTTTTTCGAAGATTGATTTATGTTCTGGATATCACCAGCTACATGTACATGAGCAAGACATTCCGAAAACCGCCTTTCGTACTCGCAATGGCCATTATGAATTCGTGGTCATGCCTTTTGGACTTACAAACGCACCCGCGGTCTTCATGAATTTGATGAACTGTGTGTGTAAAGCCTTCTTGGATCGTTTCGTCATGGTTTTCATCGATGGTATTCTTATCTAATCGAAGTCGAGAGCCAAACACGCGCGACATCTCCGTTTAGTTCTCGAACTTCTCCAAGGAAGCCGCCTTTACGCCAAATTCTCCAAGTGTGAATTATGGCTTAATGAAGTTCAACTTCTCGGTCACATCGTCAATGACCAAGGAATCAACGTCGATCCCACCAAAATTGAAGCTGTAAAGAGTTGGAATACCCCGAAGAATCCGTCCGAAATCCGTTCTTTCCTCAGATTGGCAGGTTACTACTGCCGATTCATCGCCGACTTTTTGAAAATTGCCGTACCCCTCACCTCTTTGACTCATAAGGATAACCCTTTCTTGGGGGTTCCGAACAGGAGAAAGCCTTTCAGACTCTCAAACGTATGCTTTGCGACTCTCCCATTCTCGCACTTCCCGATGGAGATGACGATTTCGTCGTTTATTGTGATGCCTCTAACCTAGGTCTCGGTTGTGTTCTCATGCAACGAGACAAGGTTATCGCGTATGCGTCCCGACAACTCAAAATCCATGAGAAGAATTACACTACCCACGATCTCGAGCTCGGTGTAGTTGTTTTTGCGTTAAAGATATGGCGCCACTACCTTTGTGGTACAAAGTGTACGGTCTTCACCGACCAGAAGAGCTTACAACACATCTTTAACCAGAAAGAACTAAACATGCGCCAACGCAGATGGGTTGAACTTCTCAACGACTACGATTGTGAGATACGCTACCATCCCGGCAAAGATAAGTCGTAGCCGATGCTCTCAGTCGACGAAGCTATGTGTATAGCATTCATGACGTCCAAGCCCAGAATAAACTTGAAACCTTGATTCGCGAAACCCAGCACGCATGTTTCATTGAGAATACCTTGTTTCGAGGAAATAAAATGTGGTGCCGAAACCCAGCTGGAGAGTAAGTCTAATGGGATCTATTACTTTCTGAATCGCATTTGGATCCCTAGCCGCAATAACCATCGAGAGTTACTAATGACCGAAGCCCATAAATCTCGATATTCCATCAACCTCGGTGCCGACAAGATGTACCCGGACCTCCGTTCCTGGTATTGGTGGCCGGACATGAAAAAGGATATCGCTCTATATGTTTCGAAATGCTTAACTTGTTCGAAAGTTAAAGCCGAACATCACCTCTGGCTTGCTCGAGCAACCCGATATCCAGATGTGGAAATGGGAGAGTATAGCTATGGATTTTGTTACGAAACTCCCTCGCACCTCTTTTGCTCACAATAGCATTTGGGTTATCGTCGATCGCCTTACGAAATCTGCATATTTCATTGTCATACGAGAAGACTATATGGTAGAACGATTAGCACGAATCTATACCGATGAAGTCATTTGTCGACACGGGACGCCTCGTGACATCATCTCTGATCGCAACGGTTGCTTTATGTCACGTCTCTGGGAGACTTTCCAATCCGCACTCGGTACTAAACAAAATCTTAGTACCGCATTCCATTCTCAGACCGACGGTCAAACCGACCTCATGATTCGCACCCTCGAAGACATGCTTCGATCGTGTGTCATAGATTTTGGTGGTAATTGGGATACGCATTTACCTTTAATAGAATTTTCATACAATAACAGCTATCATACTAGGATTCAAATGCCACCTTTTGAGGCATTATACGGCAGAAAATGTCGATCGCCTATTGTATGGCACGAGATCGGAGACGTTCAGATCATTGGTCCCGAGTTAATACAACAAACGACAGACAAAATCCTCCAAATTTAAGACAACCTTCTGAAAGCTCGGAGTCGTCAAAAGAGTTATGCCGATAAACGCCGCAAGCCCCTACAGTTCGAAGTGGGAGATCACGTTCTCTTAAAGGTTTCACCTTGCAAATGAGTGATCCGTTTCGGAAAAAAAGGGAAACTAGCGCCACGATACGTGGGTCCCTTTACGATTCTGGAAAGAATTGGTAAAGTGGCCTACCGACTCGAATTAGCGAAAGAACTCAGCAATGTACATCCGACTTTCCATGTCCAAACCTTAAAAAGTGTTTAGCTGAAGGAAATCTTCATGTGCCACTTGAAGACTTGCAAATAAATGAGACGCTGCATTTTGTAGAAAAGCCAGTAGAGGTTATGGACCGAGAGATCAAGAAAATTCGATGCTCTCGCATTCCTATTGTGAAGATCCGATGAGAAGGCAAGTGCGGCGCCGAGTTCACTTGGAAACTCGAAAGCGATATGAAAGCTAAATATCTTCGTTACGGCCGCCACTTGAATTTCGGGACAAAATTCCCTAAAGGTGGGGGGACTGTAACAACCAGATCTTTCGGATTGTTATCCGAATCCATATTATTACCGTTATTCTTGTTTTTGTATCGTTTTGTAATCCGAGATTGATTATGATGATTAAATTATTTTGGAAACACACTATTATGTCGCTTATATATATCCATTTACTCGCTTAAACTACTCGCAACGCTCATCGCATCGCAAACTCAATCGCGTTACTTTATGTTATTTACTTTGCATTATGTGTGTTATGTGTTACGTGCGTTTTGTATGGTTATTACACGCTCTCGCTCTCGCTCGCTCACTTAAAAATCGCTTAAACGCTTGAGTTTTCATCACAACGCTAAATACCTCGCTAAAACGCTAGAAAATGCTTAAGATGGCGAAAACGAACGAAAACATCAAACCGAAACTGGCAAGTTCGCACGAACTGATGCCATATCCACCCTCTTCTATAAATACTCCAGCACCCCTATGCTCTCACACTTGTTGCCATTTCGCACCCACGTCTCAACCTGCACTCTTTCTGATTTCCAAGTAAGAAGACAACTATTTCAAGCAAACCAAGATGATTTACACAACGACTTACATGAGTTTATCTTCGATTTCATCAAAACTTCTCTATTTACGAAAACCTTCATCTTTTTCCATAAAACTTCTTATTTTCAACTTAGATACACTTAAACGAGTATTTTGAGCTAAGCCTTGGCTTCCCAAGTTAGAGATCTTGATGATTTCAACTCAACAAGTGCTAGATCTGAGAAAACTGTAAAGCATTGATTTTTACACTAAAAACGGACTAACCAACGTGTGTTTCATTCACTAAGTAGTGGAACGAGGCATTGTCAGAAATATACTTGAAATGGATTCGAAATCACGTCTGTTTCAAATGAAAACTCAGATCCGGAAGCACGAAGACGCAAAACATCCAACTTTTGTGGAACGGACTGTTCCGTACGAAGTACTACTTCGTACGAACAAGTCCAAGTTCCCTTAAGTGGCTAACTGCTCTAAAAAAAGACCTTTCCGGCGCTAGGTTTGATCAGTAACTTGAAGCTGGAGGGACGGCCACTCGATTTCCCGAAGAAACGACACGAAAACACTCGATTTTGGACACGAAACAGTCAAGTTCGCACGAATTGGCCAAGTTCGCAAGAACTGCAAGTTCGCACGAACTGCAAGTTTGTACGAACTGGTCTGTTTCCCGAACAACTTCTCCATTCAACTGATTCAACACCATGGAAGACCGATGCACTTCTGTTCTCGCTCGCAGACTGACCCGACACTCTCCTCGCTCCCCAAGACCAGTTGTGTTTGCTGTTTACGCACCCACAGTGAGTGTACTTGAACCCTTTTTCGCTTAAAACACACTTTTGGGTGTGACATACATTCTCTATACACGCTACACACAACGCTAAACTCTTTTAACGCTAACCGCTCTCGCATGTTGTACGTGAATTGTTGAATGTTTGTTTGCTATGTGTGAATAATGAGGACTTGAAGACCACCCTTTGCAACGATAGTACTATAGTTTGGACTCAGCACCCAATTGGTTCGGGGTTGTTAAGGCTCGCATATTTACTTTATGTGCGTGTTCGCTGTTGTGAACAAGTATCGCGCATACTCCACCTCGCAGTAGTGTTGGTTAGCTCGTATCATTATTGTTGGCTTACTTAGATTCACTTTCTCTACGTGTACATGTTGGTTATGCGTAAACACTTTATCACTATTATTATGCTATTAAACCTGTGTACTCACCTTTACATTATTGTATTGACTTGTATTTTAACGTATGTAACAGGTTGAGGATGTTATCGCTGCAAATCGGCCTTAGGATTATGCTTTAGAAACTTGTAATAATCTAGTTGTCGAATTTAGGATTGTTTGAGAATGTTTGGATTTGTAATGATTATGGAATGATTATATGTTAATTGTATGGGAAATTGACGTTTTAAATATTGTCGTTTTTAATAGTCGTTATGGATTATCTCGAACAATCTGATTCGCTAAGTGCTGCGCCCCGATGATTCCGCCATCGGTTGGGGTGTGACAAGGACTGTTTTTCTTGATGTTATGTTCCGGTGATATCTAATAACCAGTCACAATGTGCGGAATTCATTACGATAAGGTGACAACACAAAATTAGTTCAATTTTCAATGTTTTCATTCATATAAATCCAAGTTACATCCAAGTTTTGACTTTCACAGGGCTTCACCATCGGATCAACAAAGTTACAAATGACTTGGTCCTCACCGGCTATTTATAGACATGTAAAGACCTTCGTGCGAACCAGACTTCCTCCGTACGGATGAAAATTTCATCCGTGCAGATGTCTCTCATCCGTATGGACCTGACCTAACACATACAAAATAGAAATTCTACCAAACAAGCCCTCTTACATATGACACGACTCGATGACGCAGACGTTAGGTATAAACGTTTTACTTGACATATCCCATCCATGGTATGATATAAATTCAATATAACTTAGATGTCGTCCACTCTCATCAATACAATTGTTGTAAAGCCATTTTGGTAAGGTAGTACACCTTGATAACAGGTTTCTAATAATGTTCTGTAATTATTTATTGTCCCTAAAAGTTACACCTTGCATGTCCTGCAAGTGAAGAGCTAAAACTTATACCGTTGGATTTCTTTGATGAATGTGGAAATCAAGAATTCTCCAAGCCGACTCATGTGTACATGTGAATCTCCGGTCGACATAGTTCTTAATCTCGTCAATTTCAGACGTAGTGCCACCTTGAGTGTCACAAGAAGAAGGACCTTTACCAATGCTATAATGAATACGATCTGAGCCCGTTGATATATGCTTAAAGAGTTACTTTATCAACATGTTCCAAGCACAATACTCTACATCTATATGTGCTTGGAAGGGTAACAGTAGGGCGTGGTTGTATGGGACAACGTACTTGTTATCAAGAGCAACACACCTTTGAGTACAGTATTCAAAGTCAAACACATTTTATAATGTGCATATCCGTTCTCATCAAACATACTACTATGTTGATAAGTCTTTGGAAACTTCTTAGAGCACATATCAGATGACATACACGGCGCGTTGGGTCTAACAATATCGCATGTTCCATGTATTTACTGAAATATACCTATCAATGTGAGTAGCATCGGTTATCTTATTAGTTTTGCTTACCCATAACAACAAATGACTTTGCGGTAGACCCCTCTTCCGAAATTCTATTGTGTATAAATCTGTAGTAACTTTCCCATATGGCTTGTTATTACGGAGAAAGTTGACGAATGAGACAACCTTCATGTGGAAAACGCGAGCTATGATATCCGAACGGTCTTGCGCTTTAAATACTGGATACTTAGTGTAACAACCCGTTCTTTCGGATTGTTATCCGAATCCTGTTATTTCGGTTTATTTCTGTTTAGAACTTGTTTGTACTCTGAGATTCATTGTAATGGTTAAACTAATTCGAAACACATTTTATGTTGCTTATTTATCGCATTTAAATTGCTTAACACGGAACTCTCAACGCAAAATCAAATCGCAAATTAATTATGTTACTTATGTGTTACGTCTGCTTTATGTTCTATGGTTGTACTCGTTATCACAACGCTCTCGCTTACACGAATCGTTAAATCGCATTAATTTAGTAACGCAACGCTTAACGCTCGCCAAAACCCCGCTTAACATAACTATCTAATACGAATAAACCACTGAACAAGCAACCAACGAACAAAGGGAAACAAAAACCTAGCCAAGAGGCCAACTTCGCTCAAGCTTGTGCCAAGTTCGTTTGCTCGAACTGGCCAAGTTCGCTCGAACGAACTTGGTCAAGTTCGCCCGAACTTGTCCCCTGCCACCTTATTTCCTCCTCACCTATAAATACCCAACACCTCCATTCATTCACCCCTTGCTGCCACTTCGCACCAGATCTCCCAAACCCGCAATTTTCAGATTTCCATGTAAGAATCAACTTGTTTTATGTAAACCACAACGTTTTCCACTAAGATTTTACACAAGGTTACCTTCGATTTAATCTAAACTTCTCTATTTATGAAAACCTTCATCTTTTTCCACAAAACTTCTTATTTTCACTTAGATCTACACTTAAACGGGTATTTTAGGCTTAACCTTGTGTTGATGCATAATGTCTAATGTCTAGGTCTTGGATCGAGTCTGTTTGTTTAGAGCTTGTATTTGTTAGATTTGGAATTTTATTTAACATGTAAGTACAAGTTCGGCCAAAGTTAATGTCAGCTGATCAAGTTCGGCCGAACTTGATCTAGCTAAGACATACTTCGAGCAAACTTAGGAGTCTATATATAGGTGAGTCATTGTTCTCATTGTAACAACTTTGAGACTTCTACCGCGAAGCTCTGTCAGTTTGGATTTCAGGTTGTAATACTTTTAGACTTAATAAACTGACAATTAAACAGTAATTCTTGTGTATTTGGTTAACTTGTCATGTAATTTCCGCTTATATGGACATTAGATACAAATTTAGGTTCCCGAGCTAAGGAGGCGGTCCTATCAAGTGGTATCAGAGTCTGGATACCTAAATTTGCTGGAATCAACATAAGAATCATTCTATTTCTACTCATTTCTACCATTTTTCTTAATTTTTTTCACATCATTGAAGAATTCATGGAAAAAATGGCTAAAAATTGAACATGTCATAGATAATCACTTAATTACAAACCTCCGAAAGTTTGAGAATCAAATTCAAACGAATTTATGTCGAAATTGTCAAAAAACCAAGTTTCTACACCCACCTTCGCTCGAACGTCATATACAAGTTCGCTCGAACTTGATTAAAAATCATCAAATTTTGTTGAGTTTTATCATCTTCGCCCGAACTTGATTGAATTTTCTGTGAAATTTGACCAAGTTCGAACAAACTTGATCATTTTTGTTGAAATTCTCAGTAAGTTCGCCCAAACTTGGAAGAAAAGCTTGGAAAATTTTCAAAACCCATCACAAGTTGCCCGAACTTGAGTAATTCAGGAAATTTTTGAAAACCTCATTCAAGTTCGACCAAACTTGATTAAAACCTGAAAATTCTTGAAAATTTCATACAAGTTTGCCCGAACTTGTTGAAATTGAATTTGAAATCTGTTTTCTTCACAAGTTCGACCGAACTTGTCAGTTTACTAATCAATCTTCGAGTATTTTTATCATGTTTTTTCAGTTTAATCGTCGGATTGTCAAGATGGATGATTTCCATAACGCTTTTGCTTCTACGGTAGCTTCAACATCCAATGCTAATGCAAACACAAATACGGTTAATCAGATGAACCTAGACAACGAGATGAGAACAACAGTTAAACCGCCAAAACTTATGAGCATGGACGAGTTTGAGGGTTGGAAGAAGAAGTTTGTTAACTGGGTTCAAGCGAACCAGTTTCATAGTTGGGTTGCTGTGGAAACGGATACAAATGGCCAAAAGATGAACGTGGTCAAGATCTCGCTTTGGTTAAGTTCACACCAGAACATAAAGATGCGTACGTAGCTGAAAAGAAAATGATCAGTTTGATTCAACAATCTGTGAAGGAAGATATCCTGATCTTACTACCCGAATGTGAAACCTCACAAATGCTATGGGATGCTCTTTGTGCAAAATACCTGGTAAGTGACGAGATGATCACGAGCAAGAAAGCCTTAATCAAGAAAGAGTTCGACAACTTCACAATGATCAAAGGCGAGACCATGAAGCAAATGCTTGATCGATATTGTCATCTGATGGTTCAAATGCGAAGACACAACATTCTGAAAACTAACGAAGAACAGATTGATAAACTGGCAGACGCACTTCCTGAGGGAGAGTGGTCAACTTACTTGACGATTTTGAAGAATAGTCCAGGTTGGCAACATTTCAAGTTATCATCGTTCATTGACAAATTAGAAGGACATGAAATGGAGTTGATAAAGATGGCCAAATCAAAGAATGCGAACGTCGTGCAAGATGTTGGGGTGTATTACAGAGGAGGTGTTCAAGATATTCAGAGCCCGAAGATTCAGACTGCATTTAGTGCGAATATGAATTCCTCGAATCATTCGCCTCAGAATCAATCGAACACTCAATCATATCCAAGTTATGATAAGAGTCCTTCAAACACAGGATATTCAAGCACTGGTTCAAATTCTCCTTTTCAGAATCAGAACAATCAATCCAACTTGTCAAACTAGACAAATCATTCGAGTTCTGATCCAAATGTTTTCCAGTGCAACATAGCAGTTAATCTAAAGAATGGTTTCCCTGAGCAAGTGGCTAAATAACACATAACACTTCTTGCAACCGTTCTCAAATCTTATGAAAGACTAGTTGCGGGGAAGATCGGTAATCCAGAAATGACTGCTGAGGATTACGATCAATGGATATCTTATGAAAGACGAGTTAGAGCTAATGGATATCAAGTGGAGTCTAGCTTCAATCATTAGAAGAGTCACAAAGTTTATAGCGCTTACGTGAAGAGACACTGGTAATTCAAGCAACAAACTTGGATTTGACAGGTCAAAAGTTACTTGCTTCAAATGCCGACAAAAGGGGCATTTCAAAAGAGAGTGCACAAATCAAGAAGCAAGCGGCAACCAAAGTCCTTTCGGCAACAACAACGACTATTACAAGAAAGCGTTGCAGTACAAGCCATATCCAAAGAGAACTCAAGTTGAAGTTCAAGATAATTCCTAAAAGACAACTGAACAAGCTCTAGTTGTGTCTCACGAAGACGAAGGGTTTGATTGGAATAAGTACATCGGAAAGAAGAATGGAGTTACACTGATGGCAGAGATTGTGGATGATTCAGAATAAATGGATAATGATGCAGCTCTTGAGAATGCGATCCTAGAGGAATATCTACAACGAACAGAGGAAGAGGAAATGATCTATCACCAGAGGAACATTATCTCTCCTAACTTTAATGCTAGTTATGCAGGTTGCTTTTGGAATACATCGCATGAGCAAGTGATTGAAGAAAAGTAACCGGAGGTCGAAGAGGTCATTGACATAACAAAGGAATGAATGCAGAAAACATCACATAAATTGCCGATAAAGCAATGATGGCGAATCTTTAACAGGTGGGTCAGGAGGTAAAAGTGATTGAGAAGGAAGTTGTGAAAGTTGTGGAGGTTGAAAAACCTTGCACAAAGTGCACAAATCCTCGTGAAAAGTGTGCTGAAAAGGATCAAATCATAAGTGATTTAAATGTGCATAATGAAAATTTTCGATATGATTATCGCACAATGAAAGAGGCTTATGATAAAATGAAAGGCACATATTGTAATGTCGAAAAAGCTAATCTAGAACAAGCTGCATCAATAAGAATGTTAAAAGCAACGGTAATTGAGACAAGAAGCTATTAACATGTACATAAACACCATTGCTGAAACTAGATAAGAGCTTCAAGACATGAAAATTGAAACTGAGAGAGTAAGATAATTTTGCTCAGTTACACAACAAACGCTTATGTCATTGATCACATTCTTCCTACGATTAAGTCAGAGGAAAATGTGGAGAAACCAAAAGGTATGAAGCGTAAAGAGTACAACAGTGTTCCACCTCCACTACTTGCAAGTTACTGCCATAAGAAAGTGGACGGTATTGAAAAGGCAACTAACATAACACTTTTATCAGAAACAAATGATAAGTTGCCTGAGAACATTGATGTAATCTATACGAAATCAAACGATGACAATGAAGCAGTTGTGAAAAATGTGGTTGAAAATGTTTTGGGAGATGATTCTGATAATGGCAGCTTTGAAAGCGCCAATTCAAGTTTGAACAATTCTGAATCACAACCTGAAAATGACGATATATCATCGGAAGACAGCCTAAGTGATGATCCTAACGTTGTGATGTACAAAGTTAAGGACTCTGATAGACTATATTTCGACGATAGCTTTCCGATTCGGAATGTGAAAGAGGATCAAACCGATAAACTATTCAAACTAGTTGAAGTATCATCAGATGCTCTTGAGAAAAATTTTACTCGAAACCCAAGAAAGTTTATAACAACTACCGAAGGAATGGTCGTAACTTTCCTGAGAACAGAAGAGCGGGTTTGGGTTTGGAGGTAGAGGATGAACCGAAAAAGAAACAGAAGTCGCCATTTCATGAATACAAGAATAAAAATAAGAATTTCATTTATGGGACTAACACGGTTCAAGAAGAGAATTTGATTGGAAAGCAATCAAATAATGAGTTTAAAAAGGAAAAATAACTTCGGGATAAGGCTAAATCCGCAAGTGGAGTAAAACCCACTAGTGGACATACTCATGATACTCGGACTTGCTTCAAATGCAATGAAGTTGGTCACATTGCGCACAAGTGTCCGAAATCAAAGCATGTGTATCACCGAAGAAAGACAGTTTCAGAAGATGAAAAACTTAAGCGCCAGAGATTATTAAACCAATCACAATCGAACAAATGAATCTAAAATCAAAGTGAAACCTAAAACTGAATCAAAGTTTGAAAAATCAACTTTCAAAAAAGGTGAAACTTCCAAATCGAACGAAAACAAAGATTCAAAATTCTATATTAAGAAAGCAAAAATTAAATCACAATCTTGGGTTGCAAAGAAGAAAACTACATCATCTGAAAGTGCAAAATCTGAATCAGTCAAGAATGAAAATGTCATTGACACGAAGACTGATCAGAAAGTTCCAAATGCTGATTTGAAACTTCCGACTTATGATATTCCTATTCCACCCAAGACCGGAAAGGCTTGGGTTTCCCTTTTTAAGTAGTTTGCTTTGCATGTGCAGGGGCTCCAAAGATCCATCTTATCGAAGTGGATTATGGATAGTGGAGCTTCTTGACACATGACCGGGATGCGTGCCTTGCTCTTCGATATCATATCTATTAATGGAGGGTCCGTAGGATTTGCGGGAAATCAAGGAGGGAGGATCATGCTGAAGGAAAATTATCGAACGGTGTGGTGTCATTTGACAAGGTCAATTACATCGCCGAACTGGAGAACAATCTTCTCAGTATCTCTTAGTTATGTGACAAACAGTTCACTACTCATTTCAATGACAAGGAGTGCATGATCATTAAACCGGGTTTTAAGATTCCAGAAGAATGGATTCTCATGCGCGCTCCACGTGAAAATGATCTTTATGTGCTAGACATGAGTGTTGCTATCACATCGTCAAAGTCGGCTTAATGTTTTGTAACAAAGGCCACAGAGATAGATTCGATTCTATGGCACAAAAAGATGGGGCATATACATCTCAGGAAAATGAATTTTATGGTTCACAACGACTTAGTCGAAGGAGTGAATCTTCGAAGCTTTCATATGACGGATCATTGTCTTGAATGTAAGAAAGGAAAGCAAATTAAGAAGTCACATCCTAAGAAGATTCTTAACTCCATTAAGCTGCCGCTTGAATGACTACATATGGATCTTTTCAGTCCGGTGAATGTCCGTAGTATATCCGGAGATCTGTATTGTCTAGTCGTCACAGATGATTATTCTCGATATTCATGGGTTTTTTCTCAGGAGAGCAAAGACGAAACGTTCGATAATCTTGTGATTCTCTTCAAGAAGCTTGAAAATCTATACCATCTCCCTGTTAGACGAACTTGAAGCGATAATGGTACGGAATTTAAAAATACCGGATGAAAGATTTTTGCAACGCTAAAGGAATTCTGCACGTATTCAGTGCACCTTACACTCCTCAACAAAATGGAGTAGCTTAGAGGAAGAATCGAACGTTAATTGAAACAACAAGAACCATGCTTGCAGATTCCAAACTTCCTGTTAGCTTCTGGAGTGAGGTGGTTGCAGCGGCATGCTGCACATTGAACAGAGTCTTGACAGTCAAACCAACCAAGAAGACTTGCTTCGAGATGATTAACCGAAGGAAACCAAATCTAAAGTATCTAGAACCGTTTGGCGAACCTTGCACAGTGATTGATTCGGATGGAAAGTTCGGTGCTAAACCGTTGGAAGGTTTCTTTGTCGGCTATGCTAGTCCGCTTAGGAGAGTTTATATTCCTACTTTGAGGAGAGTGGTCGAAGCACAACACGTTGATTGCTTTCGGTACACAACTCCTATTCAAAGAAAGGCTGCATGGTTATTCAATTATTAGATTTGTGGAAGTCATTCGACTTGCCAGAAGAGCCTTCTGAAGAGGATCTTGCATCTCTTTATTATCTACAACAGTCGGCTAATCAGCAGTATATTTCAAGACCAATAGTGGTTAATCAACCTATTGTTGGAACTTCGTCTTCTGGTGTAGGTCCGAGTGGGAGTGGTGTTCCAGTTGAACAAGTTTCTGAAGCAGAAGTAGCACTACTTCAACTCCCGCAAATGTTTCCACTGAACCAAGAAATGCTACTACAAAGCCTATTCTTTCTCAGAATCAGAATTCCGACTCTGATGAAGCTCCGACTTTCGTTGATGATGGAGAATCTTCTTCTGATGAAGAATCTGAGCAGATGACAAGTATGTTAAATCAATCTGTTGACACAAGTAATCAAAATGAAACGTCTTCTAGTGCTCCTACAGTTGAAACGGTGGTAGATCAGAATATTACTAATTAGGAGAGTACTGTTGATGTTCCTAGTGAGGTGATGCCAAGGACCTATTCATACCACCATCGAACTCCATAATTGGTGAATTGCTAACTGGCGTGAGAACAAGGAGCCAGATTAACAAAGCTTTGAGTTGTTTCTATACTCGAGTCGCTCCAGTTCAATAGTATTGCTACTATTCATGCTTCATATCCCAGATTGAGCCGAAGAATGTTATTGAAGCTTTGGGAGATGAAAATTGGGTGCAAGCGATGCAAGAAGAATTGCTACAGTTTGAGAAGCTAGGAGTATGGAAGCTTGTTGACCTACCAGAGAATCAAAAAGCGATAGATACCAAATGGGTCTTCAAGTGCAAGCATGATGATCGTGGAGTTATAGTGCGCAACAAAGCTCGGCTCGTTGTCAAGGGATTCCATCAACAAGAAGGAATTAATTATACAGAAGTATATGCACAAGTTGCTAGGATGGAGTCCATTTTCATTTTCCTTGCATTTGCTGCTTGGAAAGGATTTAAGGTGTACCAGTTAGATGTGAAATCAACTTTTGAATATGGTAAGCTACGTGAGCAGTGTACGTCGGCCAATCACCGGGTTTTGTCGATCCGCTGAACAAGAAGAAAACTTATCTCCTGGATAAAGCACTGTATGGTTTGCATCAGGCCCCGAGAGCCTGGTACAAGACGTTATCTCAACATCTCGTCGGCAACGGCTTTATCAGAGGAACAGTGGATAGTACGCTCTTTACCAAAGAAGTTGGAAATCATCTGATTACCGTACAAATATATGTGGATGCCATCATATTTGGTTCGACAAACGACGATCTTTGCAAAGAGTTTGAGAAAATCATGAAGAAGAAATTCGAGATGTCTTCTATGGGCGAAATGAAATTCTTCCTCGGATTGCAAGTTGATCAATTGCCAGACGGTATTTTCATTCATCAAACCAAGTATGTTCATGAGATCTTGAAGAAGTTTGAAATGTAAAGCTCGAAGCCGTTATCTACTCCTCTTGCTCTCAATCACGGAATTTGTATCAACGAAACAGGAACAAAAGTTGATGATACTCTTTACAGGTCGATGAAAGGATCACTTATGTATCTGACGGCATCTCGCCCAGATATCATCTATCCTACCTGCCTCTACGCCAGATATCAGTCCAGCCCAAGAATCTCTCACATGCAGATCGTGAAGCGAATTTTCAGATACTTGAAGGGATGTCAAGCACCGCCCGAAGAATGATAACTTCGATCTGACAGGATATGCTGATTCTGATTTTGGTGTAGATAAGTTGAACTCAAAATCAACTACAGCGGGCTGCCAGTTCTTCGGAACATGTTTGGTAGCCTGGCAGTGAAAGAAACAAACTACGGTTGCTCTCTACTTGTGAAGCTGGGTATATCTCGGCCTCGAGCTATTGTTCACAGATTCTGTGGATCTAACAGCAGATGAGAGACTATGGTCTGCAATTTCTTGACACGCCGCTGTATGTTGATAACAAGGCAGCTATCAACATAACTAAAAATCCAGTTCATCAATCTTGAATAAAACATATCGAGATTCAATACCATTTCATTCGTGATTGCTACGAAAAGAAGTTGGTTCGAATTGAGAAAATCCACACCGATGAACAAAAAGCTGATTTTTATACCAAACCATTTACTCTTTCACGGTTTAATATTTAATGAGGATTGATGGTATGAAAAATCTTTTGACAGGTGCGGATGCAGAGGTTGAATATGGATCGGACGACGAGTTCTCGTGATCCTCATTGGTCTGTAATCTTTTAGGATTAGAATTTCTTAAAAACAAATACAAAAATATGTTTTTGATTTTAGGGGAGAGAAATATTACGAGAAAATACAAAAACATATGAAAAACCAAAAAGTACAAAAACGTGAAAATTACAAAAAGAATTTTGTGTCAAAACTTAAAGTCATCAAAAGGTCAACTGTACTGGTGCTACGTCTCAAACAACTGATATGATCCTTAGACACAAATTCACAAAAATATGTCTGTAAATATGTTTGTACATAGCTTATTTGATTTCAGATTTAAACCCAAAAAGATTGTCAGTGTGTTTTAACATAAACTTTTGGAAATTCAAAAAGATTTTGTTTCTACATTTTTTCAATAGCCAATGATGGAAAGCGGATCTTCGAAGTTCGGAATGGTGCTAAGTTGTTGGAATCTTGATGAAAACGGGTTGGGAGCTAATCTGTTAAAATCAAAATGCATGAAAAACGATGAAAAGTTCATTAATTTGAAACTTTAAATTTGAAGAAAACATCAGTTTGTTCATAGCGGGTCAAACCAAGGTCATTAACTTGGACTCGGTAGACAAATCGTTTAACCAAGGTCATTAACTTGGACTTGGTCAACTGAGTGGATTTTCATAACTGGTAAACATGTGAAAGTTCAGGGTTAAAAATGAAAATTTTGAAAACTTTGAATTTGGGCTTAACATAAGTTCGGCCGAAGTTCCATATTGAAATTTGTTTAAAAGATGGCTGAACTTCGGGCGAAGTTATTATATAAAGCTATATAAAGCTTGAGATCTGAAAGCCAAGTTCGCCCGAACTTGACAATATATAAGTAGTCAAGTTCGCTCAGAAATTCATTTCATCAGATAGTCTGACTTCGAGCGACTTAGTGCTTTTGAGTGAAAAATTGTGAGATTTCAAATTGTAAGAATTCTGTCGTTGTGCTGCACAATTTGATCCATAATATAAGTGATTGGCACACTTATATTCATGGCTGATGTATAACTTCCACGAATTATCCATGGATTGAACTTGAACGAAATGTTTGTACTGAATTTGTAAAATCTGTTAGATCTAGGTGTTAATTGAACAAATTATTCGGTTAAAATGCTTAATAAACATGTAAACATGATAATCAAACCAGAAATTTGATCTGAGGACATGATTATGTTGTTGCAGGTATTTTGGAGATGACGACAAGTTCGCCCGAACTAGTTGTTGATGTTTTACATCAACTTCGTGCGAAGTTGTCTGATCCTGTGTAAAACTTGAAGGAATAAATAAGTTTTCCCGAACTTGTTTATAATCTGAAAAACCTGTAATGAATACATGTTCGCCCTAACTTGTGAATAAATGTCAAAATCTGTTTGTTTGTGCATGTTCGGCCGAAGTTGATTAATTTGTTTGAATTGGTATGTTTTAACATCCAAGTTCGTCCGAACTTGATGTTATGTTGTTGAAAATTGATAATTTGTGCTAATTTGTTTGAATCTTTTTTCCGCAGAATATCAAGCTGTCGTTCAACAAGTTTCATAATACTTGTATATCGCTTGACGAGAAGATCTATCCGGCTGTCTGCTTTCTCTGAGATCTTGAAGTTTTTAGGGTGTATTCCGATAACGAAGGCAATAGATAAGCATGTTGTATACAGATCGCACGTCTATCTCTTCTGGAACGTAGCATCATACGACGAGGCGAACAAAGTTATAAAGTCTGCAGTTCGATTAGGCAATGAAGATAAGGAACTTTTGATCACAGAAGCTGACATACGAAGGGTGTTAGAGTTTAATGACGATGAAAGTGATCCGATAAGCTTTGAAGAGAGAATGGTCAAGGGTTGCTTCTTCCGTATGGGCTACAAAGGTCACGTGAACGAACCAACAATGAAGAAAGGATGTGTGCCTCTACCGTACAAGCTTTTGATTCACGCCATTATTAATGCTTTTAGCCATAGAAAAGCAGGACTTGATGACATCCAAGATTACATGGCTTGCATGGTTACTGCTTTGGTTCTAAACAAGAAGTTTAACTTTTCAAGAGTGATCTTCAAGTTTATTTCAAAGAACATGGGAACAGACAGATTGGTTTTATATCTAAGGTTCGTTCAGATGCTAATCGATGAGAAGTTTCAGGATATTATGAAAGATCCGAACGACATTCTATACTTAAGCCACATGGATGAACGACACTGAAGAAGCTAAAGATATATCAGAAGCAAGACTGCTCTTGTTGCAAAACCAGTTTTTGGAGCCATATCTGATGAACATTACATCGCGCCACCAGAGAACAAATGGAGGAAAGAAGGTAGTGGTGATGAAAAAGATGAAGTTGAGCAGTTAACAAACTTCAAAGAGAAACGTGGTGATTGGTATATCAAACGTGTGGTGGTAGTTGAAAAGTAGAAGCGAAAGAGGGCATCAAAGAAAGTAGATACTATGCTAATAGATGAACCTGACGAGAATGTTCAAAATGTTGAAGGTTCGAGCGCTGCGGTAAATGTGGAAAGTCAAGAAAAGGATGATGAAATTATTTTTGTGACTTCAGATAAAGATGATGAATCGTATGAGGATTCTGCTGATGCAAGATTGAAAGCAGCAGAGAAAGAAAAAGAAGAGGAGCGTTTGAAAAAGATTGGTGAAGATTTATACGAACCGTTTGCTGAAGAGGCTTCTGATTCAGAACGACCTAAGAAAAAATCTAAGCGCTCAAAGTCAAAAGCCGGAGATACAAAGAAAGCTATGGGTTCTCCAAGTACTCGTGGAAGGAAGAAAACGCAAAGCCGCAGATATCTCAGTCAATCAAAGAAAGGAGTTACACAAGAACCTCCTGTTTCTGAATTGCAAGAGATTCTGATCATTGAATCTGTTATTCCTCCAACAACTGCAATTGAAGAGCCACCAACTGTAACCGTTGAAGTTCCTGTTCAAGTTACACCTCAATCAACACCAAAATCTGCAGCAAAAGCTACACCAAAGCCAAAGCAATCAACTCCTCAAAGTGCAAGAGCTAGAGATTTCAAAGATGCTTTCGGAGATATTCAAGACAACATTACACATCCTGTCACTGCTAAAGGTCTTTCTGGCTGGTTTGAAGATATTCCAATTGATAAGCTAGAGAAAAGACTGAAAGATTTGGAAGATAAAGCCAAACAGAACGAAGTCAATAAAGCAGCTCTTGAAAAGAAACTAAAGTAGAGTGAAGTTGAAAAGGATATTCTAAATGATAAAGTGAAGTTTCTTGAAGATGATCGAGGCTACTTGAAAGCTATGGTCGAAAGCTTGGGTGCTGCTAATGCTAAGCTAGAGAAAGAGATAGCTTAACTGAGAGCAGAACAGGATATGAATGACAGAAGATTTGCCAGATTTCAGAAAGTACTTACTAACAGTCCCGGGCATTGATTTCACAGCTGAATATGGTCATCTCGATGTTTAAGAAGCAAAAGATAAAGCTGCGAAAGAGTTGATAGCACAGGGCAAAGGCAAAGGGTGATTGATAATATCCCTAAATCTTCAGAGGAGCCTATTATAGAAAAGGTTGTTGAATCTGAGAAAGCTCCTGAGACAGAGGTTATTACTGAAAGTTTTCATGAGCAGAATGTTGAACAATCAAGGCTTCTGAAGAAGAACAGAAAGATGACGAAGAGGAAGAAGATAAAGATGAAAAGACGACCCTGCCGGTGACGATACTAAAGACGATTCAGATCATGATGGTGACGACAATGATGATAAGGGGGTGTTGGTCTGAAAGTTGATTCTGCGTAAGTACATTCAGAGTTTGATTACGAATCCCTAATCAAACGATGATGCTAACATGGAAGATGCTCCAAGTAAGGGGGAGTCCACAGAGCAAACATGGCAACAAGGTGTTGATGTTTCTAAAGCTATCATTGCTATGCATGTTGGCTGTACACGAAAAGCCGTTGATGATAAGGCTGGATCAAAATATTGAGGAAAGGGAGTTCGTTCATGATTATACAAAGGAAGAATTGGCAGAATGTTTGAAGTTGATGCTGATTCATTTGAGTTCGATTTCGAAGAAGAATTGCTCAACATCAAAACTTTTGAACCAAAAGAGTATGTGTACAAACATGTGGTTAAAGCTGATGATTATGATCGTGTGATATTCGAAGATTCTGATGATGATGATGACGAAGCTGAAAAGTATTCTAATCTCAACACTGACAAGTTCCCTATGATTGAATAGTTGATGAGCCAAATAGATGTTGATTTGTTGAAACAAAAGATCAATGAAGTTGTGAAGGCAGGCAATATTCCGAAATGTTACAGTAAAGAGCAGATTGCCGAGGCAAAGAGATCGAGGTTTAAAGAGATGCCAAAGGAAAGAAGGTTCAAAAGGCCTCTAGCGTTCTTCACACGTGATAAAGATGTTTCTCTGGGTGATATTTTAAGCTGGGGGTGGATTCGAGAACTAGATGTTCATGCTATTAAAAGAGAGTTTGGGGTTCAGTATTTCCGACATTTGACAGACGTCAAGACATTACCATTCTGGGATGTTGAGGAGTTGGTACAAACAAGGAATATACATCTGCAAATGAAGTTTAATGAACAAAGGCTCTGGAGGGTGATAAAGTTTGAAGCGTTGAGAGGTTTTGAGTTGTGGAAGCCGTTTATCCCAAAACGCAGAATAAAGATAAATAAGAAAACATGGGAAAAAGATATTACACTAGTGATGAAGCGTCCTCGAGCTATGAAGAATATGCCACTTAAGCCCATCGAACAAGATTTTCATCCTTACTTTCTGTGGTGGCAAATGGATCCAGAAACATGTGAAGCGGTAACTGTGTTGGTGCTGATGATACATGGGATATAACGAAAGAAAAGCATCCAGAACCTATTGAACACAGAAGGATATGGGAGCTGTGGAGAACGATACGTATACTAGACCCGATGTGGCTAGTTAATTGCTCGAAGGAAGATATAAAGTGCTTGTTCTTCAACAAAATTTGCTTCGATAAAGTGAAGAAGTCCAAGTGAAGCAATACCAAGGTGTGATTAACGTTTGCTATGAATATGGTATTAATTCAGGGCACATGTGGGAAACGAGGTGGAGAGAGCTTGAAAGAGAAGAGTTCTTGAAGGAAGAAAAGCGTTTAGAGAAGATACACGAAAGGGGTAGGGAGGCAAGAATTAGAAGATTCCAATTCATGAAATGGGCACCTCCTACTGACCAAACGCCTATTCCCAAGAAAGAAAGACGTCGAAAGCCGTACAAGAACTTCTTCAGAAGATGTTAGAGATTGAAGACAAATCAAGATGCTGCGACAATATCCAAGGGGGAGTCTGTTGATGCATAATGTCTATTGTCTAGGTCTTGGATCGAGTCTGTTTGTTTAGATCATGTATTTGTTAGATTTGGAATTTTATTTAACATGTAAGTACAAGTTTGGCGACGGTCCTATCACCTTGGCCTCCCAAGTTAGAGATCTTGATGATTTCGACTCACCAAGTGTTAGATCTGAGAAAACTGTTTAAAGCCTTGATTTTTACACCAAAAACGGACTAGATGACGTATGTTTCGTTCACTAAGTAGTGGAACGAGGCATTGTCAACAATATACTTGTAACGGATTCGAATCTACGTCTATTTCAAGCGGAAACTCAGATCCTGAAGCACAAGGACGATGCAGTCACTTCGCATGAACTGAACTAACTCGTATGAACTGACAAGTTCGCACGGATTCCTGTAAAATGACTAAACCTCGCTCTAAAAGACCTCTCCATCCTATAGTTTGCTTAGTAGCTCAAGGTAGGAAGGTTGGACACTCGATTTCCTCAGCAAAAGACTCGAAAACACACGATTTCGGACACCAAACATGACAACTTCGCACCAAAAAGGACAAGTTCGCCCGTAGTTGTCACCAGCCAAGTACAACTTCGCTCGAATGCAACTTCGCTCGAGTGCAACTTCGCTCGAGTGCAACTTCGCTCGAGTGCAACTTTGCTCGAGTGCAACTTCGTTCGAATGCAACTTCGCTTGAAATTGTTACCTGACAAAGTCTGGTGCAACTTCGCTCAAATGAACTTCGCTCGAGTGCAACTTCGCTTGAGTGCAACTTTGCTTGAATACAACTTCGTTTGAAATTGTTAGCTGACAACGTCTAGTGCAACTTCACCCGAATGCAACTTCGCTCAAGTGCAACTTCGCTCGAGTGTAACTTCGCTCGAACGCAATGCTGGACGCAACTTCGCTTAAATGCAACTTCGCACTAAGTTGACTGTTACCTCATCGCACTTTGCTTCGAACATTTTAGCACTTCGGATGACTGATGCACTTCTGTTCTCACTTACAGGCTGTCCCGACGCTCCCTTTAATCCATATCAAAATTGTGTTTACTTGCTAAGCACGAACTGTGAGTATACTTGAACCCTTTTTCGCTTAAAACGCACTTTTGGGTGTTACATACGTTCTCTATATCAAAACACGCTACACACAACGCTAAACTCTTCCCCGTAAATAAACTACAAAGGTACTACAAAGCTATGTATAATGGATGAAGATTGCTTATACGTTCAGGACCAGTAGCCTTGGGGTCTTTGTCAGTGACTATCACACCAACGCAATCAGGGCCAGGTATATAATAAGAAAAAGAGTTATATGAACTGTAGAAACGAATCGAAAACGAAGGTAAGTCAGACGAAAGAGTCAAATCCCTAGCATTCTTTAAAAGGCTAACCAATTCATTACATCCCTCAAGGACTATAAGAATTGAGAAAAAAACATCAAGACTTAACGTGAACGTATAGTGCCATCAAAGAATCGAAGCGTGTTCACAATCTCATTATCAGTATCATAGATATACATCTGAAAAATCTTGGTGGTCCATTTTTCATGGGACACAATGAACCTAATGAATAAATATTTTACACATAAAAATTGTTCCTATAAACAAAAAGAAACACATTCCTAATAATTATAACTAAAATCTAACATACAATTAAAAGTAAAATTGCGACACACCATAAAATACAAAGAAAAAACTTAGATATACTACTACGATTCCGACTCTTCAAGGTAGGGTAGATCTAGAGAGGCAATGTGTTCCGTGAGACAATACGAAGCCGGAAATGTATGTCTTCATCATCCAACTCCGCAAATACGTTTTCGCCCTAGCACGATAGGTGGATCTCTTATGTGGATAGTTGATATTGCATGGCCCTAATCCTTCAAGATCATGTTGTGAAATATCATGCACGCATAGATGACACTCATATTCTTCTCTACCCACATATCCCACAATGATCAATTAGGTATACCCCATCTCCCCTTTGTTCCCCAAACGAGTCTCCACATCCTTTCTCGCCGACTCTTATGCCCTCTTGAATTTCTTTTCCTTCGGATAAGAGGGATAGTGGAACGCTTTCACAAACTTGACCAAGTAGGGCAGTTACCATCAGGAAGATAGTAACCACGTTTATATGAGTGTGCGTTAAAATTAAATGGACACAACGGCGCGATTCCATTTCATTGGTTGGTAAAATTGTAGATTGTTGGAGAACATTGAGGTCGTTTAGTGATCCGGGCAGACAAACAATCATCCCAAAACCACAAATCTTGTGACACAATCACTTCTAACATGATCGTCGGGTATTGGTGGTCACCTCTCATATATCATCTTTGCAACTCCTTAGGATACGTTCTCCAATTAAAAAGTGTGCAGTCAATGCTACCAATCATACTTGGAAGATGGCGTCTATGTTGGTGTGCTTGGTACAAGCATGCAATGTGTGGCTTGTCGGACTTCATAAAAACTCTTCATCGTATAATCATTAAGCATTACAAAAAATATTACAGACATTCACACGAAGTCCTCGCGGCCATACATAAATATTCATTGTACCCGTCCGGAGGATTACCGCTTACAAGTTGTTTAACGACGGATGTCCATTTTTGTATAGGCGTAAAACTCTTTTCCATCGGCCCATCCACATCCTCTCGAAACCACTCAAAGTTTGCTTCTATGTCGGTTTCTATTTTTAAAAATAGATGTTTTGACATACGAAACCTTCATTTAAAATAACCTTGGTGGTATTTGGGCTCGTCAAAAAAATAATCTTGAAACAAAACGTTGTTTGCTTTCTCATGATCACGTCACACAAATCTTTTTTTAGATGTTCCCGTGTCTTCTAATTTGGCTCTGTCTGCGACATCTAGAAAATTTTGTAGATTACGATCGTTTAGTAATAATGCAATCGGATTTCGAATGATAGAGTGAAAAACTCATGAGACATGGTGTAAAAATATTGTGGGTAATAGAATGTATTTAGAGCATGTGAGAGTTTGTGGTTAAATTTATGTGATTGTGATGTGATTTGGTTATGGTTTTATAGTGTTTAAAAGGAAAAAATATATTTAATAAAAACGGCCGTTCAACGATCATCTTTTTGAAACAAAACAGCAAAAGCATATGGCTTTCACTGCAAAATGGCGGTCACAAGTTGGTTGAAAAACAGAGCGTTCCCATGGCAAGGTTGTTTTGCTAGTTGTTGCTAAATAGGATCAGGTCGCAAATTAGTCACGATACGGATTAGCAACGGGCAACTGCGACTGAAAATATTAGTTTCAAATTGATCGCTATGAGGGTCACAACTCACAAACAACCAGTTTTATAACATAAGTTTCCTAATTATATTCGTAAACCATATTTCTTTTATTATTTGAGGTCACAAACAGCCAGTTTTATAACATAAATTTCCTAATAATATTCGTAAACCATATTTCTTTTATTATATTATAGTAGCAAATATGGGATTTACAAATGCTGTCAAATTACAATCTTAAACAACACTTTAGAGATATGGGCATTTATCGTCTTTGGGTCACAATACGCCTGGTAGTACAAGGTTTTTGCGACACTTAAGAACGTCTGCTTCAGATCCTGTTCAAGACCATCAGGTGAGTCGCGCAATACAAGTTGCACCAGCTCTTGCATTTCCGAATCTATCATAGTGTAATTTCTAGCCCCATTGTCACACGCGTTGCGGTTCTCCTGCAAGGTAGAATAATTTTTTTTATTGAAGTGAATAATGAAAAATCTTAATTCCCATTCAAATCTAGTAGGAAAAAATATTTTTTGTTGGAGTTATGGAACTTAGATAATTCAAGACAAATGTTGTTAGTGACAGTTGACAGTCTTTGATATTGAGGATGAGTTACGAGCTCTTTCGATACCCATCGGCCAGCGGTCATGTTTATCGTTTGTACCATCAATTCTGCTTCTCCTGTCGCCTCTACTCCATCGTGCCATTTCGTCAACCACATCTCCCACTATTATAAACATAAAAACGTATGTTAGTGTCGTTAGTGACAACATATGGCTTGTCACAATAGCAGTGGCGGATCTACGAATTTTTTTCTAGTGGGTTCCTTTTTGTAGATTCTCACTAATTTTTTTTCCAAACTATGAAGGTTCTCCTTAATTTAGTAACGCAACGCTTAACGCCTTGCCAAAAAGCTTAACATAACTATCTAATACGAATAAACCACTGAACAAGCAACCAACAAACAAATGGGAAACAAAAACCTAGCCAAGCGGCCAACTTCGCTCAAGCTTGTGCCAAGTTCGTTCTCTCGAACTGGCCAAGTTCGCTTAAACTGGCCAAGTTCACTCGAACTAACTTGGTCAAGTTCGCCCGAACTTGTCCCCTGCCACCTTATTTCCTCCTCACCTATAAATACCCAACACCTCCATTCATTCACCCCTTGCTGCCACTTCGCATCAGATCTCCCAAACCCGCATTTCTCTGATTTCCAAGCAAGAATCAACTCGTTTTATGCAAACCACAACGTTTTCCACTAAGATTTTACACAATGTTACCTTCGATTTAATCTAAACTTCTCTATTTATGAAAACCTTCATCTTTTTCCACGAAACTTCTTATTTTCACTTAGATCTACACTTAAACGAGTATTTTAGGCTTAACCTTGTGTTGATGCATAATGTCTATTGTCTAGGTCTTGGATCGAGTCTGTTTGTTTAGAGCTTGTATTTGTTAGATTTGGAATTTTATTTAACATGTAAGTACAAGTTCGGCCGAAGTTAATGTCAGCTGATCAAGTTCCGCCGAACTTGATCTAGCTAAGACATACTTCGAGCGAACTTAGGAGTCTATATATAGGTGAGTCATTGATTCTCATTGTAACAACTTTGAGACTTCTACCGCGGAGCTCTGTCAGTTTGGATTTCAAGTTGTAATACTTTTGGACTTAATAAACTGACAATTAAACAGTAATTTTTGTGTATTTGGTTAACATGTCATGTAATTTCCGCTTATATGGACATTAGATACAAATTTAGGTTCCCGAGCTAAGGAGGCGGTCCTATCAAGTGGTATTAGAGCCTGGATACCTAAATTTGTTGGAATCAACATCAGAATCATTCTATTTCTATTCATTTCTACCATTTTTCTTAATTTTTTCACATAATTGAAGAATTCATGGAAAAATGGCTAAAAAATGAACATGTCATAGATAATCACTTAATTACAAACCCCCGAAAGTTTGAGAATCAAATTCAAACGAATTTATGTCGAAATTGTTAAAAAACCAAGTTTCTACACCCAACTTCGCTCGAACTTCATATACAAGTTCGCTCGAACATGATTAAAAATCATCAAATTTTGTTGAGTTTTATCATCTTCGCCCGAACATGATTAAATTTTCAGTGAACTTGATCATTTTTGTTGAAATTCTCAGTAAGTTCGCCCAAACTTGGAAGAAAAGCTTGGAAAATTTTCAAAACCCATCACAAGTTCGCCCGAACTTGAGTAATTCAGGAAATTTTGAAAACCTCATTCAAGTTCGACCGAACTTGATTAAAACCTGAAAATTCTTGAAAATTTCATACAAGTTCGCCCGAACTTGTTGAAATTGAATTTGAAATCCGTTTTCTTCACAAGTTCGACCGAACTTGTCAGTCTACTAATCAATCTTCGAGTATTTTTATCGTGTTTTCAGTTTAATCTTCGGATTGTCAAGATAGATGATTTCCATAACACTTTTGCTTCTACGGTAGCTTCAACATCCAATGTTAATGCAAACGCAAATGCGGTTAATCAGATGAACCTAGACAACGAGATGGGAACAACAGTTAAACCGCCAAAACTTATGAGCATGGACGAGTTTGAGGGTTGGAAGGAGAAGTTTGTTAACTGGGTTCAAGCGAACCAGTTTCATAGTTGGGTTGCTGTGGAAACGGATACAAATGGCCAAAAGACGAACGTGGTCAAGATCTCGCTTTGGTTATCATCATTTAGAAATACATTCGATCATTTCATTTTATTATCTTAGTTTGTTGATTTCTATGTAAAATATAATATTATGAAGTTCTAAAATGACGTATAATTTGGTTCGAATTTTATAAAAAGTGGATACTATCCCATTACTTAGGCTCATGTAGTTTAACTAAATTTCGTATATGATTACGAGCCTGCTGCAATACGTGAACCCTCAATATAGTTTTACTTTCTTATGTAAAATATATGATGATAAACATCTAAAATGTCGTACAAGTTGACTTAGATGTCTTAAAAGTGTATATTATCCCATTACTTAGGTCCATATGGTTTACATAAATTACATATACGATGACGGACCGCCGCAATACGCAAGTCCTAATACTAGTATTAATTGTTTTGTAGTTTTTAATATTTGCTTTGATTGAACCAATGACCAAGTCTTAGAAACTCTCGTGTAATCATTTTTTCCATCTTTCATGTTTGAGATATTGGTAGTAATTTCATATAATATATATATATATATATATATATATATATATATATATATTATTGTATTTGTGAACTAAGTGAACAAATCATGGTCATTGATGATAGAGATCTAGAGTGAACATTATTGTATTTGTGAACTAAGTGAACAAATTCTGGCCATTGATTATAGAGATCTAGAATTTTTTTTATAAATGGCAAGATTGTAAATATATTTTATAAATTCTCTTTATATTAAAACACCTGAGGGTAAATATGTAAAATGCATTCCTTCATTTTCAGAAACCTAGCAACAATAATTCTTATTTTGAATTTACAATCCCATTTATCTAGCCATTTTCGTTTCTTTAACTTTCAACAAAACCAATTGTCTACTCTCTTCTATTTGAAAGTTTCATTTTTTAAACAAAAATGTGTTATTTTTGTTCTCAGGTAGTGTTCAAATAATTTATCTTGATTTAATATACATATATAAATGTAGCTATATAGATTGAATGTACATATGTGTATGTGTCATTTTTTAACATATGTGTACAAATATGTTATTTTTTTACACATGTTATATATGTGTTACGTAAAAAATAGTTTACTATATAACATATGTATATATATAACACAACTTTCAAAACAAAATATACATCTGTGTATAATGGCAATGCTTATTTTCAACGATTATTTTCTTCATATACCATTTGATATATTAGTGTTGTACATATATGTACAACATGAAATTAAGCGAAAAGTTCACTATATACACATGTGTATATATATTACACAACTTTCAAAACAAAATATACATTTGTGTATAATAACAACGCTGATTATCAACGATCATCATCTTCACGAACCATTTGATATATTAGTGTGGTACATATATGTGTAATATTAAATTAAATGAAAAGGTTTAACAAAACGCATGTAATTAACTGACACAAAGAAACTAATATTACTAATAGCCATGGAAAATGGATTAAATACAACATGATTCGCCTCATTCTAAAAACAAAACCACAAACAAACAAATTACACATGAAAAAATCAAATATATATGCTTTAAAAATAGTAGTTAAATTTGTGAATATGAGAATTTTAAAACTTAAAAACACTGAATTTTTTTTTCCGTTATAAATTGTTTTTCATTAAACCATTTTATTAAAGTGACCTAATTTGTTTAATGATAACAAACGGAGAGTTGCAATTATATAGATCATAAAAAGGAATATAGGATAGGTGATTAAAGCAAAAAATAGTTAATTTAATTTTGGTAATTGATATCTCTAATTTAGTATTTTAGTAGGTTGACATCTATACCCTTTTGATCAAGATGGAAAATGGATGGTTGAGATGAGTTCACTCTGTTCACAAACAAGGATGTTTTTCACTCATGAACCTAACCTTTTATATATATAGATATATAAGTTGCTATATCATTATGTTATGATTAAATATGTGGAGTTGGCATATGTTGATCCCATGTTAGACCAAGGTCTATGCAACAACTATTTTGTTATTTACTCTACATATGTCATACACCGGATTGGGGCCAAAATATGCGAGTTGGGTTAGCTGGGGTTAGATCAATGGTTTAGACCCATCTACCACTATAAAACATGTGAGTGTGGGAAGTGCCTTGAAGATAATGAAACGTCTTACAGTTGTTGGTGAAATTTATGCCCAAACTGCTTTTGAAGATTTTTCATGGAATATCTAGCCTATAAGTCCATCTTTAGCTAGCACGTCTTCTTCAAATAACCCTTCTACCAGTGGTACTTTTTTCTGATTCTCTTTGTTAAGGTTTTTTATTGGGGGGTCAATATATATATGTATGAATTGGGAATATTAAAATATTTTAGGTCTTACTTGCTTGAACCTGGGGCATGTTAACTATTTGTTCTATGTCATCCAACTATTAGTGTAAATGTGTTCAATCTTTAAGAATTTTGAAAATATTTGGTCTAATAGTTACATATTTGTGTTCTTGATAAGATGATTAAGAACTATATCCACAATGGCGATTGACGACCTGAGTTCTCACATGATTTTTGGTAATTTCGTCAAGTGTAGGGCAGCCAGAAAGAGCCATTGTGAGCTTAACATTTCAATCACTCTTCTATCATACATTCACTAAGTCATTTAATTTGTTTGATATGGTTTTAAGACCAGCTAGATTAACAAGAATAGTTAATCATGGTTTCATCTAACAAAAATTGCCAATTCTCAAACAATCTTATTTCACACTAACTTTCTGCTACAACTTAATCATATCATTTTAGACTTCATACGTATTTTCAATATATAATTTTTAGGAACAGTGGTTTTAATAAAAAGTTTTAATTTAGAAAAACGAGATGTTATACGGGTAAAAAATATAGCATATTAAACGGAACTGGTCAAAGAAGCAAAGTATAGCAAGCTAATAAGAAAGGTGTTAAAATATAGAATTTGAACAAACACGGCAATATATAGAATTATTTTTTAACTGGGTCAAAATATTGGACTTTAAAATAGAATGGGTGAAACAAGCCTGAACTAATACTAAACAAATCAAAATGTAAAATTTTTGTTATGATAATTATAATCGTATAATGTTTTTTTGTCTATACTGTGAATAAATATTATTTAATCAAACCTGCGAAGTTCATGATTTTTAGCACTAGTAATTAATTATATATGCCTCATAACTGAAAATTATTAAAAAACTTCAATCTACATTAAATATATTGGGTCTTATGCATTAAAAGTTATAATTTAAACAATTTTACATATATAAGGAGACGTTAAATAAATAGGTATTTTAAAGTAAAATATTACAAGAACCATATAACCACATATACGTTTTTCTACAAAATTATTACCCAACTCCCTTTTTACTCTTTTCATAGTGTCGACATTGTATACAAATGCATCCATATATAGTCGGATCTTGTATACTTGAGTATGAACGTAAATGAATTTAGCGGTCGGCACACAACAAATAACACAAATTATCAGTTAATTTAAATGGGTTTAAATGTTCAAACGAATCATAATTTGGGAGTTCTTAATAGTGGAATAATAATTGTTATTGTTATAGTGTTTATTATTTATAATCTAAACAATGAATAAATGATTTTGGAGATATACGTTATATGTGCAACAATATGGTGTATCAATTATTTGTATAAGTATACAATATTAATTAAAAAACTATGTATAGTAGAGGGGGTGAATTAATTAGTTATTAATTTTTAAATAACTATATTACTTTTTTATTTATTAGAATTAATTAATTGAAAATTATATATTCGTTTTAGTTAGTTGGATATTAGTTAATTGAAAAATGGTCGAAGTATAGGAAAGATGCATACTATGTGTCTATTATTATTATCGTACATATGAACTTAAAGTCACGATGCATAATAGTCTAAAAGACTAAAACTCGCTCTAAAAGACCTCTCCATCCTATAGTTTGCTTAGTAGCTCAAGGTAGGAAGATTGACACTCGATTTCCTCAGCAAAAGACGAAAACACACGATTTCGGACACCAAACATGACAACTTCGCACCAAAAAGGACAAGTTCGCCCGAAGTTGTCACCAGCCAAGTACAACTTCGCTCGAGTGCAACTTCGCTCGAGTGCAACTTCGTTCGAATGCAACTTCGCTTGAAATTGTTACCTGACAAAGTCTGGTGCAACTTCGCTCGGATGCAACTTCGCTCGAGTGCAACTTCGCTTGAATACAACTTCGCTTGAAATTGTTAGCTGACAACGTCTGGTGCAACTTCGCCGATGCAACTTCGCTCGAGTGCAACTTCGCTCGATGACTTCGCTCAAATGCAACTTCGCACGAAGTTGACTGTTACCTCATCTCACTTTGCTTCGAGCATTTTAGCACTTCGGAAGACTGATGCACTTCTGTTCTCACTTACAGGCTGTCCCGGCGCTCCTTTCAATCCATAGCTTTACTTGCTAAGCACGAACTGTGAGTATACTTGAACCCTTTTTCGCTTAAAGCGCACTTTTGGGTGTTACATACGTTCTCTATATCAAAACACGCTACACACAACGCTAAACTCTTTTAACGCTAACTGCTCTCATATGTTATACGTGAATCGCTGAATGTTTGTTGCCATGTGTGAATAATGAGAGCAACGATAGTACAATAGTTTGGACTCAGCACGGATTGGTTCGGGGTGTTGTTAAGGCTCGCATATTTACTTTACATGCGTGTTCGCTGTTGTGAACACGTATCGCAGCATACTCCACATCGCAGTCGTGTTGGTTAGCTTGTATCATTATTGTTAGCTTACATAGATTCACTTTCTCTACGTGTACATGTTATGCGTAAACACTTTGTCACTATTATTATGCTATTAAACATGTGTACTCACCTTTACATTATTGTATTGAATTGTATTTTAACGTATATAACAGGTTGAGGATGTTATCGCTGCAAATCAGACTTTGGATTATGCTTTAGAAACTTGTAATAATCTAGTTGTCGAATTTTGAATTGTTTGAGAATGTTTGGATTATATGTTAATTGTGTAACATCCGTCGAAAAACGGGTTTCCAAACCCGCTTTGTTTGTTAATCGAATATCAAGTTATAAAATTTTGTTGCGTATTTATGGTTAATTTTGATTTTAAACAATACATAATTAATAAACATTTTAGATTTAAAAACATATTATTAAAAAGTAAAATAATTAATAAGATGACAAGCTTTAAAATATCATACATGATGATGTAGCAGAAAAAAATCACCGGAGGATGGGCATCGATTTCTCAGAAACGACAGGGGCCGGGTTTCGAACCCGGGTCAGCCGGAAGATTTAAACATCAAACACTTAACCACTCCGCCACTTGCTGTTTTTGTGTAATCAAGGAAGCAAATAAAACCTTAAGTTCACCGTGAATCTTCTGTTTGCGCCAAAACTGAAACCGATCATCGGCTTTCAACTTTCCAGACGTTTGAGTGATCATGAGTTACTGATTATAACCGATGAAGCATTTGCAACCCACGTTTTAATCAATTCAGTCTTCAATTGAATTCGATTCATATGATTTTCGGGTTTGATAACCGAAATCAATTACTTCCAATTTTCACTAACAATATCATCATCTCATAACTCGGAAACACTCACAGAACCTCCAATTTCACTTTCGCTCTATTTTCTATTCGTCGGAAACGCTTTTCTGAAATCGCCGGACTTTCGCCGGAAAACCGTGACATTCATCGAATCGGTAAATTTCTCAATTCTTTCATCTTCTATCCATTGTTAGACTTTTACTAACTCAAACCCTTCAATCAGAATCGGTCCCAGACGACGTTGTCGGACAATCAGCACTCGCCGGAAAATTTTTGAAAATTCCGAAATCACGCTGTGAATCGGTATGAGCATCTAAACTCTCTGATAATTCTTGTTTAGTCACTTAATTTCACAATTAGTTAATCAAAACTGTTAATTGGTCCGCTCAGACGGAATTCGTAAACAGAGCCGACGACCTTTGCCGGAGAGAAAAATCATCTTTCCGGTACATTCATTTCCAAAACCTTTTCTATCCGTTACATTTCAATCATTTATAAGTTTCGTTAATTGAATTAAACAAGAACAGTCGAATATCAATTGTCTGGGTTGTTTTAACGAAGAAGATGAAGTTTAGGTTGTGTATATATTTAATATAAATCGGGTTATATCTCGGGTTAGACACACAATCCAGCGGTGGACTGTGTGCATTTGAAACATAGAGATACCGAGTTCGAGTCTGTCCTTGTTCCGATTCGTCACATTATTCAAACCTTTTTATAAAACCCAAATACGGAACCTTTCAGTTAGTATATAAGAGAAATAAAAACAAGTATTTTAACCAGGTTAGACACACAGTCCAGCGGTGGACTGTGTGCAAAGTTAAACCACAGGTCACGGGTTCGAAACTCATCATGCACACCGGTTCGACATAATTAAAATCCTTTTTGAAATAAATGAATTCTAAATAAATTAAATAGTATATAAATATAATTAAAAACATAAATATTTCGGGTTAGACACGTAGCTCAGTTGGTAGAGCTGCGTGCACGCGTACGGGAGGTCATGAGTTCAAGCCTCACCCAGTGCATACATACACAAGTCCGAACCGGTCAACAGTCAAAGTCAATGGTCAACGGTCAACGGTCAACCAAAAAGTCAACAATTTTTTTTATATTTTATTTATTTATTTAATTTAAAAATCAATTAAAAATATTTAAAAATAATATTTTTAAAGTTAGAAAATGACCTTAAACTCACAAAAATATATCTAAAAATCCTATTAAAATTGTTAATAAAATCCACTTATTTACCGTACCTTTTCGTTATTATTTAGGTTAGTTATTCCTCGTCGATCAACCCTCTAAACTCGTGCGCATTCAACATCATCAAACGAACGCACCCAATGTGAGTGAATCTCTACAAATTCCCGTTTTAATCACCTTTTTGGGGTGTATCATGTGTCTTATTATTTATTACACTTAAACACTTGTGCATCCATCATATCAATGATCAAATGTGTATTCAATATGTATCAACTGTTTGTGTGGTTAATGTTTAGATTGAATTTATCATTTTCAGTACATACATCATCATAGGCCGTCTGTTCCCCATTACCTATGAGCGGAACCGTTCCCCATTACCTATGAGCGTGAACGAGGCGTTGCCAACATACGATCGGCTCCGTTTGATTGAGCCTTGATCGCACATACATCATCATAGGCCATCCGTTCCCCATTACCTATGAGCGGAACGTGACGTTGCCAACATATACATTATCATTCATGTCATTTGCTCATGCAAGGTGGTTTGTTATTTGTTATTGTATGTTTATTTACGTTTGCTCACATATGATTATTGCACAATTTTTCCATGTTAAATATAACAAGAAATCAATAATAAATGTTTTCTAACAAGGTTCACTCGCCAACTTTTGTTGACCCAAAAAGCCCCATTTTTACACATGATACAGGTGATCCAGTTGCAGCAAGAAACATATAGGACGGCTTAGAAGAAGAAATCGGTTTAGGCTTTGGATTGTTTATTTAGTTACTTTTTCCTTGTAATTGTATGAACTTGTTTGGAATATTGAAGTTGTAATTTTGAATTTAATAAATATGAAACATATTAGTAAACATCATGAGCTTTGGTGATAACCCAATTATGCCCCGACTCTTATTCCGCTGCGGGTCGGGGTGTGACAAATTGTATGGGAAATTGACGTTTTAAATATTGTCGTTTATAATAGTCATTATTGATTCTCTCGAACAATCTGATTCGCTTAGTGTCGCGCCCTGATGATTCCGCCATCGGTTGGGGTAGCCACATGCCTACGAAATTTAGGCCGGTTAACGTTACATGTAAAAGTGATGAAGTGTTTAGGGTTTCAATGTACTCTACAAATCTCCACGCATCCTAATAATGTTTTTACATGTATCGTGGACCCCCGTAAATGATGAAGGTAGAACAATACGTTTTCCTATATCACGTCCTTCTGTATCACCAAGACGAATAGCATCGTGTATGCCTTTCAATACATCACTTCTTAGAGAACTTTGATTACCTTTGTAATACTCTAGCCTATTATGCTCTATACACACATGGGAATCAATTAGATATTGCTAGAATAGACGACCTCCTCGTAGCAACAATGTGTAGAGGTTAAGACGATCATGAAGTTGATAACTATAACACATTTTCATAGACATATTCTTGTCTTCTTTTCCGATAACACCACAAAGACATAAGTCACGGGACTAACCACTTTCCCCGTAAATAAACTACAAAGGTACTACAAAGCTATGTATAATGGATGAAGAGTGCTTATACGTTCAGGACAGTAGCCTTGGGGTCTTTGTCAGTGACTATCACACCAACGCAATCAGGGCCATGTATATAATAAGACAAAGAGTTATATGAACTGTAGAAATGAATCGAAAAGCAGGTAAGTCAGACGAAAGAGTCAAATCCCTAGCATTCTTTAAAAGACTAACCAATTCATTACATCCCTCAAGGACTATAAGAATTGTAGAAAAAACATCAAGACTTAACCGTGAACATATAGTGCCATCAAAGAATCGAAGCGTGTTCACAATCTCATTATCATATTATAGATATACATCTGAAAAATCTTGGTGGTTCATTTTTCATGGGACACAATGAACCTAATGAATAAATATTTTACACATAAATAATTGTTCCTAGAAACAAAAAGAAACACATTCCTATTAAATAGAACTAAAATCCAACACACAATTAAAAGTAAAATTGCGACACACCATAAAATACAATGAAAAAACTTAGATATACTACTTCGATTCCGACTCTTCAAGGTAGGGTAGATCTAGAGAGGCAATGTGTTCCATGAGACAATACCGAAGCCGGAAATGTATGTCTTCATCATCCAACTCCGCAAATACGTTTTCGCCAAAAACTAGCGCGATAGGTGGATCTCTTATGTGGATAGTTGATATTGCATGGCCCTAATCCTTCAAGATCATGTTGTGAAATATCATGCACGCATAGATGACACTCCTATTCTTCTCTACCCACATATCCCACAATGATCAATTAGGTATACCACATCTCCCCTTTGTTCTCCAAACGAGTCTCCACATCCTTTCTCGCCGACTCTTATGCCCTCTTGAATTTCTTTTCCTTCGGATAAGAAGGATAGTGGAACGCTTTCACAAACGTTGACCAAGTAGGGCAGTTACCATCAGGAAGATAGTAACCACGTTTATATGAGTGTGCATTAAAATTAAATGGACACTGCGGCGCGATTCCATTTCATTGGTTGGTAAAATTGTACATGGTTGGAGAACATTGAGGTCGTTTAGTGATCCGGGCAAACATAAAATCATCCCAAAACCACAAATCTTGTGACACAATCACTTCTAACATGATCGTCGGGTATTGGTGGTCACCTCTCATATATCATCTTCGCAACTCCTTAGGATATGTTCTCCAATTAAAATGTGTGCAGTCAATGCTACCAATCATACTTGGAAGATGGCGTCTATGTTGGTGTGCTTGGTACAAGCATGCAATGTCGTGGCTTGTCGGACTTCATAAAAACTCTTCATCGTATAATCATTAAGCATTACAATAAATATTACAGACATTCACACGAAGTCCTCGCGGCCATACATAAATATTCATCGTACCCGTTCGGAGGATTACCGCTTACAAGTTGTTTAACGACGGATGTCCATTTTTGTATAGGCGTAAAACTCTTTTCCATCGGCCCATCCACACCCTCTCGAAACCACTCGAAGTTTGCTTCTATGTCGGTTTCTATTTTTAAAAATAGATGTTTTGACATACGAAACCTTCATTTAAAATAACCTTCGTGGTATTTGGGCTCGTCGAAAAAATAATCTTGAAACAAAACGTTGTTTGCTTTCTCATGATCACGTCACACAAATCTTTTTTTAGATGTTCCCGTGTCTTCTAATTTGGCTCTGTCTGCGACATCTAGAAAATTTTGTAGATTACGATCGTTTAGTAATAATGCAATCGGGATTTCGAATGATAGAGTGAAAAACTCATGAGACATGGTGTAAAAATATTGTGGGTAATAGAATGTATTTAGAGCATGTGAGAGTTTGTGGTTAAATTTATGTGATTGTGATGTGATTTGGTTATGGTTTTATAGTGTTTAAAAGGAAAAAATATATTTAATGAAAAACGGCCGTTCAACAATCATCTTTTTGAAACAAAACAGCAAAAGCATATGGCTTTCACTGCAAAATGGCGGTCACAAGTTGGTTGAAAAACAGAGCGTTCCCAAATAGGATCAGGTCGCAAATTAGTCACAATACGGATTAGCAACGGGCAATTGCGACTGAAAATATTAGTTTCAAATTGATAGCTATAAGGCCACAACTCACAAACAACCAGTTTTATAACATAAGTTTCCTAATAATATTCGTAAACCATATTTCTTTTATTATTTGAGGGTCACAAACAACCAGTTTTATAACATAAATTTCCTAATAATATTCGTAAACCATATTTCTTTTATTATATTATAGTAGCAAATATGGGATTTACAAATGCTGTCAAATTACAATCTCAAACAACACTTTAGAGATATGGGCATTTATCGTCTTTGGGTCACAATACGCCTGGTAGTACAAGGTTTTTGCGACACTTAAGAACGTCTGCTTCAGATCCTGTTCAAGACCATCAGGTGAGTCGCGCAATACAAGTTGCACCAGCTCTTGCATTTCCGAATCTATCATAGTGTAATTTCTAGCCCCATTGTCACAAGCGTTGCGGTTCTCCTGCAAGGTAGAATAATTTTTTTTATTGAAGTGAATAATGAAAAATCTTAATTCCCATTCAAATCTAGTACGGAAAAATATTTTTACGTTGGAGTTATGGAACTTAGATAATTCAAGACAAATGTTGTTAGTGACAGTTGACAGTCTTTGATATTGAGGATGAGTTACGAGCTCTTTCGATACCCATCGGCCAGCGGTCATGTTTATCGTCTGTACCATCAATTCTGCTTCTCCTGTCGCCTCTACTCCATCGTGCCATTTCGTCAACCACATCTCCCACTATTCCAAACAAAAAAACATATGTTAGTGTCGTTAGCGACAACATATGGCTTGTCACAATAGCAATGGCGGATCTAAGAATTTTTTTCTAGTGGGTTCCTTTTTGTAGATTCTCACTAATTTTTTTTCCAAACTATGAAGGCTCTCCCTAATTTTTTGCATTTTTACCATACCGAGCGGGTTCCTTGGAACCCACAAAACAGGGTTGGATCCGCCACTGCACAAGAGCTGTAAGGGATATATCGAGAGCTTACGGCATGGTGGAGTTGTGGGTGGATGTCTTGACCGTGCGCAATGAGTGTGTCCAAAGCCAGCTCATGTATAGTTTTTTGTAGTGCAACCATAACCTCGTACCATGGTTCATTTCTGTGTAACCAAACGCAGATAATCTTAGTCGCTAAAAGTTTTACGTCATTATATTGACAAGAGATGCTTTTAAAAAGAAAAAAAAGTACTTGAAATGTTGTTTGAAAGACGATCTGTTTCTAAATTCGTTAAGAAAAGCTGTTCTGTCCTCATTTGAGAGATGTGACGAGTCGAAATATGAGGAGATGGTGTCGATTAATATGGAGGTTTTGGTCCACGCGATTCGCTCCGCAGACCTTTCTGGCTCGAATATGCTGGCTGCAGCCAGGTAATATGAGACTAAAAGGCTTGTAATATTGCTAGTCTCAAACTTTTCGATGCCAGACTTATGATACCATCTGCATGCATAAAAATAAATTAGGTTCCATTGGTAAAACATAGAGTGTTGTTACAAGCGGTATGTTCGCAACCGGACGGTCAGGGAACTAGTAGTGTTACCGATCAATGGGTCGGTCTTAGTGGCGGACCCAGAAAATATTTTCAAATGGTGCGAACGAGGAGTTTAACCAAATCTTCAAGGGGTGTGATCGAGATTTTGCTCTATAAAATACACTAAAAACTTTTTTTTTCAAGGGGTGCGCCCGCCCACAGAAACATTTACCTAGATCTGCCCCTGGTTGGACTGGTTTAACCTAATGTAAACGAGTCAAGCCAGCCGAGTCGGAGCTTGTTTAGGCTCAAGGTTGGCTCGTTTAACAATTAAGAGAGCTTGGGCTCATTTAGAGCTCTACTTCTAACGATCGATCTAGGCTCGGGTTTGACTCGTTTAAATTTATTAATTATATATTTTCATAATTATTTTCAGATATATTTATAATTATATCTGATATATAATATAATATATCTTGTTTGATTATTTTGTCATAATTTTATACACTATAGTAATTATTATTAAATATATATTCAATATATTAGATATAAATTATAAAAAGAAATAGTCGTTTAGACTTGCAAGCCGGCTTGAGCTCAATATGTGAAGCTCGGACTTAAGCTCGTTTAAGCTCGGCTCGATTCGAGTATTTAACAAGCCAATCTAGAGTAGCTCACGATCGGCTCGGCTCGTTTACACGCTAATTTAATAGATAATCTTCAATTAAAAAATATTCATAACTAACTTGAAAGAAAATATGTAAATAATTTATCTTTGGGGTGAATTTGAATGTTAACAAATGTGGGGTTTGGAATAAACAAAATATATGGAGAAAAAATTAGCCGTTTAAAAAAAATCAATATTTAAAGAACATTTAATTGAATATTTGGTTCAAAGATGGTTACGGTTCGGTGGTTCAAGCGGAGCGGTTGGTGTCATAACCGGCTGGAACAAATAATACGGTTGTTTTGTTAACAAAATTATGTGAAAATTGCAAAACTTACTCCTGAGTTGTGTTCCATTCGAGCTGATGCATGGCTAGACAATTATTGTAGTCCAATTTAGCCATTTCTAGGTACTTACTATTGCTCACATTCCCCATCCTGCATAGTTAATTCGAATTTGTTTATTTTATGATACTAGAAGTAAGAAAGAGACTCAATTAACAATAATAACAACAATTATAAAAACAAATCCGATATCATACACCACCTATCTAAAACCTATGGTGGTTTAATCCTGCTTTAGCTAGGTGGTAATGTTTTGTACCTTTTTTCTTTGTTTAGCCAAAACAAAGAAAAAACAAATTATCATGAACATTCAATTATAAACTATTGAATTGTTCCATTATGATCATGATAATTATGTTTGCTTCTTGTTTAGCCAAAACTATTTTTTTCTTTGTAGTTGTGTATCATAATAGATTCATATCATTCAAATATATATAGTTAAGTGAAAACAAGTTGGAGGGGGTGATATGTTAAGTAAAAAAAATGTAAGAGTAATAACAATTTGACAAGTTTCGAGTGAAATATAAAAAAGTAAAAATAGTGTGGAGGGGAGGGGTATGCTCAATATCACATTTTACACATTAAAATTTGTGAAAATCAAAATAATATAATATCTTTTTGTTATGTTATTCAACGTGAATCTTTTTGGTTGTGTTATTCAACGTGAAAATCAAAAACATAATATCTTTTTGGTTGTGTTATTCAACAATATAGCTATGACATAGTATGTACTTCTACTCATCTGTTATATAATTTTTATTCTTCCAGCCGTATTTTACATTTTCTAAGATGTATACGCCACCCATAACTTACATCATATAGAATTTGATAAAGATATTTTTAAGGATACACAAATCTTGAAAACGACACACGTAGCAATTGACTAAGAGAAAGAAAGACAAAAATTCAGATATGAGTTATAAAGGTTCTTCACCGAGAAAACATTTTTTTAGGAAATCAAAGCTGACAACCCTCTGGGTGTACTATCATGTGTTTTTATATGTCCAAATCCTAATTAGATATATTTTAGCAGTAGATTTTAGAGGATGTATATTTGTCCTTAAAATAAAAAAATAAATAGAAAATCAACATTTTTGTTTATTATCATAATAATTGTTTTCTGTATTTTCCCCTAAAACTTTTACATGTTCATATAATTCCTATTAAGTTTTATGTACATATACATAAACTCTGAGTAACACATCTACACAAACTTGGAGTAATACCTGTATAGGGTTTTCCCTATCCAAACATCATCCTCGCCCCCATACTGCTCTAAGTAACATCTAGTCTCGAGTCGTGGTAAGCTTGCATACCATGGTATGTTAATCGTGTATCCAACCTGTTGATTTACATTCTATTGAGTTAGCACAATTAGGCTTGTAGAAATACTTGTCACAAATAGTAGTTTGTTCCTCACCTCGCCGGGCAAGTCTTTCGCGATGATCCATTTATCAAGTAGCTCGTTTATCAATTGTTTGTCCTTCAAATAATTATATGAAAACTTCTTGGCATCTTCAAGAATTCTTTCTCCGGGGAAGAGCACTTGAGAAGCCCTATACAAATTGAACATCCCGGTAACGGCTTGCGTTGTTTGGCCTGCAAAGCATACGAATCCACCATCTTTCTCAAATTGCCGAAATACATCTGTCGCAAAAAAAACGCAAGATGATTACCGACAGATTTCACCAACAAAAAAGTCCCTGGATGATTACCGACAGATTACCATCGGACCGTACAAAATTTCAAAAAAAAAGAAATAGTAAACTTTTAATTCCGTTGGTAATCAATAACAAACTACTATGATCTCTAACCTGGAGTAATTTCATAACCATGCATTCTTAACACCCTAAATCCCATCGCGGTATCATCAATATCTTGTACTTTCGAGTTTCTCGCCCAACAAATCCCATTCTTTGTCCAATACTTATAGATGTATTCAACACAATCCTTAATCTCGGACTCAAAATAACGAGAAATACCAAGTCGTTGAAGCCGATCAACTATCCAAATATGCTCGAAAAGATCCACTGGGTAGACATTTGGAACTACAAAATGATCAAAACACAATAACTTCATAAAATTCCATAATTACAAACTTTCCCTTTTCAAGAACTACAAAAGTTTGAACTACATAAACCACCAACTAATTAAACATACCTCCACCATTGAATTTGGTAACAATATTCGTTAGATATTGAAGACACTTTTCATCTTTTGTATTCATGAGTGCAAAAGCAGTAGATGATGGAGAAAATAGAAATGACCCATCTTTACATTGCAATTTTAGAAGTTTTTCCCACTCCAAATCTGCCATTCCTTCCAAACTATGAAGTAAAGTTGTGGGCACTTTGTGCAATACTTCCATCGGTATCCTTTTCGTCACAAAAAAGTTTCACAAATATGTTAATTTCCAATGTCATGGCCTATGAAAGCAACTTAATTTGCTATCAATCGTTAAAAAGAAAGCGCGTAATAGTACTTACTTTGTGAGCTTTAATTTTCGTCGCGCATAGATTTCTTTCAAGGCAGGAGTATCATCCGGGATTTCAATTTTTAGCTTCCTTGCGATGTCTATAAGCGAAGGGAATGCTACTTCAAACCTGATCGGCATATGTTCCTCATTCTCATCTTCAAGTTTACATATGTTTTCTTTAAGAAATTTCACTCCTGAGTGTAGCAGGCAAGCGTTAGTGACTATTTTCTTTTAAAACCATCAGTTTTAGTGACTTAACGTCAACCTAGCGACTAAAAGGTGACATGATACCTCTTTTTATTCATGTTTAAAGGTATCCCCTTTCTAGGGACATAACATCACCATAATTTTTATGTGGGTGATGCATACATATATAGTTTAGTGACATACAAATATATAATTATATAAAGATAACATCACCATAATTTTTATGTGTGATGCATATATAAATAGTTTAGTGACATACAAAATATAAATTTATATAAAGATAACACCACCATATTTTATGTGTACCATAACATCCCCATAACTTTTATATGTCATGAATAAATAGTTTAGTGGCATACAAATATATGATTATATAAAGATAACATCACCATAATGAATAAATAGTTTAGTGACATACAAATATATAATTATATAAAGATAACATCACCATAATTTTATGTGTGATGGTTTAGTGACATACACATACAACATTAACTGTAACAAAGATTTACCTTTTTCACATTTACTAGGATGAACGTTCCAAGAAGTTAGCGCTATAACGCAAGCTAGCGTATTAATGATCCTATCATGAGCTAAAAACAACACGCGGTCGCCCCACGACCCATCAGGCAGTTGATTATTCGCGATCCACTCCAAACTTGATGGAAACTGAGGGGAACAACCACCTCCATTAACATCTTGCACTAGTGCAACCCAAGCCGTATCATATGCCGACACACTTATTTCTCCATCATTCATCAAACCGAATATTGCTTTAATTGTGTCAATAAACCGTTTAATCTCGCCATTTGGATACAAAATCTTTTGATATCATGATGCATAACGTCCAAGGGAGTAATAGATGTTAGTAAATACAAAATGTAACACTTTTAAAAGGAAAATCAAAATAACAACCGTAGTTGTGTCGAAGTGATCTCCCACGTTGTCATCGTCCCAGTTGATTAATGGAACCCCGTTCTTGTGAAGTACATCATAGTACTCTGCACCAACCCACACAAGAATACACGATAACCGGTAAATAATTTAGTATTGATTATTGGCTTTTTAGTATTAATTTTTGGTTTTTATTTCTTGTATCGACTTTTGTTGAACACCTTTCTACATATGGAGATTTTGCGATATTGTTGGCCCAGGTTGCAAATTCTTTTTTTTTTCAAAATTGTTATTTTGAGAAATATAATAATTAGGTGATCAAAAAATATAAGTATCTATGAGGCCTTCTTGAATAAACACACGCACAAATCTAATAGTAATGAAGTATTAAAGTTAATATCACATGAAATTCGAGAATTTAAGTTGATGGTACATCACATTTAGATTTAATTATTATTATTATTATTGTTGTTATTATTATTATTAATCTATAAAAAAACAAATAAATACGTGTTGTTATTATATCATATTAATATATCCAATCTATTAATCTATACATAACTATAGATAGACATGTAATACATAAAAATATTTATCTTATATTAGTGTAGTATTCTATTTATTTATTTTTATATTCATCTGTGACAAAGTTTTTATTTTTTAATCATTAGGGATCAAACTAAATTAGGTTATATACTTGTAGACATAGATTGTCTAATTTAACCTAGTAATTTGTTTGCGAATACTACATGCAGGTATCTCTTAATTTATTAACATTATTATTTTATTAACAATATATTGATTAATATCCAATTATTATTAATATATAACATATGTGGTGTCCAATACAAAAAAAAACTACTTTATTGTGAATATACTCTGTATTCAACGAATTTTATATCGCCACGACAATAAACCTATAAAAACGAATATGGATAGTTTAAAATTTAAATTATATTTTATATATTTTTGAATATATTTTAATTTATTTTTTTAAATTTAATATCAACAATGATTAAGTTAAATCTCATTATTATAGAAGATATTTACATAGCTCCTTAAGTTCACATATGACCGGTGATATAAATTAATGCGGTGAGTTTTATTTGGATTTAAAAAAAGAAATTAAATAAGTAAAAAAGACAAAAAAAATACCCTCATTTAACTAACTTTTTTCATAAAGTTAATGGGTTGGATGAAAATGACAAAAAAATTATAAACCAAACCTTAGGGACAAGAGACAAATGAGAAAAATTGTTATTGTTATTTTTATTATCATTTAATTGTAATTATTATATTATTATAATTATGAATTATTATTATCTAAATCCTAGGTTATAGTCTCGTGTATTACACGAGTTTACATAAGATATTTTCTTCATTCAACCCGTGTAATATGCCGATGTATAACTACTCGAGTAATATAGTATCATATAATAAATGACAAAATCAATTATTATTGGGTTCTTCCAATATTCTTTTTTTGACTTCTACAACCATTTTTTATCACAAATTGAGTAATATAGTATCATAGATGACAAAATCAATTGTACTGGGTTCTTCCAACAGTTATTGTTAACAATAGTTTTTCTTCTTTTTGATATCTACAACCATTTTAATAAAAATTGTGTAAAAATCATATGATGAACTTAATATAAAATGTAATACACAGAATATAACAATATGTAGCTAGAGAGACACGATATAACCATTATAACGAAATATTATGCATGATAGTCAAAATACCACGTATAACTAATGTGATTCTTAGTGTTTTCTATTTAAAATTGATTTTGAATTTCAGAGGATGAATATGCCTTGTGTATGCGACTTTGATACGGCTTTGCATTGGAAATTGTTGTTTCTAAGAGCTACACTTCCTGCAATACGATAACAATAATTGGAGATTAATTAGATTCAATTACATGATGAATAAAGATAAAATGATGTATAAGATCATTGTATTTTTTGCTTCATTTAAACATGCATATAGAGAGATTCCACAGAGATTTCAGAAAGAAAACGATTATAAACTTGTTTTTTTCTCTCTCTAAATCAAACAAGCCTGTCCATGCTGCCTTGTTTCTTCTTTATCACTTTTTATTATCATATATATAAATACTTTACAGAAACTCGATATTGATCTAACTTCTGAGTTTAAAAATACAACAGAAGTAAAAGTGTTTCAATCAACATTCCTTGGTATTCATATGCATACATACAATCACACATTTGATGTGAGAGGGGAGAGAGAGAGAGCGAGCATTACTGGTGGACGGAGGAAGACAATGAGAAGTGGAAACCAGAGAAGAGCGGTGGTGGAAGGTGGTGGCCTGAGAGATGACCCCCGTCATCTTCATGGTGGAAGGTTATGTAGAAGGGATTCGTTGTTTGATCACCCAATAAAGTTTTTGGACTTGTGTCACCTGGAGGAGGCAATTTATAAGCTTTCATGTTATATTTATAGTCATATATAAATCTACCAAGACTATCTCCAATGTAAGAGCATCCTTAAGCGTCCTTAGCTGTCTAATCAATTGTCATATCATACAGGGGCGGTCCTGGGGTGGGCGGGGAGGACCACCGGCCAGGGCCCGATGTTTTGAAGGGCGCGTTATTTTTAAAAAAAACCTCGATATGTATATGTAAAAAAAAATTAATAGGGTATACGCATACAAACACCAACATAGGCTTACTTACAAAATTACTTTTATGGTTTAGATTAGTTATTAGCCCATTGGCATTAGGTTTAGACCTTTAAACATCAAAGTCCAGCCCTTATGCTATATATTTCGTTAAGGCCTAAGGGCATGTTTTTTCGAGCTCGAACAGGGTACACAAATTCTTAGGGGCAGCCCTGACATCATATTCTCACAAATCCTTAGAAATTCTTACAAATCCTTAAAAACCTCTAATTTCATCTTCAACCATACAAACATCCTTATATGTCCTTACGCACTTTCTGACGGATCCGCTCGATGGGAGGTCTACTCTTCGGTCAGCTGATATTCTTGGTTTTGGGTGGGCTAGGGGAAAACATGCTTGTGTGGACCTTACATGAGTGTCCCCTCTTGTTGGGCTTAGGGTTAATGGGTTTGTTGCTGGCTAGGCTGCGTTGAAGGCGGAATCAGGCAAGGTCACTAAACACGAGAAGGCTTGTTTATAGAATCAACACGTGTTTATCCCATTCGCTTTTGGTACATTTGGGTCCCTAGCCCCAGAGGCTGTGGAATTCCTAAACAGGGTCCAACGGTTTGTAAATAGTAATCTTTCAACCTTTAAGGGCCGTTTCGTCTTTAGTAGGATTGGTTTTGCAATTCAAAAGGGGGTTGCGACACAGCTTGTTGCCCGTTTACCTGCCACTTGTTTGTAATTTGTTACTTTGGTATTTTAATGAAAAACAGAATATTATATAAGTAAAAGAAATTTTCATCCCACCACCTATTTTTTTATTATAAACTAAACTTTATAACAATATAATAAATACCTTAAATATAAAAATAACAGTTTAATATTAATTTCTATTTTGCTCTAGACTGCCAGTTACGAAGACTAATTCACATATGTTGAATTAAGTTATGAGTATATGGTCCGATTGTCTTAAATTAATTAAGCCTTTTATATATTAGCCAATTTAACTTCTGTCCTAAAATTATATTGAATTTATGTGGATTTGTTCAATTCCGTCGCAACCATTTCTATCATATCTGCCATCTATTCATGTTCATAAGTCGTTCTCTCTCTAGCCTTCGATCATTCATTCTTCATCACCTTTAGATGGAACCGTTCAATTCCGCCGTTCAACTACAACTGGTGAAAAACTTCTCGTCTCCTTCAATTTCCGTCATTCAGGAGACCTGAAATCACCAACCCGGAGATCAACGGAGGGATATAGACTTTGATGGATGTATTGGGCCCACCCAGTCATTTGGACTAAGGCAAATCCACGCCCTTATGCACATGCACCACATCTTCGGACAGCATCGGACATGGATCTCCAAAGCAAAGGGCTACTCCAGCGTGGCATGCGGGAGACTTTGGACGCCTTGGAGACAGTCTAAGTTGTAGACTCGTGTATGATACATGATTGTATAATATAAATGATATAATTACATAAGACGTTAAAAACTTAATATAACTGACGTATTTTTATTACCATTTAATAGTTACACACAACTGACTTTAATTTATCACGGCCCATGTTAATTGTAACACTAAAATATCATTATAACCCGTGTATAACATGTGTTGAATTCTGAAAAATATGTACGTAATACAATTATATATATATATATATGTTCTTTTTACGACTGAAATCACGTATTACATTATATATACTGGTGTACATTGAATAATAATATTATTATAATTGTGTATCTACTAAATAATGACCAAAGAGAGGATAGCAGTTCTTAATTAAATCAAATCCATATATAATTCAATCTGATGATCGTGGGGATTTAAGAGGCCTTAGCTTGAGTGTTTTTTTTTTTGTCAAATAAGAGATGTTACAGTTACAGTTACAGTTAAGCTTACAACTGTGGAGATTGCTGTGATTTTATGGGACATAATTGGATTAATGTTCTCTACAAAACCTTAATTTTCAATCAGTATTATTTATTGGAACGGTAGTCTTCTCAATGATATTGGTACCACACAATTATGACCAGAGATTTGCAAAACAACAACTTAGTGATCGTGTCTCCAAGTTTTCAGCAAGTACATTCAAGTATGTATGTGTAAATCTTAAGAACAAGATTGTATCTTTAATTATTTTATTGCGACTAAAAAAGATTGCACTTTTATGTGTTTCTTGATCAGTATTATGGGCAATGCTATGAATTGTGTGAGTCATACTAATGAAGGTTATGGGTCAACTTTGCTTGAGTCTCTTTCTTTGAGCTTAATGCACTATCATATATGAACTTTTGTAAAATTTGATTCTCTTTGTCTCTAAATCAAGTTTCTCACTATAAAAAATGGAAATTTTCAGGACTAACAAGTCGTAAAAGGTAGCAGTTGCTCTCAACTTCCAATTGTCATGTTAAGGCATGGAGACGGCACAAGATTGAAGACGCCATAAGATTGAAGACGCGACAATTTTCCCATGACGACCTTGCTATAACCCTAATGGTGTGATTTGAGTTTACCTGTGCCGGGTTCTTTCATTCTAATTTAAACCTGGAAGTAAATCTTGAGGGAAAGTAACCTACAGTTTTGTGTAAGTTTTGATCTGTTACATATATATATATATATATATATATATATATTTGCTTTGCTATCTCTGGTTGAATATGAGTCATTCGAAATTATTAGTTTAGGGTAATCTAATAGAAAGATTAAAGCGCAATTTCCTTGACTTAAAGCGTAATTGCCTCGCCTCTCTTGGAAAATGGACAGGCTCAAAAGGCAATGATTTTTAACAACTATGAATGTTGTTATATGGCATAATGTGGGATGCCTTTTTCTTGTGTTTTGTAGGTAGCAAGGGTCAAGCCTTTCAAGTTGTCTTGGTTTATTAGGAGTTGGAGGTGTTTTCATGATCATGTACGTACCTTTTTTTCTTTTATATTGTGCTTAGTAGTGTAGTCTACTATAACTTATTAAATATATGTTACATCCATATATCAGTCATATCTTTTACTTGAAGATACGGGTCTTAAAAATATTTATGTTAATATACCATTCAAATAACTGGCCACCAAAGGGGTATAAAACTAGGAACTTAAAAAAATAGGTGTGAGGTTTGAAGAGAGGATGTATATTGATCAATGCCACAAGCTAGGTTTGTTTATTTTTATATAGAATATTACCCTTATATTAATTTGCAAGTTACTTCTCACACCCATGTTTACTATTTAATTTTGTACATTATTTTATCCTTTATATCCTACTACAAATGTACAGTCCTTTGTCTACCTTATCACCAATCTTTTGACCTACTCATCGGGTCCCTCGTTTTTTACTAGAAAATTTTGTATTTTTTCATGTGGAGCCCACAATATTCTCTACTCCTTTCCCTCTGATTTAATCGTGCATTATCATCATTTAGAAATACATTCGATCATTTCATTTTATTATCTTAGTTTGTTGATTTCTATGTAAAATATAATATTATGAAGTTCTAAAATGACGTATAATTTGGTTCGAATTCTATAAAAAGTGGATACTATCCCATTACTTAGGCTCATGTTGTTTAACTAAATTTCGTATATGATTACGAGCCTCCTGCAATACGTGAACCCTCAATATAGTTTTACTTTCTTATGTAAAATATATGATGATAAACATCTAAAATGTCGTACAAGTTGACTTAGATGTCTTAAAAGTGTATATTATCCCATTACTTAGGTCCATTTGGTTTACATAAATTACATAGACGATGACGGACCGCCGCAATACGCAAGTCATAATACTAGTATTAATTGTTTTGTAGTTTTTAATATTTGCTTTGATTGAACCAATGACCAAGTCTTAGAAACTCTCGTGTAATCATTTTTTCCATCTTTCATGTATGAGATCTTGGTAGTAATTTCATATATATATATATATATAATATATATATATATATATATATATATATATATATATATATACTCTAAAGTGAACATTATTGTATTTGTGAACTAAGTGAACAAATTATGGTCATTGATTATAGAGATCTAGAGTGAACATTATTGTATTTGTGAACTAAGTGAACAAATTCTGGCCATTGATTATAGAGATCTAGAGTTTTTTTTATAAATGGCAATATTGTAAATATATTTTATAAATTCTCTTTATATTAAAACACCTGAGGGTAAATATGTAAAATGCATTCCTTCATTTTTAGAAACCTAGCAACAATAATTCTTATTTTGAATTTACAATCCCATTTATCTAGCCATTTTCGTTTCTTTAACTTTCAACAAAACCAATTGTCTACTCTCTTCTATGTGAAAGTTTCATTTTTTAAACAAAAATGTGTTATTTTTGTTCTCAGGTAGTGTTCAAATAATTTATCTTGATTTAATATACATATATAAATGTAGCTATATAGATTGAATGTACATATGTGTACAAATGTGTCATTTTTTAACATATGTGTACAAATATGTTATTTTTTTACACATGTGTATATATGTGTTACGTAAAAAATAGTTTACTATATAACATATGTATATATATAACACAACTTTCAAAACAAAATATACACCTGTGTATAATGGCAATGCTTATTTTCAACGATTATTTTCTTCATATACCATTTGATATATTAGTGTTGTACATATATATACAACATGAAATTAAGCGAAAAAGTTCACTATATACACATGTGTATATATATTACACAACTTTCAAAACAAAATATACATTTGTGTATAATAACAACGCTGATTATCAACGATCATCATCTTCAGAACCATTTGATATATTAGTGTGGTACATATATGTGTAATATTAAATTAAATGAAAACGTTTAACAAAACGCATGTAATTAACTGACACAAAGAAACTAATATTACTAATAGCCATGGAAAATGGATTAAATACAACATGATTCGCCTCATTCTAAAAACAAAACCACAAACAAACAATTACACATGAAAAAATCAAATATATATGCTTTAAAAATAGTAGTTAAATTTGTGAATATGAGAATTTTAAAACTTAAAAACACTGAATTTTTTTTTCCGTTATAAATTGTTTTTCATTAAACCATTTATTAAAGTGACCTAATTTGTTTAATGATAACAAACGGAGAGTTGCAATTATATAGATCATAAAAAGGAATATAGGATAGGTGATTAAAGCATAAAATAGTTAATTTAATTTTGGTAATTGATATCTCTAATTTAGTATTTTAGTAGGGTGACATCTATACCCTTTTGATCAAGATGGAAAATGGATGGTTGAGATGAGTTCACTCTGTTTACAAACAAGGATGTTTTTCACTCATGAACCTAACCTTTTATATATATAGATATATAAGTTGCTATATCATTATGTTATGATTAAATATGTGGAGTTGGCATATGTTGATCCCATGTTAGACCAAGGTCTATGCAACAACTATTTTGTTATTTACTCTACATATGTCATACACCGGATTGGGGCCAAAATATGCGAGTTGGGTTAGCTGGGGTTAGATCAATGGTTTAGACCCATCTACCACTATAAAACATGTGAGTGTGGGAAGTGCCTTGAAGATATGAAACGTCTTACAGTTGTTGGTGAAATTTATGCCCAAACTGCTTTTGAAGATTTTTCATGGAATATCTAGCCTATAAGTCCATCTTTAGCTAGCACGTCTTCTTCAAATAACCCTTCTACCAGTGGTACTTTTTTCTGATTCTCTTTGTTAAGGTTTTTTATTGGGGGGTCAATATATATATGTATGAATTGGGAATATTAAAATATTTTAGGTCTTACTTGCTTGAACCTGGGGCATGTTAACTATTTGTTCTATGTCATCCAACTATTAGTGTAAATGTGTTCAATCTTTATGAATTTTGAAAATTTTTGGTCTAATAGTTACATATTTGTGTTCTTGATAAGATGATTAGAACTATATCCACAATGGCGAACTATATCCACAATGGCGATTGACGAACTGAGTTCTCACATGATTTTTGGTAATTTCGTCAAGTGTAGGGCAGCCAGAAAGAGCCATTGTGAGCTTAACATTTCAATCACTCTTCTATCATACATTCACTAAGTCATTTAATTTGTTTGATATGGTTTTAAGACCAGCTAGATTAACAAGAATAGTTAATCATGGTTTCATCTAACAAAAATTGCCAATTCTCAAACAATCTTATTTCACACTAACTTTCTGCTACAACTTAATCATATCATTTTAGACTTCATACGTATTTTCAATATATAATTTTTAGGAACAGTGGTTTTAATAAAAAGTTTTAATTTAGAAAAACGAGATGTTATACGGGTAAAAAATGTAGCATATTAAACGGAACTGGTCAAAGAAGCAAAGTATAGCAAGCTAATAAGAAAGGTGTTAAAATATAGAATTTGAACAAACACGGCAATATATAGAATTATTTTTTAACTGGGTCAAAATATTGGACTTTAAAATAGAATGGGTGAAACAAGCCTGAACTAATACTAAACAAATCAAAATGTAAAATTTTTGTTATGATAATTATAATCGTATAATGTTTTTTTTGTCTATACTGTGAATAAATATTATTTAATCAAACCTGCGAAGTTCATGATTTTTAGCACTAGTAATTAATTATATATGCCTCATAACTGAAAATTATTAAAAAACTTCAATCTACATTAAATATATTGGGTCTTATGCATTAAAAGTTATAATTTAAACAGTTTTACATATATAAGGAGACGTTAAATAAATAGGTATTTTAAAATAAAATATTACAAGAACCATATAACCACATATACGTTTTTCTACAAAATTATTACCCAACTCCCTTTTTACTCTTTTCATAGTGTCGACATTGTATACAAATGAATCCATATATAGTCGGATCTTGTATACTTGAGTATGAAGGTAAATGAATTTAGCGGTCGGCACACAACAAATAACACAAATTATCAGTTAATTTAAATGGGTTTAAATGTTCAAACGAATCATAATTTGGGAGTTCTTAATAGTGGAATAATAATTGTTATTGTTATAGTGTTTATTATTTATAATCTAAACAATGAATAAATGATTTTGGAGATATACGTTATATGTGCAACAATATGGTGTATCAATTATTTGTATAAGTATACAATATTAATTAAAAAACTGGGGTGAATTAATTAGTTATTAATTTTTAAATAACTATATTACTTTTTTATTTATTAGAATTAATTAATTGAAAATTATATATTCGTTTTAGTTAGTTGGATATTAGTTAATTGAAAAATGGTCGAAGTATAGGAAAGATGCATACTATGTGTCGATTATTATTATCGTACATATGAACTTAAAGTCACGATGCATAATAGTCTTTGTTTTCTAAATTATTCTATTTTACTATCTATTTGACGCATGCCGCGTGTTGCGGCGGCATCGTCGCGTGACTTGACTTGCTTTGAATTTGTCACACAGATTACGTACGTGACATTAACGTAGTTAGGTATATATATAAAGAAAAGTATTATGTCAAGCACCTTGCGGTATAAAGTCGTAAAAGTACTTTAAATAAAAATAATGAAATTGTTGGAAAAGATGTGTGAATTTATTGTGTAAAAAAATGAGGGGGTCAAAGTTGATACTACCAAAAAAAGTTATGGATCAATATGTCACTTACCAACAGATGAGAGTTGAATGTATAAAATCTCTAAAGTTTGGGTTCATGTGAAAAAGGCATGGCCAGAGCTACCGACCTTGCGTGTTAAGGTATATAGTAAGGGTGAAAGGGGTGCACCCCTCATGAGGTGAGGGGAATTATTTTTAACCCAATCCTATGATGCCATGTTATTTCCCCACTCTAACTCTCCTCTTGCCAAAAAAACATAGGGGTTGCACCCCTCATGAGGGGTGGGGGAAACTATTGCATTGTGTGGTTGCACTGTACAACATGGTAATGCGTCTAGGGTTATAGCCACATGCGGTGAATGTCCACCGAATTAAACTCCCCCTATGAGGGGAATAATGTTAGCGACGGTGTTCCCTCATGCGGCAAACTCACACCCCACATGTTTCACTGCTTACGCCCCGTTTCCCCTAATAGTAATTAGTTCATATTGATATTAGTTTTTTTTCGTATTGACCAACTTTTTTCTGTAAAGATTTCTATTTACATCATATTGATCGGTTACTAATTATTTTATTCATTTTTCTTTGTTTGTTTATTTTGTATATCGATCGAAATTAATAAAAACGAGTATCTTCTGATAACATCGATATTGTTCGGTCAATATTGATAAAAACGAATCCCTAAACACTAAACAAAAAAGCACAAAGTACAAAATGAAATGGTGTCGCGTGTGTGAATAAACCAAAGATAGAACAGGCTATTAATTATTATTATTATTATTATTAATTATTTTTAAAGACTATTTTTCTTTAAAAAAAGGTCTATTTGTTATCTATGTAAACTGTGCTTGTGTGATATTAAATAGTCACGTATATTATCTTTGTTGTAAACATAATTCTTTTTATTTTTTTAACGTTCATGTATTTTTATTAATTTATTTTTGAATGTTGATATGTAACGTACAAAACATAATGCATCAAGGAAAATTTCGCTGGCTTGGTGTTAGAAAACATCCTGCATGTAAGTTGCTAAGTGTGTTTTCTTTTAGCAGTTTAAAATAAGTAAGTTGGATGACCCATTGGTTAGTAGATCAACCATTTTACCCAAAGTTTGACCTAATCCCTCACACCATCACAACCGCAATCCCCACCAATTCAACCCTCTTTTTCCCTCAACGTAGAAGCTACCGTTAAACTCTTCAATCTCTCATCGTTGTGTTATCTTTCTCACTTAATAAAATTAGACAGTCCCAATTTCAATCCATTAAAAAACAAAATATGAACCGGACCTCCATGGTGGTTCACAGCCAAGGCAGACGACGATGACGAGGCCATCGTTTCCAGGAGGAGGCGGCTATGGTGGGTCACGTGTTTACAACCGTGACCTTTGGGGACCCAAAATTTAGCTAAAGGGTGGATGATAACTGCATCCGAGTTTACATCGGCGACGACGTAGGCCATTTCCGGCGTTTTAGGGCAGTCCCGATTTAGCATTGCATGTGGTTTCCTCGACCCATTTGTGTCAGCTAGGGTTTCACAATAAACTTTTGACCTCTTCTCCGATGTTCCAGCTACATTTTTTTTCTTTTCCGGCTATTAAAGACATTCCCGTCGTATCAGGGATTTTCTTAGCAACGATGAAGTGGATTTAACAGCTGTTGTGGAATCTGATGTCGTGCGGTGCGTGAAGACGATGGTTGTGTGTATCTCGAAAGTTGCCCGGCAAAAAAAGCCTTGTGAAAACAGTATTTGTATGGATTGATAACATGTAGGTTGAAATGAAGGGTAATTCCGTAAATTTAGACAAAGAACAGAATTGGAAGGTGTGTCCGTGATACTATGGCCACCGACGTTTTCTTTTAAGATTATATAAATTAGTATACGTTATACTTATTAATTACTCATAGTTAACTAGTATTAAGATCCCTCTCCTCTCGCGCGTTGCAGTGGGGTCGTAAAGTCGTGATAAATAACACCAATGGCACACCACCATCAGTGGCCAACGACACTTAAGTTGCGATGTGTTAACGCGGAGAAATTAGACCGAAGCGTAAATCATGGAAAATAATAACTAAGTCGATTAAAGACTCGCGCATTGCAACGAGCCTGTCAAACAAGGAAAAATAGATGACATAAAAACGTTGAACCACACACGCACGTCGCACCATGTTAACTTGCAAAATATAGAACAGAGCGTAAAACAAAAGATAAAAAACATTGAACCACACACGAACGTTGCGTCATGTTAATTCGCAAAATTAGAACAAAAGATAAAACAAAAATTATGCGAAATATGAAAAGTATAGGGGAACAAAGTTGAAAGTATAAAAAAATTTTAAGGTTAAATAAAAAAAATAAAAATTTTTGGGCTAAAACTAAAAAAGTAATTAACTTTGGGACTAAAAGTATAAGATCATATTTTTTTTTGAAAACCACCCTTTGGATAGAGTACAACAACTCTATGCATTAAAAAGTTGCTTATATATAGGAGATAAATTACTTTTTATCATATTTTGTTTTTCACTAATTATAACTTTTAAAATAAGACGTTTTTATAAAAGTTTGAGTATGTTGGTGTGATGTGCTTATTTTATCTACGTCTAGTTTTTTTTTGCTCAAAACCAATAAAGTACTTTTCGGTATTGTAAGTTGTAGCAAGTGTCAATGTTGTACCGAATTGTGTTGAACGAAACTAATTCAGCGGAACAACTTCCACACTAGTATTGAAATTATAAGAGTTGGTACCAGTATTTGTTTTAATGACTTTAGATTGATGTAAAACACATGTCCATATTTTTTGGGTATAAAAAGAATTATATTTTTGGTTTTCCTTTCATTCACTTTAGCGAGTGTTGATACCATAACCGACCAACATCGATACCAATTGAATTCCCGCCGGGTAGCGCGGGAAAATCCAACTAGCATACTTGGAAAAGATGTAGAGTTGTGGGTTGAGAAGGATGGGAAGGACGAATACCCAGGGATGGCATTAACTTGGGTATTGGTAATCAAAAATTCAGTATTTACTAAACGAGGATTAACGAATTTTTTTTGTATATTGTTCAAGTAAACGGATATGTAGTTTCGAGTAACTAGGACAGGCATCACCTAATCTGTAATGCCTCAAATCCAGTATTTTAATAAACATGGCGTTTACTAGATTTATGATGTGAAATATCTTAACTAGGTTGTTTAAGCTACTTAACCAACATGCTTAGATAGTAACAAATAAATTGACACAGAGTACAACGAGTTTTAAGGATAAAAACACTAAATACTAACTACATGCATTCTAGGCAAACGTACCTATCAGGATATAGTGTAGCATAGGTAAGTACCCAAGTATCAGTCTGTGGACACTAAAATCTACTAGTATTGAAGCTATTACTTAATAGAGTTAACTTTCATTTTGCTTTTTGTGGTTTGGTCGTTTTAACGGTTTTGCCTCACCAGTTTAAAAAGTGTTATTTTGTTCCAATAGTTTACTATGTTTTTTTTCCAATCAGCTCCTCGGCTCTTAACTCATTTAAACCATTTATTTAACGGTAGGGTATTTCAATAATTTTATATATAAGTACTTAACTATTTATTATTAATTCCTTAAATTTTTTTGTCTTTTTATTTATTGATATGATATTAAATATATAAAACCCCTAGATCTCTACTTCTCTCTACCAGATATGACCACCATCTTCGGCCGCCACTACCTGCCGAGCACTACCAAACCACGACCACCCCACCATCTGGCGACCACCACCTGCCATCACCATCACCCACCCTTCTCCCGTACAACCTATTCTAGCCTTCAATCACCACCACTCTCTTTCTCCCTTTCTGACTGTCACAAACCCTCAAAATTATACCACCGCCACCTACAAAATTATACCACAGACAAGCAAATCTATCTTAATCCTAGCCGCTGCTATCTGCCTTAAACCCTAAGCAGATCTAGGGTTCCAGCCGGCCAAAACCACCACACATGCCACCACCACTTGCCACCACCACCACCACTCTCTTTCTCCTTTTCTTATCGTCACAAACCCTCAATCCTACCACAACCATCTGCAAAATCATTTCATCGCCACCTGCAAAACCAAAAACACACACAACCGAATCTATCTTAACCATTGTCACCGCTATCTGGCTTGAACCTAAAGCAGATCTAGTGTTCCCCCTTTACCCATAATCACCTAAAGCCGCCACCACTTTTAAAGCCTTAAAACGCCGGAAACAATAGGTGCGGAAATAAAGGATCCCAGATCTGAACAGCGTTGGCGGTCGAGTGGAATGATGAGGCCGGTGTCGGGGTTAGGGTAGGGTGGAGTGGTGGTTGATGGCCGTTTAGAATGCGTGGGGTGGTGGTTGTTGATGATGAAGAGAGGGTATATATAGAGAGAGAGTATAAAGAGAGGAGAGAGTATAGAGATATGTGTTTTGTTATAAATATATATGTATATATATATATAATATTTACTTGTACTAAAATACCCTAGTTTTATACTTGAAGTTACCAAATTACCCTTACAGTTAACAAACAATTTAGATGGAGTTAGTGTCGGGGAGCGAATTGGAAAAAAAATGTAACATCCGTCAAAAACCGGATTTACCAAACCCGCTCTGTTTATTAACCGAACAATCAGTTAAAAATTTTGTGGCGTATTTAATGCCCAAATCAATTTTAAACGATACATAATTAATAAGTATATTGGAATATATAATTTATATTTGAAAAAGTATTAAAAATAGTGGTTTAAAAATAAAAGGTTGCTGCCGGGTTTCGAACCCGGGTCAGTCAACCAGTTTCAGCAATGACTTAACACACACACACTCAACCACTGCGCCACTTGTGTTTCTTGTTAATTAATGGAAACAATTAATACATATTATAATTCTCGAATTCAAAACCGACGCGCCCAATCGCAGTCGTCGGAAATCCCGACGATTTCGCCGAGATTGGACAGTTTCTTCAGTTTTAACCGAAGCTTTAACTACTACGTCGGTTATAACTGACGTCTGAACCCGCGACGCAAGTCATAACCGCCGGAAAACTTATTGACCGACGAATCAAGACGGAAATCGAACCAAATTCATCGATGTTCTGCCCTATAAATACCTCCTCAAACCTCTGCTAGCTTTTTCGCTCACAATCACACTTTTTCCCGACATAATTTCCCTCGCCGGAGAACTTCTGCAACTCGCCAGAAAAACGAATCTTTCACCTCTGTGCCTTACTGAACCCCCGAAGCTCATACCGAAGCCACCCACATTCATCTCAAGCTCGTTGAAGACCCTCTGCCGCAGGACACACGTCGCCGGAATAGCTTGCTGTCACCGGAGTTTCGCCGGCGAAACAGAGGAGTCCAGTTCGGTATACCTTACACTTAATCTCTTATTCTTTTATTAATCTCACATACAATTAATCGCAACACACTAAAAGAACAAGATTAAGTCGTCGAACCAGTCAGACTTCCGTTTCTGGTTAAGTCTGACGAAGAAGATGAAGTTCTGTATTATATAAGTATAATTAAAATCAAGATATATCTCGGGTTAGACATACAGTCCAGCGGTGGACTGTGTGCAAATAAAACACGCTTACGTCTCGAGTTCGATTCTTGTCCCACGCACCCTCGCCTTAATAAAAATGTTTTTTTTTTCTTAACTGAACCGGATCCACTGTTTAAAGATGTTAAGTTTAATAGAAACCGGAATAATAACCAAGATAGACACACAGTCCAGTGGTGGACTGTGTGAATGTTTAATCACACGTCACGAGTTCGAGTCCGGACTACCGCACCGGTCCGGACAATTATCAAACTTTTTAATTAAAGCAGAAACGAAATTATTTAGTTTGTATATAAGTATAATAAAAATCAGATTATTTAACAAGTTAGACACACACTCCAGCGGTGGACTGTGTGTTAACCTAAACCACAGGTCCCGGGTTCGAGACCTGTGGAGAACACCGGTTCGATGCATTAAAATCGTTTTTAAAAATAAATGATTTTCGGTTTAATTCAATTAGTATATAAATATAATTAAAAACAGAAATATTTCAGGTTAGACACGTAGCTCAGTTGGTAGAGCTGCGTGCACGCGAACGGGAGGTCTCGGGTTCGAGCCTCACCTGGCGCACACAATTACACAGCCTGACCGGTCAACAAGTCAACGGTCAACGGTCGCAAAAAGTCAACAATTTTTATTATTTTTATTTATTTATTTTATTTAAAAATAATTAAAAATACTTAAAAATAACATTTTTAAGGTTAGAAAATAGCCTTAAACTCACAAAAATACACCCAACAATCCTACTAAAATGGATTAATAAAATCCGTTTACTTACCGAACCATTATGCCATTATCTAGGTTAGTTTCACTCGTGGTTAAAACCAACTTCGTGTGCATTCAACATCATCAACCGAACGCACCCAATGTGAGTGAATCTTACAACTCCCCTTTTTAATTACACGTTTTGGGGTGTGTCATGTGTCACTAAAATTAACTCGTTTATTTAAACTTGTGCCATACCATATTGTGATCTAAACTTAGATTGTATATATTGTTTGTAGTTATGTACTTCATATTGTCAAGTTATATGAAATTCATTCATTAGGCCCATCAGTTCCTCGTGGGAGACGAGTTGAGCAACGCGTGCCTCAAAACAAATCCATTATTGTTCGTGTGTGTATTATTTAGTTTATATTGTTTGTAGTTATGTACTTCATAATGTCAAGTTTATGCAAATCATTCATTAGGCCCATCAGTTCCTCGTGGGAGACGAGTTGAGCAACGCGTGCCTCAAAACGATCCATTATTGTTCATGTGTGCATTATTTAATATTAAATGATTGGTGAATAAGTTTACATCTATTTTTGCTCATGTGTGGTTGTGCACTTTATTTTATAATCAATTAAATAAACTTGTTCAAATGTTTTTCATAGGATTCACTTGCCAACTTTTTGTTGATCCAAAAACCATTTTTACACATGATACAGGTGAACAGGATGAAGCAAGGAAAACATAGGAAATGCCTTAGAAGAAAACAATGAATCCTAGATTGATGTTTAGGACATGATGTAATTATGATTGTATATTTCCCATTAAATGTATTAATGAATATGAAACGTTGTAATAAATGTCATGAGCTTTGATGATAACCCAATCATGCCCCGATCACCTTTTCCGCTGCAGGTCGGGGTGTGACAAAAAACATGGTAAACTATTGGAGCAAAATGGCACCTTTTAAACTATTATCGCAGAACCGTTAAAATGATCAAACCACAGGGAGCAAAACAGAAGTTAACTCCTTTATATGCAATATATGAACTATGGAAACCAATACTTCAAAACTAACAACTTGAATAACTTAGAATTGCTACCAAGAGTTGAGAATATATAACCATCCTAGACTCGAATCAACGACAACTGCTTAGATTGATGACGGACGACCCTGCTAAGCCACTTCAAGACCTAACTTGCCTATGGCGTATGAAGTGCTAAAATAGGTTAGAGCCGATTAGGGTTAATCTTATCAAACTAGGGTTAAGGCTATATACACATCTTTAGACCTATTTCAATAAAGCTAGTGACATTACAAATCCTTATGATTTAGGTTTCTATCCTAGTGCTCAAGGTGATTAACGAACTGAGCGAATTATAACTACCAAGGTGAGGTGAGTTTCTAGACTCTTTTAGTCGAACCCTTACCGTAAGCAGCATATATGTCAAACTAGATATGACGATTAGTTATCTATTGCCGATTAAAGTATCAAACCCTAGGCTAATGGACGTCAATATACCCTAGAGATAGCAAATATCGAATCAAACATGCATAACCTTAGAGATTGATCAATATCACCACACAAATAACACCATAACCAATTTTAACTTATACACATATGCATCATAAGAATCTGACCATACTACACTACTAAAATCATACAAGCAGGAAATCAATCATCAATCATAAACAAAACGTCATATCATCTTACCTGGACAGTTATATTTAGTTTAGCTAAACATGATAAACAAATTCAACATAAACATCAAATTCATCATCATTACAAAAAGTTCAAGGACTAGCAAACTGTAAAGAATAACCCTTGGAATCAATCTAATGCTTCCACGTGCCTTCAATCTTCAGTCTCATCCTGTTTTCTCTTCCGGTTTTGCTTCCTCTCTTCTTCTCGGCCCTTTTTCGCAACTTCTTCGAATTCTCTCTTTCTTAGGGTTTCCAACCGTATTCCTTTTATAGCACGGACCAAACCCTAGTTTCGACTTGTTTACGGGCCGTACACATGGGCTTGGCCAAGTCTCGTAACTAACTGAAATCAACTCTAGCCTACTTTCCCATGTAGATCTGGTATTTTAGTCACTTGACGGTGCATATGACTCGTAACCCATGGGTCGGGTATGGGTCGTAACCTTCTCAACATCATATTAGTCTTCTGCTATTCACCTGCTATTCCAATTATAGCCTTTTCCATCCAAAAAAACTCTCTTTTTTGTATCTACATGCAAATCTTAACAAAATATTAATTCAGACCTATTCTTATCAGATTTGCTACAATTACCCCTTAAGATTTGGTATTTAAAATTATAATACTATGGATCCTACGACTACATCATCAACATAAAAGGTTAATAGAAAGAATAAAGGAAAGGACAAGGGCCAATTGTGACATCTTTGGAAATTGATGAAAATGATCAACAAAAGGGTTTTTGGAGTGAAAATTTTGCATTCTTTAGTGTGTGTATGTATGTGTCGATGTCTAGAGAGAGCGGAAGAACTCTCTAGTTCAACTTATCAAGTTCAAGCCAAATCAAGACCAAATTTGATGTTGAAATTATTGCATGAAAGGAATTGATGTGCTAAAAGTAGTTTAAGATTTATTAACTAAATTATTTATGCCAATATAACATTGTAATAACTGGCCACCGGAGGAGTATAAAATTAGGAACTTAAGAAAATCGATGTGAGGTTTGAAGAGAGGATGTATATTGATCAATGCCACAAGCCAAGGTTTTTTTATTATTTATATAAAGTATTACCCCTAGATTAATTTGCAAGTTAGTTCTCACACTAATGTTTTCTATTAAATTTTATACATTATTTATGCTTTATATCCTACTACTAAATGCATAATCCTTTGTCTACCTTATCACCTCTAGATTAATTTGCAAGTTACTTCTCACACTCATGTTTACTATTCAATTTTGTACATTATTTTATGCTCTATATCCTACTATTAAATGCACAATCCTTTGTCTATCTTATCACCAATCTATTGATCTACTCATTGGGTCCCTAGCTTTTTTCTAGAAAAATTTGTATTTTTCATGTGGAGCCCACATATTCTATAACCCTTTCCCAAATTTATTTCATTTTCTTATCCCAGTTTGTTAATTTCTTATGTAAGATATAATATTATCAAGTTCTAGAATGATGTATAAATTGGTTCGAATGTTATAAAAAATGGATAATATTCCATTAGTTAGGTTCTTGAAGTTTATCTAAATTACGTATATGATTAGGCCTACTGCAATACGTGAATACTTAATATTGCATTTACTTTCTTATGTAAAATATATGATGATAAACTTCTAAAATGTCGTATAAGTTTACTCAGATGTCATAAAAGTGTTTATCATCTCATTAGCTAGATCCATGTGGTTTACCTAAATTGCGTATATGATTATGGACCGCCACAATGCGCAAGTCCTAATACTAGTATTAATTGTTTTGTAGTTTTTTTTTATTTTTGCTTTTATTGAACCAATGACAAAGTCTAAGAAACTATTGTGTAATCATTTCATATATATATATATATATATATATATATATATATATATATATATATATGGTAGGGATCCTAAGAGAAGTCCACCCTATTTGAGAAACTTGAGAAGCATTCTGAACCACACATTTCCCTAACCTTTTTGTAATATACACATGTGTATAGTTTAAAATTGACTGTATACATATATGTATTATACATATATGTATATTGAATTATACATATATGTATAGGGGAAGATTCATTTGAGAAGAAAATTTTATTGAGAAGAAAAAGAAGAAAGGAGATAATGGTAAAAGATCAATTAGTTTATAACTCCTCTAATTTATTATTATGTTTAACTAATTAATTAGTCATAAAGACTATCATCCTCCACACTAATTTTTTATGCCTACACACATCAAAAGTTATCCTACACATTTCGAAATTTATCCTACACAACTCGTACTTTGTCCTACACACCTCGTATTTACCCTACACTATAAATGAATTTTTTTTTAGACAAATATATATCTTAAAAATAAGTTACAAATTTAATATAGTTAGTTATTAAAGATGAAACTATCAATTAATGATGTATGTAAGTTTACCAATATACCCTTATAGTTACATTAATTACAAATATTAAATAAAGTCTAATGAAGCATTTCGATTGGTTGAAATTTCTCCTTTTTTCTTCTTACAAAGAATTTCTTCTCAGTTGAACCATCCACTATATTTATATAGTCAATTTTAAACTATACGTATGTGTATGTTACGAAAAGCTTTGGGAAAATGTGTGGTCCAGAATGCTTCTCAAGTTTCTCAATTAGCCTAGTGTTTCTCACATGATCCTAACCATATATATATATATATATATATATATATATATATATATATATTTAAATATAAGTTGTTATATCATTATGTTATGATTAAATATGCGGAGTTGGCATATTGTCACGATCCGCCTAAATACAAAACTTTTTTCGCGAGTTCTGGAAGATTCCGGAACACTAAAGATGCGTCTAGGGCTGCCCGGAAGTTTCCGGAACAGCCTACAAGTTGCTGGAACATCGTGGCACCATCGAAACATTCTAGATCAGCCAAGAACACTCTAGAATCACCATGAAAACACTTAGAAGCCATGGATATTTTGATGGAACTCTCTAGAATTTAGCTTATAAATATCCAAGATATTTTGTATAGAATTCTCTAGTTAGAGAATTCTCTAGAACTAGTGAAAGACTAGTATAAATAGGTGGTGGAGGTCTCATTTTGAGATCACCCAACAATATCACAAGTTAGCACACTTGTACTTGTAAACACTCACTTGTAAACCATCTTGTAATCAATACAAAGTAGTTCCTTTGTATACACAACCTGCAACCATCACTTGAATCACTCAAAACACTACATCGCTGGGGCACATAGCTTAACTTAGATCAAATCTAAGTCGCTACACGTGAGTTAGAAGTTTACTCCATGACAAGTGGTATCAGAGCGGGACGATTCATTCGGATGACAACCGAAACAAAAGGCGATGAAAAACACACAACTAAGAAAGATCGAGATGCAACATTCGACAAGCGCATTGGCGACACCGAGGTGGCAATCACCGGATTGGGTGCGCAAGTCGACCATGCATTCCAACGATTACAAACGTTGGAAACTGATTTCGAAACCTTCAAAGACGATGTCAAGTCCCTTATGAGCGTTTGGCGCCACAAGCTTACGACATTTTTAAGGAGGAAATGTCGAAGCTACGAAACGAGGTGGAGAATAGTATTCGTGATTGTCACCGAAGCTTCTTGGACCTGGAAGCTAAAGTGAAGGAGAATAAACAAGTAGTTATACATTCAGACAACACCGATCTCTTCACTCCTAGAGTCGAGATCCCAAAGCCATCTCCATTTCTTGGCAAAAGAGAAGCACGAGCGGTTGACGACTTTGTATGGGAGATGGAACAATACTTAGGTGGAGTGCAAATCAAGGACGATACCACCAAAATCAAGACGGCCAGCATGTACCTAAAAGACACGGCAGCACTATGGTGGAGACGTCGATACACGGACATCACCAAAGGTACGTGCACTATTAACACTTGGGCTGAATTTGTCCAAGAACTAACGAAACAATTCTACCTGGTCAATGCTGAGCACGAAGCTAGGAGCAAATTGAGAAAGCTCAAGCATACCCGGAACTCTCAAGGACTATGTCAAAGAATTCACTACATTGGTCCTTGAAATTCCTGATCTATCGGATAAGGATTCACTTTTCTACTTCCTCGACGGGTTACAATATTGGGCTAGAACAGAATTGGATCGTCGTAACGTTCAAGATTTAGCTACAGCAATTGCGGTAGCTGAAAGCTTGATCGATCTTAAGGAAAAACACCCAAGTAAACCCGTAGTCGAAGAACCTGGTAACGACATAGGCGGGGGAGCAAAACCAAGTTACACTCGAAGGATTGAGCACCAACACCCCCAAGAAACAATAACCAACTCGCAAGGAGAGGATGCTTCATTTGCGAGGGACCGCACGATGCACGCGATTGCCCAAAGAAGTCTAAGTTAACAGCCCTTGTCAGGACTGAAGATGATGAAGCCGAAGGTAGCGAGGAGGCTCGTCTAGGAGCAATGCAACTTCAAGTCCTCAATGCTTTAAGTCTAACCCAAAGGAAGTCATTAAAAATGGTACATGACCCCTCGAGAAAAGTCAAAGATAGTCATACCAATGGATTTAGCTACAGCAATTGCGGTAGCTGAAAGCTTGATCGATCTTAAGGAAAAACACCCAAGTAAACCTGTAGTCAAAGAACCTGATGGCGACATAGGAGGGGGAGCAAAACCAAGTTACACTCGAAGGATTGAGGGACCAAGACCCCCAAGAAACAATAACCAACTCGCAGGAGAGGATGCTTCATTTGCGAGGGACCGCACGATGCACGCGATTGCCCAGAGAAGTCTAAGTTAACAGCCCTTGTAAGGACTGAAGATGATGAAGCCGAAGGTAGCGAGGAGGCTCGTCTAGGAGAAATGCAACTTCAAGTCCTCAATGCTTTAAGTCTAACCCAAATGAAGTCATTAAAAATGGTACATGACCCCTCGAGAAAAGTCAAAGATAGTCATACAAATGGATAGCCAAAAGGTCTTCGGTTTGTATCTCTTGAGATTAACGGAGAACACACAAAAGCCTTAATCGATACCGGGGCCAGTCACAATTTCATTACCCAGGACGAAGCTAAAAGACTTGGTTTACGGATCACTACCAAAGAAGGACTAATGATGAAGGCTGTTGGCGGGGAACCCAAGCCAATTGAAGGTGTAACCTATGACGCCAAAGCCAGGATCGGGACATGGAAGGGTAAAATTACTTTCTCAGTCGTTCCCATGGACGACTACAAAATCGTACTCGGGTTGGCATTCTTCGACAGGTCCAATCCCATTCCTGATGCATTCCTCAACACCTTGTACCTCATCAAGGACAAGGAAGTTCACACGGCACCCATGGAGACGGATACAAGGCACCAAGGCAAAAACTTATCCGCCATGCAGATCATGAGAACAAAGAAACAACCACGCAAGCGCCACGACGAGGGTGTCGTGAATTTAGGTGGGGGAGAATGTCACAATCCTCCTAAATACAAAACTTTTTTCGCGAGTTCCGGAAAATTTCCGGAACACTAAAGATGCGTCTAGGCTGCCCGGAAGTTTCTGGAACAGCCTACATGTTGTTGGAACATCGTGGCACCATCGGAACATTCTAGATCAGCCAAGAACACTCTAGAATCACCATGAAAACACTTAGAAGCCATGGATATTTTGAAGGAACTCTCTAGAATTTAGCTCATAAATATCCAAGATATTTTGTATAGAAATCTCTAGTTAGAGAATTCTCTAGAACTAGTGAAAGACTAGTATAAATAGATGGTGGAGGTCTCATTTTGAGATCACCCAACAATATCACAAGTTAGCACACTTGTACTTGTAAACACTCACTTGTAAACCATCTTGTAATCAATACAAAGTCGTTCCTTTGTATACACAACTTGCAACCATCACTTGAATCACTTAAAACACTACATTGTTGGGGCACATAGCTTAACTTAGATCAAATCTAAGTCCCTACACGTGAGTTAGAAGTTTACTCCGTGACAATATGCTGATACGAGGTTAGACCAAGGTCTAAGCAACAACTATTTTGTTATTTATTTTCACAGCATATGTCATACACAGGATCGGGGCCATAATCGACAAGTTGGGTTGGCTGGGGTTAGATTAGTGGTTTAGACCCATCTACCACTATAAAACATGCGAGTGTGGGAAGAATCTAGAAGATGAGACATCTTGCAGCTGTTGGTGCAACTTATGTCCAAACTGCTTTTGAAGATTTTTTATGGAACATCTGGCCTATAAGTCCATCTTTAGCCAGCACATCTACTACAAACAACCCTTCTACCAGTGGTACTTTTTTGGGAAGTCATTGTATATATGTATGAACTTGGGAAGATTAAAATATTTAAGTAAATCTTGAGGGAAAGTAATCTACAGTTTTGTGTAAGTTTTGATCTGTTATATTTTTTTTGCTTTGCTATCTCAGGTTGAATATGAGTCATTCGAAATTATTAGTTTAGGGTAATCTGATAGAAAGATTAAAGCGCAATTTCCTTGACTTAAAGCGTTATAGTCTCGCCTCTCTTGGAAAATGGACCTAGGCTCAAGAGGCAATGATTTTTAACAACTATGAATGTTGTTATATGGCATAATGTGGGATGCCTTTTTCTTGTGTTTTGTAGGTAGCAAGGGTCAAGCCTTTCAAGTTGTCTTGGTTTATTAGGAGTTGGAGGTGTTTTCATGATCATGTACGTACCTTTTTTTCTTTTATATTGTGCTTAGTAGTGTAGTCTACTATAACTTATTAAATATATGTTACATCCATATATCAGTCATATCTTTTACTTGACGATACGGGTCTTAAAAATATTTATGTCAATATACCATTCAAATAACTGGCCACCAGTATAAAACTAGGAACTTAAGAAAATAGGTATGAGGTTTGAAGATAGGATGTATATTGATCAATGCCACAAGCTAGGTTTGTTTATTTTTTATATAAGTATTACCCCAATATTAATTTGCAAGTTATTCTCACACTTATGTTTCCTATTCAATTTTATACATTATTTTATCCTTTATATACTACTACTAAATGTACAATGCTCTGTCTACCTTATCATCAACCTTTTGACCAACTCATTGGTCCCAATATTAATTTGCAACTTATTTCTCACACTCATGTTTACTATTCAATTTTATACATTATTTTATCCTTTATATACTACTACTAAATGTACAATCCTCTGTCTACCTTATCATCAACCTTTTGATCAACTCATTGGTCCCTATTTTTTACTAGAAAATTTTTGTCTACCTATTCATCAACCTTTTGACCAACTCATTGGTCCCTCATTTTTTACTAGAAAATTTTGTATTTTTTCTTGTGGAGCCCACATATTCTATACCCCCTCTGATTTAAACGTGCATTACCATCATTTTGAAATTACAGTCATTTCATTTTATTATCTTAGTTTGTTGATTTCTTATGCAAAATATAATATTATGAAGTTCTAAAATGATGTATAAACTGGTTCGAATGTTATAAAAAAGTGGATACTATCCAATTACTTAGGTTCATGTAGTTTATTTAAATTTCTTATATGATTACGAGCCTGCTGCAATACGTTAACCCTCATTAGAGTTTTGCTTTCTTATGTAAAATATATGATGATAAACATCTAAAATGTCGTACAAGTTAACTTAGATGTCTTAAAAGTGTATATTATCCCATTACTTAGGTCCATATGGTTTCGTAAATTACATATATGATCACGGACCGCTGCAATGCGCAAGTCCTAATACTAGTATTAATTGTTTTGTAGTTTTTAATATTTGCTTTTATTGAACCAATGACCAAGTCTAAGAAACTCTCGTGTAATCACCAAGGTCTAAGCGACAACTATTTCGTTATTTTCTCTACATATGTCATACACCAGATTGGAGCTAGAATATGCGAGTTGGGTTAGCTGGGGTTTGATCAATGGTTTAGACCCATCTACCACTATAAAACATACGAATGTGGGAAGTGCCTAGAAGATGATGAGACGTCTTGCAGTTGTTGGTGAAACTTATGCCCAAACTGCTTTTGAAGATTTTTCGTGGAATATCTGGCCAATAAGTCCATCTTTAGCTAGCACGTCTTCTTCTAATAACCCTTCTACCAGTGGTACTTTTTTCGGACTCTCTTTGTTAAGTTTTTTATTGGGAGGTCAATGTATATATGTATGAATTGGGAAGATTAAAATATTTTAGGTCTGATTTATACTTGTTCGAACCTGGGGCAGTTTAACTATTTGTTCTATGTCATCCAACTATTAGTGTAAATGCGTGTTCAATCTTTATGAATTTGAACATATTTGGTCTAACGGTTACATATCTGTGTTCATGATAAGGATATTTAGAACTATATCCTCAATGGCGATTGACGACCTGAGTTCTCACATGATTTTTGGTAATTTCGTCAAGTGTAGGGCAGCCAGAAAGAGCCATTGTGAGCTCAAGTTCATCCTTGAACATTTCAATCACTCTTCTATCATACATTCACTAAGTCATTTAATTTGTTTGATATGGTTTTAAGACCAGCTAGAAACAAGAATAGTTAATCATGGTTTCATCTAACAAGAATTGTTAATTCTCAAACAATCTTATTTCACACTAACTTTCTGCTACAACTTAATCATATCATTTTAGACTTCATACGTATTTTCAATATATAATTTTTAGGAACAATGGTTTTAATAAAAAGTTTGAATTGAGAAAAACGAGATGTTATACGGGTAAAAAATATAGCATATTAAAATGGAACTGGTCAAAGAAGCAAAGTATAGCAAGCTAATAAGAAAGGTTCTTAAAATATAGAATTTGAACAAACACGGCAATATATAGAACTAATGTTAAGTGGGTCAAAATATTGGGCTTTAAAATAGAACGGGTGAAACAAGTCTGAACTAATATTAAAAAAATCAAAATGTAAAAATTTGACCCATTAAGACTTTTTGGTTATGATTTGGCACCAAACGAATGGAACATTGGTTGTTTTATTTACTTTATAAACCGAAGAGTTTCACAATAATTTATTTCCAAGAATTTCGTTATGATCATCTTAATCGTATAATGTTTTTTTGTCAATACCTCAAAACCATATTATTTTATTAAATCCACGAAGTTTATGAATATTATCACTAGTTAAAGAAAATATGCCTCAACGCTTAAAATATATTAAAAAAAATTCAATCTACATTAAATATATCGGGTCTTATGCATTGAAAGTTATAATTTAGACAAATATACAGATATAAAGAGACTTTAATATAAATAAGTATTTTAAATAACTTATTACGAGAACAATAAAACAACATATACCTTTTTTCAACAAAATTATTACCCAACTTCATTTTTAATCTTTTCATAGTGTTGTTACACTATCTACTACCCAACTCCCCTTTTACTCTTTTCATAGTGTTGTTACACTGTCCACAAATCCATTAAAGATACAATGCATCACACAAAATATATAGGTTGGATCTTGTATACTTAACTATGGGGTTAACTTATTCTATAAAAGCCTCTTGAAAATTAGAATTAGAAGTGTATAAAAACACAATTGATCGCACAAAATTACACAATGTCAAACAATATATAACACAATGCCAAAAAATATAACAAAATGTCGAGGAAAAAACACAATGAGTCTCAAAAAACACACAATGACGCAAATATAGAAAAAACACAACGATAAATAAAAGACACACTGTTAATAAAAAAATCCTAAAATCTACAACCTATAAATCCAAAAGTGAAAACATAAAATCTCATATCGTAGAGTTCGATTAGACGGTTCCAATACCCCTTGACTTAGGTCAATTGGAGTCCGTTTGATACCCTTTGTACGACTTCTTATTTTTAGAAGACTTTTTATTTGATCATGACCCCTTAAGTATGAATTCAGCTGGCAATTAAGTTGCTTATTTAGGGTCACACAACAAATAACGGAAATCATCAGTTAATTTAAATCGGTTTAAACGTTCAAATGAATCATAACTAGATGTAAGATCTGCCGCGTTGCGGCTAGGGCTTTACAATTACGACACAATGAATCTATTTTATACGGCACGATGAATATATTTTATACTTCTCTATCGACCCACTCGTTGCATTTTAAAACCACAAACCTAAGGATTAACTACTACACCTTTGTATTAAGTTAGATATCCAAACGATCACGTTGTGTTTCCAAATGTCTTATGGAGGGAAATACAAATACTTGATTTTGATTAGGTATGATACCGGTACCCGTTCGGTATCGAACCGGTACCGGTATCCAAAGTACCGGTACAATTAAAGAGAGTTGGCCCAAAACAATAACCCATACCAGCTAGTTGTTTTATAAAAAAACCATTGTCCAAGAATATATGGTTAGAGTACAACTTCTAATGCACCATTTGTTTTGTAAAAAAAACTTTGTCCAAGAATATATGCTTAGAGTATAACTTCTAATGCACCATAATGTTAAAAGTTAATAGTATATAAATTTGGGAGTTCTTAATAGCAGTGTAGTAAAAATTGCGACTAGTCGGTGATTAATCGCTAGTCGGCTAGTAACTGAGTAATTTTTCGTTAATCAGTCCATTAATTGCTAGTCGGACCTAGTAAGCCAGCCAAAAATCGCCGATTCCGGCCAGATTCCGGCAAAAAACCTGTATATTTCGGCCAAAACCTCTAAATTTCGGCTAGTTTCAGACCAAACCATGTGAATTCCAACAATTTATCTTGTATATTTAAAAAATGAGTTGAGTATGAGTTAAAATCTAGCTACCGTAAAATATTTAACTATAAAAATGTGTATATGTATACATAAAACTGAAAATTGCATATAAAAAACCCGATCCGATTAATCGCGATTAATCCCGAGTAGTCGCTAGTTCGCATCTCACTAGCCGACTAGTGAGTTCTCCAACCTTACTTAATAGTAGAATAATAATTGTTATTGTTATAATATTTATTATTTATAACTTAAAGAATGAATAAATGATATTTGAGATAGGGGTAAAATCAAATAAGAAGTTCATTTTCCCCAGATAGGATGAGAAGGAATCCAAAACTTTTATTTTTCAAATCTTGGTTAAGCTGAAAATGTAAAAAAGAGAATTGTAAATGTATCTTAAGAAAATCTTATTTAATAACTTTTTTTCTTCAAATGCAATGCACATGCATATTCCACCTTCTTTTTTAAACATTCGTAACTTTTATACAACATTACTTTTTTCATAAAATTTTTTCACCGTAAAATCGAGCGTCATTTTATCTTTAATTTGAGTACCCTATTGTTATATAATATATGACAACTAAAAAAAGTGTTCTATTTCTATTTTGTATAACATTTTTGTGCTATATTTTTGTACTATATTTTTGTATTAATTTTTTTGTACTAAATTTTTTTTGCCTTAATATTTTTGCTTAATTTTTGTATTAGATTTTTTGTACTAGATTTTTTTGGATATATTTTTTTGTACTGGATTTTTTATGAGATTTTTTTGTGCTAGATTTCTTGTTATAGATTTTTTGTGCTAGACTTTTTTGTAATAGATTTTCTTGTTGTATTTTTTAGAAAACAAAAGTGGTGTCACATGTTATCTTCAGACTACAACTTATAAGGACTAAAATAATTTAGTACCAAAATATCTTTCCTTCCGACTTATAAGGAGTATCACATATTATTATCACAATCCTTTTTATGATACTTAGGCAAAACTTATTTTTTGTGACTCCTTCCCCATTTGAGATATACATTTATACGTGTAACAATACCGTGGATTAATTAATACGTGTAACAATACCGTGTATTAATTAATTCTACAACTATTTAATATTCATAAAAGAATATGTATAGTGTTGGGGAGAGGATGGGAAGGGGTTATTTCTTTTTAGTTAGGGAGTGTTTGGTTAAGCTTTTTCACATCTTCTTATAACAATGACTTATTGAATTTTCTCATCACATAAGTTAATCCAAACATTTTTTAAAAAACTTCTGTTTAAAAAGTCACAGTCTTTCTAACAAAAACTAATCATTTTTAAGTTAAATAAACTTAGACAAACACCCCTGAGTTGGATATTAATTAATTAAAAAATGGTCGACGTATACTTTGTGTTTATTATTATTATGCAATTTGGAAATAAATAATTTCATCTAACTCAATTTCATCGATAATAATCCCAAGTCAGTTATTGATAAAAATAATCCGAACTGGTCAATTTTTTTTAAAATAGTCCGCCGTTAAAAATAGCTTAACGAACTTAAGTTTTTTCCGAATTACAAACCGATATTTTAGGGCTTTTGATCAGAACGAGGATACGAGTCGATTGATGTAAAACTTACATCGAAATTGTGCTCGAAATATCTTGATTTTTGTTAATTAGAAGTTTAAACACCCGTATTGAAGCATCTTTTTCGTGGGTTGGGCAGTATTTCGAGTTAAGTTTTACATTAATCGACTCGTATCCTTGTTCTGACCAAAACCCCTAAAACATCGGTTTGTGATTCTGAAAAAAACTTAACTCCGTTAAGCTATTTTTAACGGCGGACTATTTTCCAAAAAAAATTGACCGGTTCGGATTAATTTTTTTCCAATAACTGACTTGAGTTTATTATCGAAAAAATTGAATTAGCTGGAATTATTTATTTCTAATTTGTCTTATTATTAACATGCATATGAACTTAAAGTCACGATGCATGGTATGGTAGTCTTTATTTTCTAAATTATTCTATTTTATTATTATAGATTATACTTATTAATTTAGACTCATGGTTTATGTTTTTTAAATTATAATATTTTATTATTGTTATAATAGTTTATTATAATTACTTTTTTTTAGCATATTATGTTTTTCACTAATTATAACTTTTAAGATAAGATGTTTTTATAAAATTTTGAGTATGTTGGCGTATATTTTCTTTCAAAATCGATAAAGTACTTTTCAGTATTTTAAGTTGTAGCGAGTGTCACTGTTGTATCAAATTGTGATGAACCAAACTAATTACAGTCGAACAACTTCGACATCAGTATTGAATTATCAGAGTTGGTACCGGGAATTTTTTAAGGATTTTAGATTGATGTCGATATTTTTTTGAGTGTATAAAGACTTTATATTTTTTGTTTTGTCTTTCATTCGCTACTGGGGGTGTTGGTACCATAACGGACCGACATTGATACAAACCGAATTCCCGCCACGTAGCGCGGGAAAATCCAACTAGTTAATATTAATAAAGGGACGAAAAAAGAATACGATATAGCACTGATTTGTCATTAACTAAAGATTCAACATTCACTAAATGGGGATTAATGAATTCCAATGTTTTCGTATATTGTTCGAGTAAAAGGATATGTAGTTTCGAGTAACTAGGACATACATCACCTAATTTGTAACACCTCAAAATCCAATGTTTTAATAAACATGGCGTTTACGAGATTTATGGTGTGAAATAACTTAACTAGGTTGTTTAACCAATTAACCAATTTAACTGACACGCTTAGATAGTAACAAATAAATTGACGCAAACACCGCCAAGTTTTGAGGGATAAAAACACTAAATACTAACTACACACGTTCTACGCAAACGTACCTATTAGTATATAGTGTAACCTAGGTAAGTACTGTTTTGGTCAAAAATTACCGAAGCAATTTAGTGATCAAATTAGTTTTGTGAGATAGTGTGCTAGCAATGTTTATGAAAAAGGTGTTGGTTTGCTTGTTTGTAAAAACAGTTTTCAGGATACAGCTCGGGATATTGAGCTTTATCAACAATCAAACAATTAGCGAAAATGTAAAGGATTGACAGGAGATGTACGAGGAAAGCCCTTGATCAATCTAGATCTCCAGCATAAAACCTCGGGAGCTGACAATCGCAGCTGCCTCGTTCTTCTAATTACTTCAAAACTCAGGATACAGTGCAGGATAATTCCCAGATCGTTGCTATGTGTTACAAAAATTGCTAGTGAAGAGTGTTTGTGTGTAATTGGGAGAGAAAGTGTTAGAACTCGAAAGTAGTGAGTGTCAGTGTCGTGACCTATCGATCTGGTTATCCAATATTTATAGTTATAAAGAAAAACGAACTCTCCTAAAATAATGAGATGCCTTGGAATATTCGCTAGTGAACATTGTTGACCAGGTATTGCGGCTTCAACGTCTTTCTTCTAACCATTTAGATCGAGTCTTCAGGTGAATGAGTCTTCATGAACGTTGTGATCTTGCAGCCATGTCCTGCATGCGAATAATTAGTAATCACCAGGATACTGCCTCAGGATTTACCAATATCTTGGTCTGGTATCCTGATCGTTAACAACAATAATTAAGTCAGGATATAATTCAGGATATGAGCTTAGAATTTCTCCCATAACAATTGTCCCAAAAAATGTTACCGTTTGAGGATACTGAGCACTAACGGTTACATTTTTCACGAGCTTCAAGGTAATTACGAGATAAGACTTTGATGTGACAACTTGCAACCACTCAGGCTATAAACACTCATCATCCCCCTATATTGCTTCATCTCTATCCTCATTTGTCTTTCAAGAAATCAAAAGGTAACATATTTCTCCCCTTATTCATTCCTTTTCTTCTTCCTATTTTCTAATTCCGGCAAAGATATGACAAGACAGACGAGATCAAGCTCCGGTGACTCTGCACCTTCGTTCACGCCACAAAACCTTCTTCAAAATCCCGAGAAAGAAGTTTGTTCTTTTGACAATGCACACCTGTCGGCACTTAGGACTTCGGGTATCTTCCCGGAAGGGGCGGTATTCCGTCCATATGATCGAGAAATCCGGTCAGATATGGCGTCCGATGAGTGGCTCTGTTATATGCTTATCCATTTACCTTGGGTCCCCGATTTCCCTTTTCTGATTTCATCACCGATTTCTTTCACACCACCGGCCTTAGTTTCAGCCAAAGCATGCCCATGCTTTGGAGGGTTCTGGCAGTTCTTAATCGCATCAAGAATGAGCACATTCCTGAGCTCCGTGTCAATGATCTCCCCATTGCTTACCGGCTAAGATCCCATGGGTCTAATCGGTTCCTGTTTTACTCCACTTCCAGCGATCCTTTGATACTTCGGGCCACCAGGAATGAAGAGGAATGGAAATCCAAGTTCTTTTTTTGTAAAAAGAGATTCAATTCCTGGTGGAGCAGATTATCCGTGAAGTGGTTAACCAAGGGTAGGAACTAGGGTTTTAGGGTTATCCTTAGATATATCCTGTTCAATATCCTGTCTAATATCTTCATCATGTTTTGTGCAGCTGACTTCAGGAAACTAGCACCTCCCCTCGCTGATTCAGAGAAGAGGATCAAAGCCATCTACCAGCTTCCGGACTCCGAAAGAAGTTTCATTCCGCCTCCATCATCCTCAATCCAACACTCAAGCTCGAACATGTTGGTAAGGATCCTGTTTAATATCCTGCGTATATTCTGCTAGTCAGGATATTCATTAATTAAGTTTAAAATTACTTCCCTGTTCGTGCAGGACCACCAAAATCCATGAGGTTTTCGACCTCGATGAGTTGGACAGCTACTCTAAACCTGCACCAGTGAAGAAAGAGCCAAGCCCCAAGCCTTCCTCTGCATCAAAGCCCTCCTCAAGCTCCAAACCTGCTGTTGTTCCTAAGCCTACCTCCTCCTCAAGGCCCCGGGCTTCTAGTTCCTAAAAGAGAAAGGAGACAGACTCTCCTGCTGCATCTGCTGAAGTCTCTGTTTATGAGAACCTTGGGTTTATAGAATCTAGCCGTCTGATTAACCAGGTAAATATCCTGATCCCGTATCATGCAAGCATATACTGAAGTGATATCCCGAACATATATATTGATACCTGTGTCCGGCTTTGTAGGGCCTAAACCGTCTGCTGGCTATGTACGAGGAAGCTTATGGGACAACCGTTTTTCATGAGGCCAGGGCCAAAAAAGAGAGACAACCGTCGAGGAGCTGAGGACAACGGTTGCCACCAGGACCCGCTTTTATGAGGACAAACTGAAAAAGGTCTCCCAGGATGCTAAGGCCGCTGTCAAGAAAGCTACTTCGGACGTCAGGCCAAACTGGATGCTGCACAAGCCCAACATGAGCAAGATATGGTCTCCTACTGTGAGAGCCTTAAAGGATCCGTGGTCATCTCCGTCCTCCAAGCCAGATTGAAGATGGATTATGAGGCCAAGGATGCGGGCTTTGAATGCCCTACTTGGAACATCAGTGCTTGGGAGGCGAAGCTGAAGGATCTCGGCGGCAATCCTGTGCCATATGCTGTCAAATCAGGAGCTGGTGAGTCTTCCAAGGCGGCTGAGGTGACAGTTGAGACTGAAAAGGATCTGAGGGTGATGCTGGAGCAGATGCCGGTGGCAAGGCTGGTGGTGATGTGAAGGTGTGGTAGGTGATGCTGCCAAGGATGCTGCTAAAGGTGCTGCAGCGTGAGGGCAGCGAAGTGGGTGATGATGGATATTAACGCCTAGGCCGGAGCCCACTTGTTTGAAATTTGATTGTCTGTAACCCCTAAACAATTTACTTTTCCTGCACTTGAACACTTTGTATTTCCTGCACTTTAAATATTAGTACTTTATGATGACCGATGGTGGAGGGATCCTGGGTTCCAGGACGAAGCCTTCGGTCATCAATGTTTATATGCCTTAGAACTTATCATATTCTTGGTGGATGGGTCTTGGTTTAAGATGAAGCCAAGAGTGTGACATTTTGGGTTGCTAATAATAGACTAATCTTTTAGCCTTATCTGTTGTTGTTATGCTTTTGTTTTGAAAGACATGATTTAAATATCCTGATCAAATATCCTGGTCAGGATACTGATGAAATGTTTACCTTTGTCATCTTTAACTAAAATGTTAGACAAAAACTCGATTAAATATGACCTTATGAATGAACTTAGACTATTTAGATAAGGCTTTCAAAACTAAAAATAAAAAACACTACCAGCAACACTTAGGCGATAACTTCCAACTTCAACCTTCAAACAATTTGCAATGTCCCCAGCATGGATGTCCGCTGTCTGTGCAGGATATTGCATCAGTGCATGACATACTTGAGTATTTCTTCACTTAGTGACTAAGCTTTGTAGCTTTTTCTCCACAAAAGAACGTGTATGAACACAATCATAATCTGCTATATCTTTAGAATTTGTTAACAACTTTAGTTTCACTTGGATAAACCCTCGATATCCTGGGGTTAAACCCTTAGTATCCGTGCGCAACAGGCGGGAGTGTACAAACTCCAAGACTTAGAAAGGTGAAAACCTTTAAACCTTTGAGAGTATGAAAATGCCCTTTCGCGAGAGAGGGTGATCAATCCTCATATACCTTAAGGATCCAGGATATAGCCAATAATAACGAAATTGTCAGGCACTTTTACATGAACTGGTCCAGCTATCTTGAACTATTCCCGGATACTTGCGCTCCAGGCGGGGTGTTTAAACCCAATTCGGGAGAAAGGTGAATACCTTAAACCTATGAAGGGATCTGTATCCCTTAAACGTAAGAGAGGGGGCCAACCCTCTAGCTTTCGATCCATCTTGAGTTAATATCCTAGAGCATTATCCTGAAGCATATCCTACAAGACACCTTCAAACTAAGGTGGGTGTTAGCTTGGCTAACACCCCTCCGATGCTTAAGTCAGTATTGGGTTTCAAAGAATATTAAATTAAATATATTTAAAAGTGATAGAATTCATACCATCCTGAGTTAGAAAGTAAATCCTAAACTCACTTGAAATAAGCTTTAAGATGTATAGTATTCCAGGATCTTGGAAACATATCCCCTTCCATAGTCTTGAGTCGGTATGCTCCTTTTCCTGACTCTGATTCAATTTCATATGGTCCTTCCCATTTTGGGGCTAACTTCCCATCAGCAGGATTGGTTGTATTCTGAAATGCTTTCCTCAAAACCCAATCTCCAACTTGGAACCTCCTAATCCTTAAATTCTTATTATATGACTTGGCTATCCTTTGTTGATAAGCTGCCATCCTTAGTTTTGCTGCATCCCTTGGTTCGTCAACAGTATCTAGTTCTTGACATAAGACTTCAGGATTCGCTTCAGGATCCCATAGGCTTGATCTTGCCGTAGGTATCACCATCTCTGTTGGAATCACTGCTTCTGCCCCAAATACCAATGAGAATGGAGTTTGTCCAGTAGCATTCTTCACTGTTGTTCTATCTGCCCACAATACAAATGGTAGTTATTCAGCCCATTGTCCTTTCTTGGAACCTAACCTTTTCTTCAGGTTATTGACAATTATCTTGTTGGAGGATTCTGCTTATCCATTAGCCTAAGGATGCGCCGGTGTTGACGTGATCATCTTGATTCCCCAATTTTTACAAAAAACCTGTGGTTCTTTTGCTAATAAATTGAGAGCCATTGTCACAAATTATCTCGGCCGGTATCCCGAATCTTGTCAGGATATTCCTCTTGATGAAAGATACCACTTCTTGATCCCTTACTTGGACAAAGGCTTCTGCTTCAACCCACTTGGAAAAATAATCCGTCATTGCCAACATGAAGACCTTTCCTCCCGGAGCCTTAGGTAGTTTTCCCACTATATCCATCCCCCACTTCATAAATGTCCAAGGGGATATGATGGGATATAATGGTTCAGCAGGTTGATGTAGTATATTGTTGTGTCTTTGGCATGCATCACATTTTCGAGCATACTCCGCAGCATCCTTCCTCATGGTCGGCCAGTAATATCTTGTTCTCAACACTTTTGAGAATAAAGATCTGCCCCCAGTATGGTTGCCACAATCTCCTTCATGTATATCCTGAAGTACCTCCTTGGTCTCAGGATCTTCCAAGCACTGTAGATATGGACCTGCAAGGGATTTCTTATACAAAACATCATTTATGATAGTAAAACGGGATACCTTCATTCTGAAAGCCTTAGGACTTTCATCCTTTGGGATATCTCCTTTGTCAAGATACTTCACAATTGGAGTCATCCAGGATTCTGGATTCTTCTCAGGATATCCATCACCAGGATCCTGCACAGTTACTACTTCCTTATCCTGAGACTTGAAAAGTTCCATAGCCGGGTACAGGATATGTAGTATTGGTATCTGAGTTCCTTCCGGTATCTTGACAATGGATTCTAGATTTGCAAGAGCGTCTGCTTCAACATTTTCTTCTCTTGCTACCTGTTCAAGTGTAAAATTTTTAAAATATCCTGCTAATTTTTTAACAATTTCAAGATATTCAGCTAACTTTTCACCTTTGACAGCATAAGATCTATTGAAATGGTTAGTAATCAATAGGGAATCAACATACACTTGTAAACATTTTACATTCATATTCTTAGCCAATTCTAATCCTGCTATCAGGGCTTCATACTCAGCTTCATTATTACTAGTAGGAAATTCACATCTAATAGCCTGGGGTAATATGTCCCCCTGTGGTGATTTTAGTAGTATCCCAATCCTACACCTCTTACATTGGATGCACCATCAGTATACAATATCCAAGATCCAGAATTCTCACCTAGTTGTTGTACTTCTAGGTCAGCCTCATTTTGGATATCACTACTAAAATCAACCACAAAGTCTGCTAAAGCCTGAGAATTTATAGCATTTCTAGGTTCATATACTAAATCATATGCACTTAGTTTTATGGACCACTTAGCCATCATACCAGACATCTCAGGTTTCCTAAGCTCATTTTTAATAGGATAATTGGTTTTGACATAAATCCTATGTGTTTCAAAGTAATGTCTGAGCTTAGTTGATGCCATGCCTAGAGCTAATATCAATTTTTCTAAGTGTGAGTATCTAGTTTCAGCATCTAACTTTTGCTAACATAATTAACAGGATACTGCTGACCTTCATGATCCTTTACGAGGACAACACTTACTGTGTTTCCCGATACTGCAAGGTATAGGGATAAGGTTTCACCATCCTCGAGCTTCATCAACAGGGGTGCACTTGAAAGATATTGTTTCAGTTCTTGTAGTGCAACTTCATATCTTTCTCCCCATTCAAATTTTTTGTTCTTCTTCAGGATATCGTAAAATTCCTTGCATTTTTTCGAGGATCTTGATATGAACCTATTCAACGCTGCTACCCGTCCTGTTAATCTGTACACATCCTTCATGTTGGATGGTGATTTAAGATCCAGGTTAGCTTTAGTCTGTTCTGGGCTTGCTTCTATTCCCCTCTTGGTCACCATATATCCTAGAAATTTTATTGCCACCACTCCAAAGTGACACTTAGCAGGATTCAGCTTCATATTATACTGGTCCAGGATATTGAAAGCACATTCAAGATCCTGAAGATGATCCTCGGCTTTCTTAGATTTTACCATCATATTGTCAATATACACCTCCATCGTGTCCCTAGTTTGTCTTTGAACATCATATTGACTAGCCTCTGGTATGTTGCCCCTGCATTTTTTAAACCAAAAGGCATGGCAGTATAATAGTATATACCTGATGGTGTCATTAATGTTGTGTCTTCTTGGTCGGATGGCTCCATTTGGATTTGGTGAAATCATGAGGATGCATCCATAAAGGTTAGCATTTCATGACCGGCAGTTGCATCTACCATCGAATCTATATGAGGTAACAGGAACGGGTCTTTAGGACAGGCTTTATTGAGGTATGTGTAATCTACACAAACTCTCCACTTCCCATTCTTCTTCTGGACCACCACCACGTTTGCTAGCCACTTAGGAAATTTAACTTCTCTAATCATCTTGGACTTCAACAACCTTTCAACCTCCTCTTGTATAATCGCATTACTTTCAGGAGCGAATTTCCTTCTCTTTGTTGAATGGGCCTGGAGGATTCGTCAATTCCAAGTTTGTGAGTTATAATATCTTTCGATATACCTGTCAAGTCTTCGTGTTTCCATGCAAACGTGGACATCCCTGGATTTTGTTGATGCCTTCATCGAAAAGGAGTAGCATTCCTTCGCCTCCTGTTGGTCGCTTTCCACTTTGACTACCCCCAAGGAGTAGGGATCTTGACACATTGATGATTGGTGGAAGGCACAGCTTTCATATCATGAATCCTGGCCTGCCTAATATAATATTATAGCAGGATAACGAGTCCATGATACAAAATCGTTGCATCGAATTCACTCCTTCAACGTTATACCGGCAGCTTTATCTCTCCAACCGTGTTCTTCGCTTCTCCGCTGAACCCTACAAGCACAGTGGACTTCGAGGTAATCTCCATTTCTGGGATGTTCATCCTCTTCAGGGTCTCTAGTTGAATGATGTTGACCGAGCTACCATTGTCCACCAATATCATGTGCACAAAATGGTTATAAATATACAAAGTGATTACCAGACCATCATGATGAGGATCCTGAATACTATCCCGGTCTTCACTGCCGAACGTTATCACTTTGTCAGTTGTAAGTGTTATCACCCTGGTTGGCTTATCCCCTTTTTCTGACTTTGCCTCTTTGGCATGCCTCTTAGCTGCAGAATAAGAGGTTCTGCATATATCAGATCCTCCAAATATGAAATTGATTGTCTTGGCATTTGGGGGAGGCGATGCTGCTCGTTCAGGATCCTTGTTAGTATCATGGCCCTTATTCTTCTTCCTGCCGATGAGATCTTTTAAGTAGCCTTTGCTTAGTAGATTGCTTATCTCCTTTCTCAGGGCTATGCAATCTTCGTCATATGTCCAAAATCTTCATGGAAGGCGCACCACTTGGACTTATCCTTCCAATCAACCTTTTGTTGGTTCTTCCTTGGCCACCTTGCTTTATCTCCTAAACCCTGCATGACATATATTAATTCAGGAGTATTAACAGAAAAAACAATATTCAGATAACTCAGGATACTCCTCAGGATCTTCGTCCTCAATAGCATTCACATTTTTGTTGTCATTCCTGCCATATGGCTTAGAGCGATATGGCTTGTACGAGGATTCTGACTTCCTGTTAGTTGATTCATATGTTGAGGATGAATTCATCCTCTCTTGCATTTTCTTGTTGTCCTCAAGCCTGATATATCTTAGAGCCCTGTTTCGAGCTTCGTCCAAGTTCCCGCAAGGATTCATTACAAGATCCTGATAAAAGGGAGAATCCTTTTGTAATCCCATCTTGAATGCCTGTACAGCTGTAGCAACATCAAGATGTGGGATATCTAAGGATTCCCTACTAAATTTATTCACATAATCCCTAAGGGATTCTTGAGGCCCCTGTGTTATCATGTAGAGGTCACTTGTTAGTTTTTCAAAGCTTCTACTACAAGAAAATTGATTGTTAAACAAATTAACCAAATGAGCAAATGATGTAATTGAATGAGGTGGAACGCTTAAGAGCCACTTCAAGGCTGATCCTGTCAGAGTAGAGCCGAAGCCCTTGCAAACACATGCTTCTTTAAGATCCGATTGAATAGGATTCACTTCCATCCTCTCCCTATACTCGGCAATATGCTTTTCAGGATCCGTCGTCCTATCATAAAGCTTCATGTTGGGGGTTTGGAATCTCTTTGGGATTTCAGCATAACAAATATAGCGAGCAAAACGGGATATGTTGTGACTATCCTGGGATACTTCCGGTATGGCTGCACTACCCTAGGTACACTTGATATCATATCCTTCAGGTTTTGAAGCTCTTTGGAGAGTGCTGAGGTTACACTTGTATCCTGTTGATTCTAGCCATATACTGGAGCCTATCGTGGACCCTTACAGTCGATATCCTGGCTGATGAGGGTATCTCAGGAACATTGCTACGGGAACGGCTTGGTACGACATTGCCCCGATTATCCTCAATATACACCGCTGAACTAAAGTTCAGGTTCCTGGGCTGCAAGGGAGTGACAACATCCTCAGCAGGTCTCTTGGAGTTGGACTTCAAGGTTGTATTTATCTCATTATCGTTTGGTTAGGCAGTTCTCCCTGGAACACCAGATCTGTAGACATTCTGAGTAGGCAGAGTGTCCCGGGATGAAGGTGATGGAAGCACTGAACCAGTTGTAGCAGAGGTTGTAGCAGGCGTGGAGGAAGAGCTCATGTTTGATTTTGAAGCCGTCAAAAACAGATGTGAAAAAAGTTTTGAAAACAAAAAGCCAACTAATGATTTAACAAAGCTTTTAGTAGAAATAGCACCGCTCGCCCCACGGTGGACGCCAAATTGTTTTGGTCAAAAATTACTGAAGCAATTTAGTGATCAAATTAGTTTTGTGAGGTAGTGTGCTAGCAGTGTTTATGAAAAAGGTGTTGGTTTGCTTGTTTGTAAAAACAGTTTGCATGATACAGCTCGGGATATTGAGCTTTATCAACAATCAAACAATGAGTGAAAATGTAAAGGTTGACAGGAGATGTACGAGGAAAGCCCTTGATCAATCTAGATCTCCGGCATAAAACCTCGGGAGCTGACAATCACAACTGCGTCGTTCTTCTTATTACTTCAAAACTCAGATAAAGTGCAGGATAATTCCTAGATCGTTGCTATGTGTTACAAAAATTTCTAGTGAAGAGTGTTTGTGTGTAAATGCGAGAGAAAGTGTTAGAACTCGAAAGTAGTGAGCGTCTGAGCCGTGACCTATCGATCTGGTTAACCAATATTTATAGTTACAAAGAAAAATGCACTCTCCTAAAATGACGGGATGCCTTGGAATATTCGCTAGTGAACATTGTTGACCAGGTATTACGGCTTCACAGTCTTTCTTCTAACTATTTAGACCGAGTCTTCAGGTTTTTACGAGTCTTCGTGAACGTTGTGATCTTGCATCCATGTCCTGCATACGAATAATTAGTAATCACCAGGATACTACCTCAGGATGTTACCAATATCCTGGTCTGGTATCCTGATCGTTAACATCAATAATTAAGTCAGGATATAATTCAGGATATGGCTCAGAATTTCTCCCATAACAAGTACCAAATTATCAGTCCGTGGACACTACAATTTACTAGTACTGAACCTATTACTTACTATGCAATCAATACTCGAATCAATGATAATTGCTTAGATTAATGACAGACGACCCTGCTAAGCCACTCCAAGACCTAACTTGCCTACGGCGTATAAAGTGCTAAAATAGGTTAGACTTGATTAGGGTTAATCTTATCAAACTAGGGTTAAGGCTATAGACACATCTTTAGACGTACTGCAATAAAGCTTGTGATAGTACAAAACTACAAATCCTTATGATTTAAGGATTCTAGCCTAGTGCTCAAGGTGGTTAACGAACCGAGCGAATTACAAATACGAAGGTAAGGCATTTAGAAAACCCTAATTGGTTTCTAGACTATTTTAATCGAACCCTTCCCATAAGCAGCACATATGTCAAACCAGATATGACGATTAGTTATCTATTGCCAATTAAAGTATCAAGCCTTAGGCTAAGGACGTCAATATACAATAAAGATAGAAAATATTGTATCAAACATGCATAACCTCATAGATTGATCCTAACATTATAACCAATTTTAACATATACACATACGCATCATAAGAATCTCACCATACTACACTACTGAATGCATACAAGCAGGAAATCAATCATCAATCATAAACAAAACGTCATATCATCTTACCTGGACAGTTGTATTAAGTTTAGCCAAACATGATAAACAAATTCAACATAATCATCAAATTCATCATCATTACAAAAAGTTCAAGGACTAGAAAACTGTAAAGAATAACCCGTGGAATCAATCTAATGCTTTCCTGTGCCTTCAATCTTTAGTCACGTCCTCTTTTCTCTTCCGGTTTTGCTTCCTTTTTTTCTTCTCAACCTTTTATTTCGCAAGTTCTTCGAATTCTCTCCTTCTTAGGGTTTCCAAACGTATTACTTTTATAGCATGGACCAAACCCTAGTTTTACTTGACGGTAGCGCATATGATTCGTAACCTCCTCAACACCCATATTAGTCTTCTGCTTTTCACCTACTGCTTCAATTATAGCCTTTTCCGCCAAAACACTCTCTTTTCTGTATCTACCTACAAATCTCAACAAAATGTTAATTCATACCTATTCTTATCAGATTTGCTACAATTACCCCTTAAGATTGGGTATTTTAATGTTATAATACTATGTATCCTACGACTACATCATTAACATAAAAGGTTAAATAGAAAAAATGAAGGAAAGTACAAGTGCCAATTGTGACATCTTTGGAAATTGATGAAAATGGTCAACAAAAGGGGATTTAAAGTGAAAATTATGCATTCTTTAGTGTGTGTATGTATGTGTCCATGTCTAGAGAGAGCCGAAGAACTCTAGTTTAACTTATCAAGTTCAATGTAAATCAATACCAAATTTGATGTTGAAATCATTGCATGAACAAAGAATTGATATGCTAAAAGTAGTTTAAGATTTATTAACTACATTACCCTAATCTAGACACTAAAGGCCCGTTTGGTATGGGGTAATGGAATGCATAAGGGAATGGAATGAACGAGGTAATGGAATTGACAAAGGAATGAAATAGATCATTCCATTCCATTGTGATGTTTGGTTGATATATGTGAATATAATGATCAATTACTTTGTACAATTTAATAGACAAAAAAAAAGAACTAACGAAACATAACAGTATTAAAACGACAAAAATATATTTGTCTCAATAACAATAATAATATATAATATATTAATGGTAAAAAAGTTTATAATAAATTTTTTATGTATATTATTATTTGTTTTAATATATATAATAATAATATATTAATGGTAAAAAATATTAATAATAATAATATTTTTTCCATTCATTGAAGGAATGAAAAAAAAAACACTCTTACGAAGAAATAAAAGTTATATTTAGAAGGAGTTACATTCCTTTGGAATGCTCAGTTCCATTAGCACAAAATAACCAAACATGTTTATTTTCATTACATCATAATAATACATTCCATTCCACCTTCTATTCCTCCATGCCAAACACCACCTAAGTTAAAATCTGGACTCTCTAAAACTATACTAAACTACTAACCGACAAGTGTACTAATTAACCCTACTTTAGCTAAGTAAGTCCGAATATCAGACCCACGAGACTCTTTTAATTACGTTAACTAGACTCACTAGACTTAATGACTGACTCGACTAAACTGTTTTTATATTTTGAGAGGGGTGTTTTCTAATATCCTAAAATTGCAATTAAATAAAACTAACAAATTAACCGAATGAAGACGCAAGTTAGAACTTGGGTTTAACTCAGATGATGCAAAAAGGACTACCTGGGTTGGAATCCCATTGTTGTCAGTTACCTTTCTACCGGACAAAAACTGTTATGGAACTGGGATCGTAAAGTACTAAACCTACAGAAAAACCAAATAGGACCCTCGACCCTTCTCGAGAAGACACCTATGGAACTCTAATAGGCTGTTAAAATCACCGGTTTATTTAGACTCCCTCACGGTTATCTAATTATTCTAAGAAAGTACCCTTATTCGACAATCTACCTCACGGTGTGAAAATCAAGGGTAGCTTGGGAAGATGATCCGACTCGATGAGCAAAAATTGGAAAGGCAACTAAGTCGGACTTTTCACAAATGTAACACCCTGTTTTGTGAACAAACAAAATATATGAAATGTGAATTTCGTATATGGTTAAACGAGTAAGTCACGGTTAGAATGACTAATTGAAATATGAGATGTTTGGACAAGTAATTAGTATTATATGAGATCGTTTAATAATAACAATAAAATATATTATGTTTGATTCTACTCCGCTCTTGATGAAACTTAGGTTAATACGTAGATAAAAATGAGCTTGTCTCAGTGGCAATCTATAATTTTGTAAAACGCTGTATTTCAAAAGTTATAAGAGAAAAACAAGTGAAAAATATAAATTAATTATAAAAGTATAATTATAAATAATAATAATAATAATATATCAACTCATCAAACATATCAGTGCACGTGTGTGCATGGTGTGTATACCTTTAAATGAAGTATGATTTTTAAATTTAAGAAAACCAAAGCCGACTTGATGAAAGTCGGTAAATTTACGAGATTCAGACTTCTATATATAGAAGTGGTATATGTCGAAAAATTCACGTTTCTACCTACTGTTCTCGTAATAACAGGTACGTAAGTTTTATTTATTAATACTTATAAATTATTATTTTTAATATATTAAAATATTAGGAGTAAATATATTAGGGTAGGGTTTAGGTTATAGTTTGAGTAGGCGTTAGGTGACTTGACCCTAGTCTAGGCATGGACCGTGTACCCGTGCTTAGACTAGGTGGGTTGTCCAAAGCCGACCACGGTAATGACTAGTTAGTACCGCATTATTCGACTATCACCTAAGATTGTCTTGGTACATGTTCAGGGTTAAAGTTCTGATCAATTAATTATCGTACCGCCTAAAGCTAAGGTGAGTTTTACGAATGCTTTCCAAATGTGAGCATGCTTGTCCTAAACTGTAACTGTTACAAATATGTCAAATCCATGACTGGTTGTACGCATGTGATATATCATGGATAACTCCCAGGCATGCATACACATGTATATATACGTGCCGCTACGGCGGGAATGATTGGCGAATTACACCAGTATGGTGTAGTTGAATCTGATTGTATGTGGGGCTAAACACTGATGGTCCCGTAGTGATTTCCGGTGTAGGGAAACATCGTGAATATTGCATGGGCGGGTACAAGTTATGAATGTGTTAATGTGATTTTTATAAACTATGATATTCGTGAACTCGCCAGCATAAGCTGACATGTCTTTTAAGCATGTGTCACAGGTAACGAGGCTTGAGGGCTAGTTACCCTAGATTCCGAGCTTGCGTGGCCGAGGAAGCGTTGGAAACTAACATATGTCTAGTGAAATTTGTGACCAGTTGTATTTAGTTTGATAAAATGTTGTATCGTTTAAGTCTCCAACGTTTGTACCTCATAGCTTATGTTAATGACATAAGTGTATTCCGGTTAAGTGGGTATCAATTGTGTACTTTTCATCCTTATCTGGGTGAGGTGTTACAACAAAGCACATAAACCTAGCAATTTACTAACCTAGACAGACCGATAATCTCTCACCTCACGGTTATCAAGATTAGTAGAACACCTAGACCTAATTGATTCACGGATATTACTTCTATGGTGTATTAGCCTTGTAACCATAAAAATCACAAACACACGATAAATGATCTAACACGAACCTATTATATGAAAGACATTCAACTAGGCACATGTGAAGCAATAAACATTCATAAAACAAGTAAAAGCATGCATATACATCGAATCAACAAAACCAAATCTTTACTTTACTAGAAAAATCTATAACTACTTCATAATCTGGATAAAAATCAAATATTTAACTCATGTTCATCCTAACCTCGGTAGAATTCAGGGTGAAAGATAAAAGTATAAAAACTAAGTTAACGGGTAAATGAAACCCGGTATTTTGTTCTCATGCCTTGGATCTTCAACCGTATGATTCGTTTCTTCTAAGTCTTCGATTTTTAGGTTCTTGACTCCAAATTCGTCTATGGGTTCTTCAAATTCGTAGGGTTATGAGTTCTTTATGATAATGATCATTATATACAACTTTTGATAGGACCGTTCCTTATAGCATACGAACCTACATTTGTATCTAACGTCCGATTAGGTGGAAACTAATGACATGTTAACCAAATAACAAGAATTACTCATTTAATGTTTGTTTACTGATCAATAATGTTCAATACATTCAAGTCCCTGATCCGACAGAGCTTTGCCGTCTATGTGCCAAAGTTACTATTACTTACAAATGAAATCCCAAGGCACCTATTTATAGGAACACAAGTTCGCTAGGAGTGTCACCTAAGATTGTCTTGGTACATGTTCAGGGCCGCCTAAAGCTAAGGTGAGTTTTATGAATGCTTTCCAAATGTGAGCATGCTTGTCCTAAACTGTAACTGTTACAAATATGTCAAATCCATGACTGGTTGTACGCATGTGATGTGACAACTGTCAACTTTCGGTTAATTTCCGTACAATTGAAAGAGTATTATTGGTGGCCAAATCTCAAGGCAGACATTGCAACCTACGTTAGAAAATGCCTGACTTGTGCGAAGGTCAAGGCTGAATACCCAAGAAACCGTCTGGATTATTACAACAACCCGAAATCCCTGTTTGGAAGTGGGAACAGAGATCAATGGATTTCATAACCAAGCTCCCACGAACCTCTCGAGGACATGAGATGATTCGGGTGATTATAGATCGGTTAACCATGTCGGCTCACTTCTTACCGATTCGTGAGAAGGATAGTACTGAGAAGCTAGCTGAACTGTACCTTATGGAAATTGTGGCACGTCACAGAGTGCCAGTCTCCATAATCTCAGATCGAGATGGTCGCTTTGTGTCGCGGATATGGCAATCATTTCAAGCTATCGTTTGGATCTCGCCTAGATCTAAGCACGGCGTTTCATCCGCAGACCGATGTTCAAAGCGAGCGAACTATCCAAACTTTAGAAGACATGCTTCGCGCTTGTGTGATGGATTTAGGCGGAAACTGGGATACTCATTTATCATTGGTAGAGTTTTCCTGCAACAACAGCTATCACACTAGCATCAAATCCGCGCCATTCGAAGCGCTGTATGGATGCAAGTGCCGATCTCTGCTATGCTGGGCGGAAGTTGGTGACAAACAACTCATTGGTCCCGAACTGGTCAAAGAAACCACTGACAAGATAGTCAAAATACGCGAGCGCATTAAGGCAACTCGTGATCGACAAAAGAGCTACGCAGACAAAAGACGTAAACCATTATCCTTTGAAGTCGGAGATAAGGTTTTGTTGAAAGTCTCGCCTTGGAAGGGCGTAGCTAGGTTTGGTAAGCGTGGGAAGTTTAACCCACGATACATTGGACCTTTCCAAATTCTGGCGAAAGTCGGTACTGTTGCTTACAAGCTAAGATTACCCGAGGAACTCAATAATGTACACGACACATTCCATGTGTCTAATCTCAAAAAGAGTCCAATTAAAGAGACAGTCATCATCCCTGCGGATGATATCCATATAGACGACAAGCTCCAATTCACCAAAGAACCTGTTGAGGTTATGGACTCTAAAGTCCAGAAAACACGGAAAAGTCGTATCAAGCTAGTCAAAGTCCGTTGGAACTCTAGGCACGGACCCGAGTATACTTGGGAACGTGAAGATCAACTCAAGGTCAAATACCCTCACCTGTTTGAGAAGACTCCTGTAACGGATAACTCAGCTTGAATTTCGGGACCAAATTCCTTTTAACATGGGGAGTATGTGACAACTGTCAAGTTTCGGGTAATTTCCGTACAATTAAACTATTAAGTTAATCATGCAATTATGTGTTAAAATGTCTTAAACTGCTTGCTTGCACCTCATATACTTTGAACTGTCATGAAAACATTTGAATAGTGCATATCATTCATGTGGATAGTCTCGTTTAGAAACAATTGGAAACAATGCACTAAAATAACTAGTAGACTTACCGGTTAGACTAGCAGTGTCAGCACTAGACCGGTACTCAGCTTAACGACAGTTCTAGGGCTTAGATAGAAGTCCAATAGCAATCATACATTAAATCCAATATGGGAAAAACAAGGATTTGACTTAACACTTTCCGGAAACCATTTAAAGCACTTAAAAGTGCCCAAACACACTTCAAATGCAGAATTCTGCATAAATCAGCAAAATTCGGCATTGATACACTAAAATATAATGTAGAAATAAGGTTAAAGTGTCCAGAATAACTTGCAAAGGCCGGGAATCAAAACCATCATAAAAGGTACCTCATAACACACTAAACTGCGCCACTTAGCACTTTAACGAACCGTAACCAACCGGACACTACCCGAAACACCAACTTTTCACTAGAAGCATTGTTTTAGTGATACAAAGATAGTTATGATCATCAAACACCATAAATCATCCTAAAAACACTAATGCACATAACACCTTAACTAAACATCCTAGATTCCAACTAAACATCTAACTAATGTTTGAAACCAAACCAATACCCCCCCCCTCATGTGGACGGTCACAAGGGGCCCCACCATGCCCCAATTCTTTTGATTATTTGATGTAGATTGTTAGGAAGATACTAAACATGATATCCAAGAGTTAAAAGGATGTTGGAGGATCATGATGCATAAGACTCCTAACCTTATCTTCACAAATTCAAACCAACTCCTTCTCTCTTGCTCTCTTGCTCTCAGCCCCAAACACCACCACATCACAACCATTCTCTAGCCACTTTCAAGCAAGATCAAGCATACTCAAAGGTGTTACAAGGTAATCTAAGAAGGTGCAAAGCTTTGGAAGTGGAAGGACCACCTTGGAGTGCTTTTAACCACCTCATTTGTGCTATCTTCATATCTTGTTCTTGTTTGCCACTTCCCTAGCCACTAGAGCTAGTAGTAAGCTTCTTGATCATTGTTTAAGTTCATGTTATTGATATATTTCTCATGTACAAGTAGATCCATCAAGAAACACAAACTTTAAAGATGAACACATGAAGAAATCAAAAGATCTAAAGAAAACAAACATAATCTTGAAATGAAATGATGTTATGTATGCTTATTTTATGCTTAGCTTAATGATCATCATGTGTAGTAGTGTTGTATGTGAAGATATTAAAAGTGTATATATAGATCTTGAAAGATCCATGAAGAATAAGTTGATGAGCTTGATGTAGGTCACTAATGAACTAGTTAAAATGATTTACAATACATGAACATGGATTTAAAGTCATTTTTGTAAATGGATGAACAAGTAGTTAAAAATAATTTTCTACAAAAGTTGTGTAATTAGTGGATAATTAGTGTTTTTGAAGATAAATAAACATGTTAAACATCATACTAAAAGACTACATGTTTTTATAAATTCTTGAGTTCATCATCAGGTAAAAAGTGTATGTATGAAGTTGTTTAAACTTATAGAAATTATTTTGGTGATCAAGTGAGTTTTGTAAAGCTTAAACACATATTTTAAACATGGGAAAATCCCTAAATATAGGGGAAACTATGGCCAAATTTTTATAAAAATTCAACACTTAGAAAAATATTAAGTTTTCTACTAAACTTTATATAAAAATATGTTTAGAATAATATACAAGTTAAGAAAACAGAGATTTCATAAAGTATTAAAAACAAGTATAAAAATATGTTTAGAATAATATATATTTAGAAGTCACCAAGTATTTGAGTGCTATGTGTATACTAAGTGTATATTATGGTAGTAGGCAAATTAGGAGAGTTAAAACAATAAAAACTCCCAATGGAGTATAAATACATAATACCCCTAAATACCAAAGAAAATACTTGGACAAAATACACAACAAAATACTCACCCTTGAGTATTTGGACAAACATAAAAAAATATATAAAAAATTATATATATTTCTTAGTAAAATGGACTTGGACAATTAAATGGACTTATACACAAATATATATAGTTAACAAGATTGGTGAAAATATATATATCCTCTACAAGCCTTAAAAATATATTATTTTTAAGAAATATCATTTCCGAAAAAACATAAGAGTACAAATAATAAATCATGTTAAGGAAATAAGAAATACATGAACCTTAACACTAGAATACGTGTATGCTTTCCTAAGTATACACTTGTGAAATAAAAACCTACTTATACTAAAAATAATATTGGAAATATTATTTTGCAAGTATACATATTTATTTTGAAAAATAAATATAACAAGAATACGAAGACATGGGCTAGGCCCAATAACATAAAAACATGGGCTCGGCCCAATGACATAAACACATGAGCTAGGCCCAATGACATAAACACATGGGCTAGGCCCAATGACAAAAGAACATGGGCTAGGCACAAGGATGTGGGCTAGGCCCAATGACAAGTGTGCTAGGCACAAGGACAATGAACGGGCGACGCCGTTCACACACTAATCAAGACATGATAACAAAATATATGTACTAAGTCAAGAAATAATTAATCAATAAAATGATTAAAAACAACTAACATAAGATGAGGACTTGTACATAGAACAAACATAGACCTAAGTGTCTATTGAGAATTAGAACACTTGTAGGTTCGGTTCAAGACCAAGGAAAAACACTGTGAGTTGTACACAAGGAACGTGAATCTGTGAGTTCATGTCCCCCTTTCTTTTTAAACATTCTCGGTTTTATAACATTCGGGGGAAATACATGTCAAGACATATGGTATTAGTTATGGAGTTAGATGACAATAAGATCGATGTGCGTGTGTAAGTAGGATTGGATGACATTAAGGTGCAAAAGGTGTAGATCTATTGAGCGTGAGGCACGCTCCGCTCATAGTTGTATACCATGGGGTGCTTTTGTGATCCCAATTGAGAACAAAGTGTCCTCGGTTTGGTTATATACTTACGGTGCATAGTATCTGGGGCTCGCTACCCACTGATAGATCCTTATATTCCATAATTATTTACATACCTGGATTTCAATAATGGATGACAATTATGACAACTTATTTGAAAATAAAACTACATGAACTCGCTCAACTTTTGTTGATTTTTCAAACTACATGTATTTCAGGAAACAGGGCTTAACCGGTGATGGATTCTCGGAAGATACAACGATGGCAACTTTTGGAGGATTTGCCTCATATATCCCTTCCTTGTTTGGGCATATAGGGGTCAAAACCTCGACTTAAAACTACGATTATAACAAAAACATTTTGGTGATGTAACTTAACTAAATATTGTTTTGGTAAACTTATGAAACTTATTGGAACATGTAAACTTGAATTTGAATTTGTATAACATATGGCATCATTGTTGGGTTATAATTATGTTTACACAATTGATTGCAATGATTACCGTTAAGTCACACGTTTGCAATGATTACCGTTAAGTCACACGTTTGCGCTTCCGCTACGACCAGGGTGTGACAGATTGGTATCAGAGCTTCGATTGTAGTGAACCGGGGACAAACTTTTACTAAGTTGGTCTACAATCACCAAGGGGCTCTCACATGAAAACAAAGTTTATAACATTACAAAACTGTTTTCAAGTATATAACAAAAATATTACAAATGTCACGATAACATGAGGATCTATCACACGAGTTCAACTATAGGGAAAGAACAAGAGTTATTCCTGATTAGTCTATAATGGATAGACACGAGACCACTAGGATTACACGAAACTAAAGAACAAAATTTCATGAGATTTGAATAAAATTACTAACCATTATGTTCATATGTTGTACGGATTGTATTTGCCAGGACCATGTCTTCAGTATCTTCGTACAAGGAGGACCCCATGGAGTACTTCTCAGATGACGGATTTGGTGTCGAGGCTGCTGCGGCCATACCTCCCGAGGACGCAGCCGATCACGAGGTTTCAGACGATGAGGACCTCGACGATTTCCAGCCCTTTGCCCTACCTGACGATTACATGGGAGATGACTAGGATCACCCGCACGATCTTGAGGACGATGTGCTAGCCGTACCCCAGCCCCAGCACGACGTGGCCATCCATGGTCACCCAGATGGAGAGCACGTTGTGGTGCACTTAGTCGCACCACTAGCCGTCATCCCACCAGTCATAAAGTTAGACGATGACGAGGATGATGACGTGCCAGTCTTCCATGTCGACTATCTGGATGCTGAGTTGGGCGATGGCGAGGTTATCGATGAGCTGGCCATACTTGAGCTACCCCCGCCTGTCATCCCTGTTGTTGACCTGTCACCTCATCTTCTGACTCTGACGATGGACACATGTCTGACGATGCTATGTCAGTTGTACCAGCCACACCCTCACCTGTCCACTCGCCTGATATCGTGCTACCACCCTTTGTACCACCGCATGCTTCTGTAGGCCCATCTTATGCTAGCATTCCCGCCCCGATGTTTACTCCATTTTTGGATCTTCACGCCATCACTCATTGGGCGGCACACCCCGACGTCATGAGCAGCCACCCCCACCCTTTATGAGTAGCTCCACTTATCATCCCAACCATGACCCACACGTGGCCGGATCATCTCATTGGGTCGGACCCCCACCCCTTACTGCACCACCCATGTTTGCTTCATACCCTTCGCCACCCTGTTACCGTAGGTATCCCCCTTCTCCTCCACCAGGCATGAGCCCATCTGATCCATACCACCCTTGTCATTTTCCTGTTATTCCTCTCGAGGAGGAAGTGATAGCACATGACCGCCAGATAGCTCAGCTTTATCGTATGATTCACGATCTCCAGGGTCAGCGCCCTGTTCAACAAAGAGTCACATATGTCACTGGACTCTTCACTAACGGAGCGTTATCTTGGTGGAACCTCCAGGTGCAGACCAAAGGAGACGATGCTGCATATGGTCTGACCTGGGAGGAGTTGAAGGAAATCATGAGGAAAAGGTATTGCGCAAGGTCTGAAATCCAAAAGTTGGAAACAAAATTCTGGAATCTTAAGATGATTGGCTCTGACATCGCGGGATATGTCCAAAGGTTTCATGATTTGTCACGAGTGGTTCCGTACTTAGTGGAACCGGAATTCAAAAGGATTGAGAGATTCGTATGGGGACTCGCCCCTGAAATTCTAAGCATTGTGACTTCATCGAAACTGACTGAATTTGGGAAAGCGATGGAACTAGCTGTGAGCCTTACTGAAGAGGCTGTACGTCAAAAGAAGCTGCCGAAACTTGGGGAAGTCAAGAAAGAAGCTACTGTGGAGACTACAGACTCCAACAAGAGAAAGTTTTCCCACTTCAAGAACGGTACTCGTGGTAATAACTTTAACAAAGGCAAGAGGCAAGCGCTGAGGGAAAACAAAGTAGCGAAAGCTTGTGCCGCTACCGCGCCAAACAATGTTGAAAGGAAACCTTATGGTGGAGAAGCACCGAAATGCCCCAAATGTCCTTACCACCACTATGGGGAGTGCCGAGGCACCAAATGCGGCAAGTATGGAAGGTTTGGACATTCTACTATTGCATGTTGAGGAACAACTAATGGATGCTATATTTTTGGTGACAAAGGGCATTTCAAGAAAGATTGCCCGAAAGGAAATCAAGCTCGGAGTAGAGCTTTTGTGCTTGGAGCTAAGGATGCACGCGAGGACCCGAACGAGGTCACCGGTACGTTCCCTATAAACAACCACTTTGCATCTATACTTTTTGATACCCGGGCAGATTTTAGCTTTATTTCTAAGGAATTTAGAGACGTACTTGGGGTAGAATCAAGTAAATTAGACACTCCTTATTCAATCGAATTAGCTGACGGAAAACTGGTAGATTCGAGCGAAGTCATAAAGAAATGTACCTTAGAACTTGGTGAACCAAAGTTCGACATAGATCTCTTACCAGATCAATTAGGTAGTTTCGATGTCGTTATCGGCATGGATTGGCTATCCGAAAACCGAGCTGAAATCTTATGTCATGAAAAGATCATTCGCATTCCAACGCCAAACGGAGAACCTTTGATGGTTCATGGGGAAAAACAAAACGCGCCACTACGGATCATTAATTGTATGAAAGCTCAAAAGTGCTTAAGGAAAGGTTGCATCGCTTTCCTAGCACATGTTGTCGACATGAAGGCCGGGAGCCTAAGCTCAAAGAAATTCCGATCGTGAAGGAATTCCCTGAAGTCTTTCCGGAAGACTTACCGGGATTGCCACCTCAATGACAAGTCGAATTTCGCATCGACTTGGTACCGGGAGCCGCACCTGTAGCCAAATCTCCATATCGACTAGCACCTTCTGAAATGCAAGAATTATCTACACAACTTCAATTCGCTAGATAAAGGATTCATTATACCGAGCTTTTCGCCTTGGGGAGCTCCAGTCTTATTCGTGAAGAAAAAGGATGGAACATTCAGGATGTGTATCGATTACCAAGAGTTGAATAAGCTTACTATCAAGAATCGGTATCCGCTACCGAGGATTGATGACTTATTTGATCAACTACAAGGTTCGAGCTTCTATTCCAAGATATACTTAAGGTCTGGATATCACCAATTGCGGATTAAAGAAGAAAGCATACCAAAAACGGCTTTTAGAACTCATTATGGCCATTACGAGTTTCTTGTTATGCCATTCGGTTTAACAAATGCACCAGCGGTCTTTATGGACTTAATGAATCACGTGTGCAAGCCGTATCTCGACAAATTTGTAATCGTGTTTATTGACGATATCTTAATATATTCGCGATCGAAGGATCAGCACGAGCAACACTTGAGAATCATTCTAGAACTTCTAAAGAAGGAGAAACTCTACGCGAAATTTTCAAAGTGCGAATTTTGGATTCGCAAGTACAATTTCTCGGGCATGTAGTGAACGAGAAAGGTATTCACGTAGACCCGTCAAAGAATGAAGCCATCAAGAATTGGGTAGCACCCAAGACTCCAACCGAAGTTCGACAATTTCTTGGACTAGCGGGTTATTATCGGAGATTTATTGAGAACTTTTCTAAAGTTGCCCAACCACTAACGACACTCACTCAAAAAGACAAGAAGTTTGTTTGGGACGAAAAACAAGAAGAGGCATTTCAACTCTTAAAGGATAAACTATGTGATGCGCCAATCTTATCACTTCCCGACGGTACCGATGACTTCGTGGTGTAGTGTGATGCTTCGCATCAGGGTTTAGGTTGCGTGCTTATGAAACGAGAAAAAGTCATTGCGTATGCGTCATGCCAATTGAAGGTTCACGAGAAAAATTATACCACGCATGACCTCGAGTTAGGTGTCGTGGTGTTTGCCTTGAAAATTTAGCGGCATTACCTGTATGGTACTCAATGTACTATATTCACGGATTACAAGAGTCTTCAATATATATTTAATCAGAAAGAATTAAATATGCGTCAATGATGTTGGGTTGAGTTGTTGAATGACTATGATTGCACGATCAAGTATCATCCGGGTAAGGCGAACGTTGTAGCAGACGCCTTGAGCCGCAAGGAACGAGTCAAGACATTAAGAGTACGAGCCTTGGAGATGACAATTCAGACAAATTTCACAACCTGAGTGCGCGAGGCATAGCAAGAAGCTTTAAAACCAGAAAACATCCCAGCAGAATCATTGCGAGGAGTGGAAAAGCAAATGGAACCAAATAAAGATGAAACTTTATATTTCATAGGAAGAATCTAGATTCCCTAGTTTGGAGATTTACGAGATCTGGTACTGGACGAGGCACACAAGTCAAAGTACTCAATTCATCCAGGATCGGATAAGATGTATCAGGACTTGAAAGAGTATTATTGGTGGCCAAATCTCAAGGCAGACATTGCAACCTACGTTGGAAAATGCCTGACTTGTGCGAAGGTCAAGGCCGAAACCAGAAACCATCTGGTAATTATTACAACAACCCGAAATCCCTGTTTGGAAGTGGGAACAGATATCAATGGATTTCATAACCAAGCTCCCACGAACCTCTCGAGGACATGACATGATTTGGGTGATTATAGATCGGTTAACAAAGTCGGCTCACTTCTTACCGATTCGTGAGAAGGATAGTACTGAGAAGCTAGCTGAACTGTACCTTAAGAAAATTGTGGCACGTCACGGAGTGCCAGTCTCCAAAATCTCAGAGTGAGATGGTCGCTTTGTGTCACGGATATGGCAGTCATTTCAAGCTTCATTTGGATCTCGCCTAGATCTAAGCACGGTGTTTCATCAGCAGACTGATGGTCAAAGCGAGCGAACCATCCAAACTTTAGAAGACATGCTTCGCGCTGGTGTGATGGATTTAGGCGGAAACTGGGATGCTCATTTACCATTGGTAGAGTTTTCCTACAACAGCAGCTATCACACTAGCAACAAAGCCGCGCCATTCGAAGCGTTGTATGGATGCAAGTGCCGATCTCCGCTATGATGGGCGGAAGTTGGTGACAAACAACTCATTGGTCCCGAACTGGTCCAAGAAACCACTGACAAGATAGTCAAAATCCGCGAGCGCATTAAGGCAGCTCGTGATCGACAAAAGAGCTACGCAGACAAAAGACGTAAACTATTATCCTTCGAAGTCGGAGATAAGGTTTTGTTGAAAGTCTCGCCTTGGAAGAGCGTAGCTAGGTTTGGTAAGCGTGGGAATCTTAACCCACGATACATTGGATCTTTCAAAATTCTGGCGAAAGTCGGTACTGTTGCTTACAAGCTAATATTACCCGAGGAACTCAATAATGTACACGACACATTCCATGTGTCTAATCTCAAAAAGAGTCCAATTAAAGAGACAGTCATCATCCCTGCGGATGAGATCCATATAGCCGACAAGCTCAAATTCACCGAAGAACCTGTTGAGGTTATGGACTGGAAAGTCCAGAAAACACGGAGAAGTCGTATCAAGCTAGTCAAAGTCCGTTGGAACTTTAGGCACGGACCCGAGTATACTTGGGAACGTGAAGATCAACTCAAGGTCAAATACCCTCACCTGTTTGAGAAGACTCCTGTAACGGATAACTCAGCTTGAATTTCGGGACGAAATTCCTTTTAACAGGGGGAGTATGTGACAAATGTCAACTTTCAGGTAATTTTCATACAATTAAACTATTAAGTTAATCATGCAATTATGTGTTAAAATGTCTTAAACTGCTTGCTTGCACCTCATATACTTTGAACTGTCATGAAAACATTTGAATAGTGCATATCATTCATGTGGATAGTCTCGTTTAAAACAACTGGAAACAATGCACTAAAACAACTAGTAGACTTACCGATTAGACTAGCAGTGTCAGCACTAGAACGGTACTCCGCTTAACGACAGTTCTAGGGCTTAGATAGAAGTCCAATAGCAATCATACATTAAATACAATATGGGAAAAACAAGGATTTGACTTAACACTTTCCGGAAACCATTTAAAGTACTTAAAAGTGCCCAAACACACTTTAAATGCAGAATTTTGCATAAATCAGCAAAATTCAGCATTGATACACTAAAATATAATGTAGAAATAAGGTTAAAGTGTCCAGAATAACTTGCAAAGTGCCGGGAATCAAAACCATCATAAAAGGTACCTCATAACACACTAAATGCGCCACTTAGCACTTTAACGAACCTGTAACCAACCGAACACTACCCGAAACACCAACTTTTCACTAGAAGCATTGTTTTAGTGATACAAAGATAGTTATGATCATCAAACACCATAAATCATCCTAAAAACACTAATGCACATAACACCTTAACTAAACATCCTAGATTCCAACTAAACATCTAACTAATGTTTGAAACCAAACCAATACCCCCCCCCCCCCTCATGTGGACGGCACAAGGGGCCCCACCATGCCCAATTCTTTTGATTATTTTATGTAGATTGTTAGGAAGATACTAAACATGATATCCAAGAGTTAAAAGGATGTTGGAGGACCATGATGCATAAGACTCTAACCTTATCTTCATAAATTCAAAACACCAACTCCTTCTCTCTTGCTCTCTTGCTCTGGCCCCAAACACCACCACATCACCACCATTCTCTAGCCACTTTCAAGAAAGATCAAGCATACTCAAAGGTGTTACAAGGTAATCTAAGAAGGTACAGCTTTGGAAGTGGAAGGACCATCTTGGAGTGCTTTTAACCACCTCATTTGTGCTATCTTCAATCTTGTTCTTGTTTGCCACTTCTCTAGCCACTAGAGCTAGTACTAAGCTTCTAGATCATTGGTTAAGTTCATGTTATTGATATATTTCTTATGTACAAGTAGATCCATCAAGAAACACAAACTTTAAAGATGAACAAATGAAGAAATCTAAAGATCTAAAGAAAACAAACATAATCTTGAAATGAAATGATGTTATGTATGCTTATTTTGTGCTTAGCTTGATGATCATCATGTGTAGTAGTGTTGTAATGTGAAGATATTAAAAGTGTATATATAGATCTTGAAAGATCCATGAAGAATAAGTTGATGAGCTTGATGTAGGTCACTAATAAACTAGTTAAAATGATTTACAATACATGAACATGGATTTAAAGTCATTTTTGTAAATGGATGAACAAGTCGTTAAAAATAATTTTCTACAAAAGTTGTGTAATTAGTGGATACTTAGTGTTTTTTGAAGATAAATAAACATGTTAAACATCATACTAAAAGACTACATGTTTTTATAAATTCTTGAGTTCATCATCATGTAAAAAGTGTATGTATGAAGTTGTTTAAACTTATATAAATTATTTTGGTGATCAAGTGAGTTTTGTAAAGCTTAAACACATGTTTTAAACATGGGAAAACCCCTAAATCTAGGGGAAACTATGGCCAATTTTTTAGAAAAATTCAACACTTAGAAAAATATAAAGTTTTCTACTAAACTTGTGATTTTTAGATGTTTAAATAAATTAGACATGACCATACCCTATTTTTTTATGTAAAAATACAAGTTAAGAAAATAGAGATTTCATAAAGTATTAAAAACAAGTATAAAAATATGTTTAGAAAAATATATATTTAGAAGTCACCAAGTATTTGAGTGCTATGTGTATACTAAGTGTATATTATGGTAGTAGACAAATTAGGAGAGTTAAAACAATAAAAACTCCCAATGGAGTATAAATACATAATACCCCTAAATACCAAAGAAAATACTTGGACAAAATACACAACAAAATACACACCCTTGAGTATTTGGACAAACATAACAAAATATATATATAAACTTATATATATTTCTTGGTAAAATGGACTTGGACAATTAAATGGACTTATACACAAATATATATAGTTAACAAGATTGGTGAAAATATATATATATCCCCTACAAGCCTTAAAAATATATTATTTTTAAGAAATATAATTTCCGGAAAAACATAACATACAAATAATAAATCTTGTTAAGGAAATAAAAAATACATGAACCTTAACACTAGAATACGTGTATGCTTTCCTAAGTATACACTTGGAAATAACAAACCTACTTATACTAAAAATAATATTGGAAATATTATTTTGCAAGTATACATATTTATTTTGAAAAATAAATATAACAAGAATACAAAGACATGGGCTAGGCCCAATGACATAAACACATGGGCTAGGCCCAATGACATAAACACATGGGCTAGGCCCTACATAACACATGCTAGGCCAATGACACAAGAACATGGGCTAGGCCCAACGAACAAAGTGGAGTCATGACAAGTGGCTAGGCACAAGGACAATGAACGGGCGACGCCGTTCACACACTAATCAAGACACATAACAATATATATACTAAGTCAAGAATAATTAATCAATAAAATGATTAAAAACAACTAACATAAGATGAGGACTTGTACATAGAACAAACATAGACCTAAGTGTCTATTGAGAATTAGAACACTTGTAGGTTCGGTTCAAGACCAAGGAAAAACACTGTGAGTTGTACACAAGGAACGTGAATCTATGAGTTCATGTCCCCCTTTCTTTTTAAACATTCTCGGTTTTATAACATTCGGGGGAAATACATGTCAAGACATATGGTATTAGTTATGGAGTTTAGATGACAATAAGATCGATGTGCGTGTGTAAGTAGGATTGGATGACATTAAGGTGCAAAAGGTGTAGATCTATTGAGCTTGAGGCACGCTCCACTCATAGTTGTATACCATGGGGTGCTTTTGTGATCCCAATTGAGAACAAAGTGTCCTCGGTTTGGTTATATACTTACAGTGCATAGTATCGGAGGTCTCGCTACCCACTGATAGATCCTTATATTCCATAATTATTTACATACCTGGATTTCAATAACGGATGACAATTATGACAACTTATTTGAAAACAAAACTACATGAACTCGCTCAACTTTTGTTGATTTTTCAAACTACATGTATTTCAGGAAACAGGGCTCACCGGTGATGGATTCTCGGAAGATACAACGATGGCCACTTTTGGAGGATTTGCCTCATATATCCCTTCCTTGTTTGGGCGTATAGGGGTCAAAACCTCGACTTAAAACTACGATTATAACAAACACATTTTGGTGATGTAACTTAACTAAATATTGTTTTGGTAAACTTATGAAACTTATTGGAACATGTAAACTTGAATTTGAATTTGTATAACATATGGCATCGTTGTTGGGTTATAATTATGTTTACACGATGGATTGCAATGATTACCGTTAAGTCACACTTTGCGCTTCCGCTACGACCAGGGTGTGACATGTGATATATCATGGATAACTCCCAGGCATGCATACACATGTATATATACGTGCCGCTATGGCGGGAATGATTGGAGAATTACACCAGTATGGTGTAGCTGAATCTGATTGTATGTGGGGCTAAACACCGATGGTCCCGTAGTGATTTCCGGTGTAGGGAAACATCGTGAATATTGCATGGGCGGGTACAAGCCATGAATGTGTTAATGTGATTTTTATAAACTATGATATTCGTGAACTCACCAGCATAAGCTGACGTGTCTTTTAACCATATGTCACAGGTAACGAGGCTTGAGGTCTAGTTACCCTAGATTCCGAGCTTGCGTTGGACACTAGACCCGTACTGTCTAGTGAAATTTTGTGAACCAATTGATATTTAGTCTGATAAAATGTTGTATCGTTTAAGTCAATGTTTGTACCTTATAGCTTATGTTAATGACATAAGTGTATTCCAGTTAAGTGGGTATCAATTGTGTACTTTTCATCCTTATCTGGGTGAGGTGTTACAGTTGGTATCAGAGCCAAAGGTTTTAGCGAATTAGGTATTCGGTAGGAATGCCTAGGCTTCAACCTTTAAGATTAAGCTCACTTGACTAATATTTGTAACTATTGACAGATAAGGATGCCTGGAGCTGGGAAAGGTCCCGATTTTATACTTAAGTATGCCCCTGCCAACTATCAAGAATATATCAATGAAGAAGATGAATTTGAACCATCTGAGGATAGATCAATTACACTGTCTATTGGAGAGACCTTCAGGAGTCTAGGAGATTTAGTGCCACCCCCAGTTCCCTATGGACCCTCTTTTAGCTTTCATTCTGCACCCACTGCTGGCAGCAATAACTTTCCATATATTCCCCAGAAGTCCTAGTAAGAGCCCACTTAAAAGATTTCTCTACTGCAGAAGACACTGAGGGATCCAATGAACTTCCTGCTTATTCCCCACCTAGGGAAAGATTTCCAAAATCCTTGAGCCTGAACCATTTTCGGGTTATGCCTGTTCATAATAGCAGCCCCATCATGATTAGTACCCCACATGAAACATTAGGCCTGCCTGCAGAAACAAAGAAGATTAGAGCTATGATGGCTAGGATAGCTGAACTGGAGGCACAAAACATAAGGTTGCAACAAGAGTTGGAGGAATATAAGGCTAAAGGAAGACAGTAGGCCTTGACTACTGTGTGTTTCATGATCCTATGTGTAATATGTATAAAAGTACTTGACTTGGTTATGTGACTACCTGTGTAATATGTGTAAAAGTGTTGTAGTTCGTACGAGACAATGAGTAACTGCTCATTGTAAATAAATAAAATGTTGAAGTAGTGTTTTCTTTATATTTAGAAATGTCGGCTGAACAATCTAACCACCCACGACAACCCAATGTGTCGGCTAACTCGGCTCGACGTACTGAGCCTGCTCTTTTAGATAATATAGCAATTGACCGAATTGCGATCTGTGTCGCACAAATACTAGGCGAAGCACAAAGACAGGAACGACAGAGAACTGAGATTCTTGTACCGTCTGAAGGAAGCTCTGTGTCATGTAGTGCAGCACGATCCCCAAGAAGGGAAAAACAAAGGAAAGAAAATTATGTTTCACCAAAACCTAGAGACAGGAAGTCTCTAAAGAATGCAACTAAAAACGTTTATGTCCTGTAATCCCCCACCTTTTGATGGAAAGAAAGGTGTTGTGGAAGCACATGAGTGGCTAAGTGAAGCAGAATCAATTCTAGACATTAGTGACTGTCTAGAAAGGAATAAAGTTCGCTTTGCAGTACATCTGTTTAAGTCGGAGGCGTTGTTCTGGTGGTGGATTCAGAAAGAAACCAAGCGTGATGACTTAGCACATCGTCTATCATGGAAAGAATTCTCGGAGTTATTTACTCAGTATTTCTGCCCTCCGAGTGAGAAGGACAAATTGAGAAGGAACTCTTGCATCTAGAGTTAGGCACCAAGACATACCGAGAGTATGTCACAAAATTCAATGCGTTATCTCGAATGGTGCCATACTAAGTCACCACGGAAGACAATCGAATCTGAAGATTCCTATGGGGATTGCCAACGGAGTACCGTACTTTTATTAAATCAACCAAACCGATGATGTATAATGAGGCTGTAGAGGCCGGAGCTACTATTGCTGCTGAGGTACAACAACCTAAACCTCAAGATTATGTTCCAAAAAGAAAATGGGACAAAAATCAGGAGACGAGACGGGCAAACCCTAGACAACCGTTTAAGAAACAACGGGGACCATACCTAAGAGTCAAACATGTGGGAAGGAACATTTAGGTGTATGTCGGCAGTTGGTATGTAGAAACTGTAAGAAACCAGGACACATACTCCAAGAATGTAAGGAACCGCGCAAATGTTTTGAATGTGGTGAGTCAGGCCACTATATTAGTGACTGCCCTAGGAGGAAGAAAAAGGAAGAATCAAATAAAGCTAGGAGACGAGCCTTTATGTTAAATGCAGAAGAAGCTCGCAGAAACTCCGATGTCATTATGGGTACGTTCCTTATCAACAACTTTTATGCCAATATCCTATTTGACACTGGTGCTGATAAAAGTTTTGTGAGCCTTTTAAAATATTGATTAATAAACCCCCAGTAAGTTAGACAAACCATTCAAAGTGGAACTAGCGGATGGACACGAAGAAGAAATTAAGGATGTGATTAAAGACTGTACCATACGAATCAGTAATGTCTCCATACCTCTAGTTTTATTGCCATTGAAACTTGGGGAATTTGATGTAGTGATAGGCATGGATTGGTTATCCAACCATCATGTACAAATTCTATGTGATACAAAACAAATTCTGATTAAGGATCAGAAAGGAAGAGTGTTAACCATAAATGGAGAGAAACCTAGTAAACCAATTAGCTTTATCATTATGATGAAAGCCACTAAGTCTATACGAAAAGGGCACTTAGCCTACCTAGTGTGTGCGATAGAAAGTAAGGAAGAGAAAAGTTTGGAAGATAAAGCGGTGGTATCTGAGTTCCCTGAGGTTTTCCCTAAAGATCTTCCTGGATTACCACCTGACCGACCGATTGAGTTTAGGATTGACTTAATCCCTGGATCAACTCCGATTGCCAAAGCCATGTATCATCTTGCTCCGACTGAAATGAAGGAATTGAAGGAGCAACTCCAAGAATTGTTGGGAAAGGGATTTATACGTCCGAGCACGTCACCATGGGGAGCACCCGTTCTCTTTGTTAAGAAGAAAGATGGCTCAATGAGAATGTGCATAGACTATAGGATCTGAACAAGATCACTATCAAAAATCGGTATCCATTAGCACGATTGATGATCTCTTTGATCAGCTACAAGGGGCAAGCTATTTCTCAAAAATAGATTTACGATTTGGGTATCACCAATTAAAGGTACGAGAGGAGGACGTACCTAAGACCGCCTTTCGGACAAGGTATGGTCATTATGAATTCCTGGTGATGCCATTCAGTCTCACTAATGCGCCGGCCGCATTGATGGACTTGATGAATCAAGTTTGTAAGCCATATTTAGACCAATTCGTGATCATTTTCATAGATGACATACTCATCTATTCTAAAAAGGGAGGCACATGAAAATCATCTACGTGTCATCCTCAAGTTGCTAAAGGAAGAGCAACTTTATGCTAAATTTAATAAATGTGAGTTTTGGACTAGAGAAGTTCAATTCTTGGGGCACATTAGTAATGAAAAGGGGATACAAGTAGACCCTGCCAAAATTGAAGTAATTAAGATTGGGAGATACCCAAGAATCCTACCGAGATACGGCATTTCTTGGGATTAGCAGGGTATTACCGAAGATTCATTGAGGGTTTTTCTAAAATTGCTATGCCCTTAACTGCGTTAACGCAAAAGAAAATTTCGTTTGTCTGGGGACATAAACAAGAAGAAGCCTTCAATCTTCTGAAGACCAAGCTGTCTATTGCTCCAATAGTGGCGCTACCCGAAGGCAGTGAAGACTTTGTAGTCTATTGCGATGCCTCACACTATGGACTTGGGGTGTGTTGATGCAGAGAGGCAATGTCATAGCCTATGCATCAAGACAGTTAAAGACTCACGAAAAGAATTACACCACCCATTATTGGAATTAGGAGCAGTACTATTTGCCCTTAAGATATGGAGACACTACTTATATGGCACAAAGTGTGTGATTTACACTAATCATCAAAGCCTTAAGTATATATTTGAGCAAAAGATGTTCAACATGAGACAGAGAATATGGATGGAGCTACTGAATGACTACGATTGTGAGATTCGTTACCATCCAGGAAAGGCTAATGTAGTAGCAGATGCCCTTAGCCGTAAGGACATAGTTAAACCTTTAAGAATACATGCATCTAGAATTGAAGTGAGGGCAAGTTTATTGGAAGAAATTAAGGATGTGCACGCACGAGCCCTAACTGCTGAGCATATTAGTAATGAACGGATGGTGAGAAACCAGGAGCTTCTCACTAAAGGAAAAGATGGAATTTTAAGACTCCACAATAGGATCTGGATTCCTATGGTAGGAGAGCTAAGAGATAAGGTTATGGATGAAGCACATCGGTCCAAATACGCAATGCATCCTGGTAGCACCAAGATGTACAAGAATATTCGAGATGAATATTGGTGGCCAGGTATGAAGAAATCAATCAACGAATATGTAGATAAGTGCTTGACGTGTTCACATGTTAAAACCGAACACCAAAAGCTAGCGGGTTGCTTGATTCAACCTGAAATCCCTGAATGGAAATGGGATATGATCAGGATGGATTTCATAACCAAACTCCCACGAGCTAAGAATGGCATGATACTATTTGGGTTATAGTAGATCGTTTAACTAAGTCTGCCCATTTCTTGCCGATACGAGAAGATTATAAGATGGATAAATTGGCAAGAATATATGTTAAGGAAATCATTAGTCGGCATGGAGTACCCATCTCGATCATTTCAGACCGTGATAGCCGGTTTACATCTAGATTTTGGCAAACTTTCTAGAAGGAACTAGGAACCAAACTAAATCTAAGTATGGCTTATCACCCTCAAACCGATGGCCAAAGTGAACGGACCATTCAAACATTGGAAGACATGCTTAGGCCATGTGTTATAGACTTTGGTGGCAGTTGGGATGAACACTTACCCTTGATAGAATTTGCTTATAACAATAGTTATCATTCGAGTATCAAGGCTGCCCCTTTTGAAGCATGATATGGAAGAAAATGCCGATCACCGGTCTGTTGGTCAGAGATCGGTAGAAACCCTTAGCGGCGCCCGAGATTATTGAAGAAACTACAAATAAGATCATATAGATACGGGAACGAATGAAGACTACTAGAGACAGGCAGAAAAGTTATGCTGACAAACGTAGAAGGCCCTTAGAATTTCAGGTCGGCGACAAGGTATTTCTTAAGGTCTCACCTTGGAAAGGCATCATTCGTTTCGGGAAGAAAGGCAAACTGAGCCCACGGTATATTGGGCCATTTAATATAATCAAAAGAATTGGCCCAGTAGCTTATAAGTTAGAACTGCCTAAGGAACTACAAGGAATTCATGACATGTTTCACGTGTCCAACTTTAGGAAATGTCTAGCAGACGAGTCACTTCAGATGCTATGGCAAGAAGTCAAGATCAACGACAAACTAAACTTTACAGAACATCCCATTCAGATCATAGATTGACGAGTAAAGAAATTAAGAAACCGAGAGTTCCCTCTAGTAAGAGTTAAATGGAACGCAAGAAGAGGACCCGAAGAAACGTGGGAAAAAGAAGATGAGATGAGACAGAAATACCCACACCTTTTTAGCTGAACTTCGCGGACGAAGTTCTTATAAGTGGGGAGAGTTGTAACACCCTGTTTTGTGAACAAACAAAATATATGAAATGTGTATTTCATATATGGTTAAACGAGTAAGTCACGGTTAGAATGACTAATTGAAATATGAGATGTTTGGACAAGTAATTAGTTATATGAGATTGTTTAATAATAACAATAAAATATATTATGTTTGATTCTACTCCGCTCTTAATGAAACTTAGGTCAATACGTAGATAAAAATGAGCTTGTCTAAGTGGCAATCTATAATTTCGTAAAACGCTATATTTCAAAAGTTATAAGAGAAAAACAAGTGAAGCATATAAATTAATTATAAAAGTATAATTATAATATAATAATAATAATAATAATAATAATAATAATAATATATCAACTCATCAAACATATCAGTGCACGTGTGTGCATGGTGTGTATATCTTTAAATTAAGTATGATTTTTAAATTTAAGAAAACCAAAGCCGACTTGATGAAAGTCGGTCAATTTACGAGATTCAGACTTCTATATATAGAAGTGGTATATGTCGAAAAATTCACGTTTCTACCTACTGTTCTCGTAATAACGGTACGTAAGTTTTATTTATTAATACTTATAAATTATTATTTTAATATAATAAAATATTAGGAGTAAAATAATATTAGGAGTAGGGTTTAGGGTTATAGTTTGAGTAGGCGTTAGGTGACTTGACCCTATACACCAGTTGCCAAATCTCAGTATCGGTTAGCCCCATCTGAAATGCAAGAGTTAGCTAGTCAATTGCAAGAGTTAGCTAGCCAATTCTATCCATTAAATTCCACAACGACATCTCTGCATGAAACAATAAACACAAGGCCAACAAAAATATAGCATAAGAATCACAAATCATGCCAAACACAACCAAAACGTGATCAAAATAGAAACATACCAATGCCATCAAGAAAGGCCCTAGGACGAGTCGGAAAAAAGGAATCAAATCCCCCATCGCCAAGATGTACTCAGGAAAGTTGAAGGGCATGGACCGTGTACCCGTGCTTAACTAGGTGGGTTACCCAAAGCCGACCACGGTAATGACTAGTTAGTACCGCATTATTCGACTATCACCTAAGATTGTCTTGGTACATGTTCAGGTTAAAGTTCTGATCAATTAATTATCGTACCGCCTAAAGCTAAGTGAGTTTTACGAATGCTTTCCAAATGTGAGCATGCTTGTCCTAAACTGTAACTGTTACAAATATGTCAAATCCATGACTGGTTGTACGCATGTGATATATCATGGATAACTCCCAGGCATGCATACACATGTATATATACGTGCCGCTGTGGCGGGAATGATTGGCGAATTACACCAGTATGGTGTAGTTGAATCTGATTGTATGTGGGGCTAAACACCGATGGTCCCGTAGTGATTTCCAGTGTAGGGAAACATCGTGAATATTGCATGGGCGGGTACAAGTCATGAATGTGTTAATGTGATTTTTATAAACAATGATATTCGTGAAATCGCCAGCATAAGCTGGCATGTCTTTTAAGCATGTGTCACAGGTAACGAGGCTTGAGGGCTAGCTACCCTAGATTCCGAGCTTGCGTGGCCGGAGGAAGCGTTGGACACTAGACCCATAGTGTCTAGTGAAATTTTGTGAACCAGTTGATATTTAGTTTGATAAAATGTTGTATCGTTTAAGTCTCCAACGTTTGTACCTTATAGCTTATGTTAATAACATAAGTGTATTCCGGTTAAGTCGGTATCAATTGTGTACTTTTCATCCTTATCTGGGTGAGGTGTTACAACAAAGCATCTAAACCTAGCAATTTACCAACCTAGATAGACCGATAATCTCTCACCTCACGGTTATCAAGATTAGTAGAACACCTAGACCTAATTGATTCACGGATATTACTTTTATGGTGTATTAGCCTTGTAACCACAAAAATCACAAACATACGATAAATGATCTAACACGAACCTATTATATGAAAAACATTCAACTAGGCACATGTGAAGCAATAAACATTCATAAAACAAGTAAAAGCATGCATATACATATAATCAACAAAACCAAATCTTTACTTTACTAGAAAAATCTATAACTAATTCATAATCTGGATAAAAATCAAATATTTAACACATATTCATCCTAACCTCGGTAGAATTCAGGGTGAAAGATGAAAAGTATAAAAACTAAGTTAACGGGTAAATGAAACCCGGTATTTTGTTCTCATGCCTTGGATCTTCAACCGTATGATTCGTTTCTTCAAAGTCTTCGATTTTTAGGTTCTTGAGCTCCAAATTCGTCTATGGGTTCTTCAAATTCGTAGGGTTATGAGTTCTTTATGATAATGATCATTATATACAACTTTTGATAGGACCGTTCCTTATAGCATAGGAACCTACATTTGTATCTAACGTCCGATTAGGCGGAAACTAATGACGTGTTAACCAAATAACAAGAATTACTCATTTAATGTTTGTTTACTTATCAATAATGTTCAATACATTCAAGTCCCTGATCCGACAGAGCTTCGCCGTCAATGTGCCAAAGTTACTACTACTTACAAATGAAATCCCAAGGCACCTATTTATAGGAACACAAGTTCGCTAGGAGTGTCAACAAGTTCGGGCGAACTTGTCTTAAACAAGTTTGGCCGAACTTGTTCACATCATAAGCTCCAGGCAAATTTGATCCTATTTATACATAAATACGCCTCGTTTCTAACAAATTAAGCCCTAATCACTTAGACTCAATATACAATGACGTAGGCAACAGACATATGCACTAACAGACTCCCCTTTGGATGTTGTCGTAGTCATTTTTGTTGTAGTCATTTTGACTTTAAATAAGCTCCTGAGTCTCTATCTTTATCCTTGCATAAACTTTAACTTCTTTATCTTCAAATCTTCTCCTTTTCTTGAGCTAGTCTTGATAAAAACTTTAATCTCCATGCTCCCCCTTGCTTGAGCTATGCTCCCCCTTACTTTGAGCTTTCTGGTATCTTCAACGATTTATCCTGCTCCTCCTAAAACTTTACTTCTGTTTCAAAGTTCTCGACATTCAAATAAACATTTCAGATTCAAACTTTAAAATTTTATAACATCAACATTTCAAATTTTAATCACCACTTTAACCTTTTAGTTATTCAAGTTCAAATCAATGACCTTGAACATTTTTACATTTAAGACCTTGACTATTCACATGTTTATCAATTATGAAATCCACTTGGTTGACCAAGTTCAAATTAATGACCTTGGTTAACCAAATTCATTTGTCAAGTCCAAATTAATAACCTTGATTTGAAACCGTTGTGAATAAACCAATATTTTTTCTTCAATTTTAAAGTTTCAAATTAATGAACTTTTTCAACACTTTCGGTCAATTTGGTTTTTAACATATGTCATCAAGATTTTCACCATTGTAGCATCTTACCAGACTTCGAAGATCCGTTCTCCGTCATTGGCTCGCTGAAACTAATGAAGAAACAAAATATTTTTGTATTTTTGAAAATTTATGCTAAAACACACTGAAAATCTTTTTGGTTTTAGTATGAAAAGCAGATAAAACTATGTACAAAACAAACTAAACTTTGTACAAACATATTTACAGACATTTTTTTTTTGTTTAATTCATGTTTAAGGATCATATCAGTTGTTTGAGACATATCACCAGTACCTTTGACCTTTTGATGACTTTAAGTTTTAAACTCGTTTACCTAGATTGTCGATATGTTTATCCACTTAAACTTCGACACATTTCTCAATTGTTCCAAGATATGTTAGGTATGAATTATGAAACTTGACTTAACTATGTATCCCACTTCTTGAATATACTCCCGAATCCAGATTCCTTATATTGCATCTTACAGGTTAATATAGCGTAATTGATATCTGTCTCTGGGTTGAGCGAGGCCTTGAGAGCTCAGGTTAGTACTACCGTACAGACAAAAAGATGAAGGCTGGTCTTTAGGTGTGTTCCATTTAAGGAATCTTTTCAGCACTGCAAATGATTAGATCTTTTGATTCTTTTCAAGGGTTTATAGCAAAAGTATTATAAAAGTTCTAGGCTATTGCTTCCGCAAAATCAGAAGAACTTGTATAATACCCCAGATATCAACTATCTATAAAGACCTCGTATCTCAGAATCAGGCAATCCTTCAATCGAAATTTCGGAGTACTAAGTCCATATATCCAAAATGTGTTAATCCACAAGTTTAAGCAGTTGTGAAATTTAGTTTATATCTCAGAAACAATTTACTAAACGTGTAAAGCCTATCGACACATCCACAGTAAGACTTGTTTATCACTTTTAAACTTTACAATTCTTTAGCATACTGTGATAGTCCACTGATGTTCTACCATTTCCTTTGTGACAACCAATTCTTTTTGTCTTTTTCATGTTTTTGTACTTTTTAACTTTTTCAATGTTTTTGTATTTTCAACTTTTTCATATGTTTTTTATTTTTTTCAAATATTTTTCTTACCCCCCCCCCCCCAAATCAAAAACATATTTTTAGATTTTAGTTTTTAAGAAATTCTAATTTTAAAACAATAATAACAAACCAATGAGGATCACAAGAACTCGTCATCTGATCCTTTTCTAACATCTGCATCTGTACCTGTTCAACAAATAAACCATTAAACTCATTTACGTGAAAGACTAATGGTTTTGATATAAAATCAGTTTTATGTTCAAACAGTGTGGATTTTCACAATTTGTTTTTTTTACGAATTTTCTTTTCAACTACTCCCCTCAAAATGACAAAGATATGACATTTCTGAATAAGTTAAGTGACATGAAGCTCCAATATCCTGATTTAACTTTGACAATGTGGATCTTTAGAACCCCTGCACATGAAAGTAATACTTGAATAGAGAAACCCAAACCTTTTTGGTTTTGGGTTGAACTTGATAAAGATCATCATAATCACTTTCGAATTCATCATATAATCAAAATCATCATCAAACATTTCGTCCAATGTTTTTGAAGACTTTTCAGCCTTTCCTTTCTTTGTTTGTTTTGAAACATTTGACTTTGAAAGATCATTTTTTATTTCTGACTTATTTGATTTGACATTTTTAATTTTATCAGAATCAGACTTTTCACTGTTAGATGATGAAGATTCTTTCTTCTCAATCCAGGATTGTGACTTACTTTTGCCTTTTTCACATAAAATCTAGAATCCTTGTTTTCATTCATTTGGAAGTTTCACCTTTTCAAAAATTGAATTTTCAAACTTCGATTCAGTTTTAGTTTTCACTTCGACTTTAGATTCATGATTTCTTTTTAACATTTTGATTGGTTTCACAATCTCTGGTTGCTTTTGTTTCTCATCTTTTGACACTGTTTTTCTTCGTGGATACACAGGCTTTAACTTCGGACACTTTCGAGCAATGTGACCAACTTCATTGCATTTAAAGCAAGTTCGATTATCATGAACATGTCCACTAGTGGGTTATACTCCACTTGTGGACTTAGCTTGTCCTGAAGTTCTTTCTCTTTCTTGAATTCATCATTGACTGCTTACCGATTAAGCTTTCTTCCTTAACCGTGTTCGTCCCATATACAAACTTCATATTCTTACCTTTTATTCGTGAAACGGAGACTTCTGGTTTCTTTTTGGTTTATCTTCACCTTCTTCCAAACCCAATCTACTCTCCTGTTCTCAGGAAAATCACCACCATTCTTTCGGTAGTTGTTAAAGTTCCTTTTAGGTTTTGAATAAAATCTTTTCTCATTTTTCTCAAGATCATCTGACGAAACTTCTACAAGTTTGAACAATTTGTCGATTTGATCTTCTTTCACATTCCCAATAGGAAAGCTATCATCGAAATATAATTTATCAGATTCCTTAACCTTGTACATGACAATGTTAGGATCATCACTTAGATCACTTTCAAATGATGTATTGTCATCTTCGGATTGTGTTTCCGAGTTGTTCAAACTTGAGCTGGCACTTTTAGAGCTGCCGTCGTCAGAATCATTTCCTAAAACATTTTTTACCATATTTTTCACAACCGCTTCACTGTCATTTTTGATTTCGTATAGACTACGTCAATGTTCCAGGCAATTGATCTTTAGTTTCAGATAAAAGCGTTATGTTTATTTCCTTTTCAATACCATCCTCTTTCTTGTGGCAGTAACTTGTAAGTAGTGGCGGTGGAACATTTCCGTATTCTTTACGCTTTTGACTTTTTGGCTTATCAACATTTTCCTCCAACTTAATCGTAGGAAGAATATGATCAATGACATATGCGTTTGTGGTGTAAATCTTTAACAATTGTCTTACCCTCTCAGTTTCAATCTTCATGTCTTGAAGCTCTCTTCTGTTTCAGCAATAGTGTCAATATACATGTTAATTGCTTTTTGTTTTTCAATAACTGTTGCACTTAACATGGTTGCATTAGCACTTAGCTCAAGATTAGCTTTTTCGACATTACAATATGTTCCTTCTATTTTCTCATAAGCTTCTTTTATTGTTCTGTAATCATAACGGAATTTTTCGTTATGCACAGTCATTTCACTTATGATTTTAGACTTTTCAGCACATTGTTCACAAGGATTTGCGCACTTTGTGCAAGGTTTTTCAACCTCCACAACTTTCACAAATTCTTTTTCAATCATGTTTACCTCAGAGTTTACCTTTTCAGCCTCTGACTTTATTGCATTCTGTTTTTGAGTTTCCAGATAAACCATCTCCTCTTCCTCTCTTTTTGCATGTATTGTTCCAGATTTGCATTCTCCAGTGCTGCATTCTCGGCTGACATATCCGCTCTTCCACAATTTCAGCCATAAGAGCAACTCCAGTCTTCTTGTTAATGTACTTGTTCCAATCAAAACCTTCATTGTCATTTGAAGCAACCATAGCTTTCTATGTGGCATTTGATGATTGATCTTGAACTTCGACTTTTGTTCTTTTGGATACGGTGTATTGCAACGCCTTCTTGTAATAGTCATTGCCTCCGAAAGGACTTTGATTGCGCTTACTTCTTGGTTAGTGCACTCGCGTTTGAAGTGCCCCTTTTTTCGACACTTGAAGCATGTGACTTTTGTCTTGTCAAAACCAAGTTTGTTGCTTGAATTACCAATATCTCTTCTGGTTAATGCCACAAATTTAGTAACTCTTCTGATGATTGATGCCAGACTCCACTTTATGTCCATCAACTCCAGCTCTTCTTCATCCACCTGATCAGAATCTTCAGCGGTCATTTCAGGATTACCAATCTTCCCAGCAACTAAACATTCTAAGATTCTAGAACCGTAGCAAGAAGTGATATGTGTGTTTAGCCACTTTTTCAGGAAAAACATTCTTTAGATCAACTGCGATGTTGCCCTGAAAAACATTCAGATTAGAACTAGATTGATTTGTCTGGTTTATTGACTTTGAAATGAAGAATTTGAACCAGTGTTTGAATATCCAGTGTTCGGAGAATTTGAGTAGAACTCATGTTAGCACTAAAAGCAGTCTGGATTTTTGGACTCTGAATCGGAGTATCTTGAACACCACCCTTATAATATACACCAACATCTTGAACAACATTTGCATTCTTCGATTTTGCAATCTTAAACAGTTCCATTTCGTGACCTTCTAGTTTGTCGATGAAAGATGACAATTTGAAATACCTCCAGCTCGGACTGTTCTTTAAGATCATTAGATAAGTTGACCATTCTCACTCGGGCAATGCATCAGCCAACTTTTCTATTTGCTCTTCTGTAGTTCTCTTGATATCATGCCTTCGCATTTGGACCATTAGATGACAATATCGATCAATCATCTGTTTGATAGTCTCTCCTTTAATCATTGTGAAAATTTCGAATTCTTTCTTGATTAACGCCTTTTTGCTCTTTATCATTTCATCGCTTCCTTTGAATTTTTCACACAGAGCTTGCCACAAATCTTGTGATGTTTCACATTCTGGTAACAGTATTAAAATATATTCTATCACAGATTGTTGAATAAGACTAATCATCTTCTTTTCAGCCACATAAGCATCTTTATCAGCAGGTGTAAACTTAATCAACGGCAGATCTTGTTCGCGTTCATCTTTTGGCCATGTGTAGCCATTTTCTACTGCAACCCAGCTATAGAACTGATTGGCTTGTACCCAATTCACAAACTTCTCTTTCCATCCCTCAAACTCGTCCATGCTCATTAGCTTCGGCGGTTTGGTTGTAGTACCCATCTCATTGTCGAGATTCATCTGATTAACTGCTTAAGCATTTGATGAAGAAGCCATTGTGACGCAAACACGTTATGGAAATCTTCCATTTTGAAAAGCTGACGAATTTACCTGAAAAAACACAAGTTCACAAACTTTGAAAAATAATCAGTACACTGACAAGTTCGAGCGAACTTGCAGTTTAAGAGAAACCAGATTTAGTTTTAACACAAGTTCGGGCGAACTTGTGGTTTAAGAAAATCAGGATTTAAATTTACACAAGTTCGGGCGAACTTGTGGTGACACTTTGAAAAATTTCTCTTTGATAAAGTTCGAGCAGACTTGTAGATTTTCAAGAAAGACAAACAAGTTCGGGCGAACTTGTAAGAACAATTCAACAAATTTAATCAAGTTCGGGCGAACTTGATGTAAATTTAGTTGAATAAGCACAAGTTCGAGCATACTTCTCACAAAATCTTGAAACATCACTCAAGTTCGGGCGAACTTGATTAAAATCAATGAAATTTTAATCAAGTCCGTGAGAACTTGATCTCAAGTTCGACCAAGATCAGTTTTTGAAACATGGTTTTTTCAACTTTTTGATATCAATTCGTGTGAATTTGATGTCCAAACTCTCAGGGGTTTGCCACAAGTGTATTTTACATGACATGTTCAGTTTTTAGCAACTTTTGTCCATGAATTCTTCAAATATGTGAAAAATATAAGAAAAATGATAGAATGACGTAGAATTAGAGTGATTCTTGTGATTAATTCAGCAAATCTAGGTATCAAGGCTCTGAGACCGTTCCTTATATCATAGGAACCTAGATTTGTATCTAACGTCTGATTAGGAGGAAACTAATGACGTGTTAACCATATAACAAGAATTACTCACTTAATGTTTGTTTATTTATCAATAATGTTCAATAAATTCAAGTCTCTGATCCGACAGAGTTTTGCCGTCTCTGTGCCAAAGTTACTACTACTTACAAATGAAATCACAAGGCACCTATTTATAGGAACACAAGTTCGCTAGGAGTGTCAACAAGTTCGGGCGAACTTGTCTTGAACAAGTGCGGCCGAACTTGTTCACATCATAAGCTCTGGGCGAACTTGATCCTATTTATACATAAATACGCCTCTTTTCTAACAGATTAAGCCCTAATCACTCAGACTCGATATACAATGACGTAGGCAACAGACATATGCACTAACAACTTTCCTAACACAACCCTGATCCACTTTCGAAACAATATGTGAAATATGGCTCCTCACGTCGCACGAGGAGCATTAGGTTCATGGCCGCGCGATGCGACCGTCAAAAGGTTAACTTAGGTCAAACTACCTTCCTCGCGTCACACTGGAAGAGCTTTACTTCCTGTTCGTGTGACGCGGCGAGGTGTTTTTTCTCGATTCCCGTGCCTTTTCAGCTCTCAGCCACCAGAACTCGTTCTGGTGCTTGATTTTCGGAATATATGATCCGTTTTTTTGCCTTTTTCAGCAATCTTCAACACCCGGACCTGGAAAACAAAAAGTAATCAGTAATATACATATTCTACCTAAAATCACCGCAAATGGACTAAAAACTAAACAAACTATACATGATAAATAGATGTATTTTGCAAAACATCGAGAATCCTTACCATCTAATGCTAATAATCATGTGCTAAGTTGTAGAATTTAATTTGATGATTTTGTATGAAGTGGTTTTATGATCAATCCACTAATTAGTATGAAATTAAGTGTGAATATGTGTTTGAATCACCATATGGAACATGAATTATGCATGGTTTTGAGTAATTTGATGTTTTTGGATGAAATCCACTTAACCCACTTGTAGTAGTAAGGAGGATGATATGGGTGAAATTGTATACAAGTAATGGGTAAATATGAATAATAAGTGATAAAGATGTATTTAATAGTAAACTAACATGAGAAATATGTTTTAGACATAGTTCATGTGGAGATTATCTTGATTTCATGTTTAGATAGAAGTGTGCCCTAGTGGCTTGCACTATATGCTTGAATGATGCGATGCACACCATGTGATTGTTTGATTGGCTAATTGTGATTTAGAAGTAAATGTGAAACGTATGAGATTTCTAGAAAGGAGTAATATTGGAATGATATTGGGTTAGCTAAATATGTGTTATAGTGTTAGTTGTAGAGTTATGAAAATGCTAGTATTAGAAATGGATTACGTATATGTTGTGTGCGTGTAAGTAAGTAAATATATGTTTGTATGTGCCTTAGAACATGAGTATGAAATGCATATGGTGCTATTAGTATGGTTAACTATACCGACATAAATGTATGTCTATAAGGATGAAAACTTGTATGTTTAATAGTTGACTTTCTGGAAAGTCAACGAATGTGAGAATTGTATGGTAGGATTTCTAATATGAATGTAAGACTTGGGAGCTCATGTGGTACATGTTATATCATTATGTGTTGCGTATGATGACATGGGTTGAATTATATGAGTTGAAAAGATGTATTTGTTCATCTATGCCTTGTGTTGTTAAAATTGACTACTAAAAGTCTAATGTAAGGTATGAATTGGAAATGATTGATGATACTTATGAGTTTGTATGATCACAAAGAATATGAATGTGGTGACATGAAAGGATAGGAACCACATTAGCATGGACTCAAGCACGGACGACTAACGGGTCAAAAGGAGGTGAGGAAGCAAGCACGGACACGGACGCTTAAAGTAAGTGATTCACGACTTTAACTCCATGTATGTTAATGTACATATAAATATATGAAAGATGTATGGGAATCATAGAAGGATGAGTCTATAATAATGGAATCGAGGTATGGAATGTAGTAGCGGATCAAGCATTGTTAACTATACTTGAAATCCAAATAAAAGGGGGGGAAACAAGAAGTCGAGGGCCAAGTGATGATGATTGTAATGAGTTTATTATCCATAAGCGTATTTTTTTATTATTTATAATTTAATCTAATATATGATATAGATTTATTAAACATAAATGCTATTGTTCAAGGGAATAAGGTTATGAATGGAAGAAAATGGCAAAAAACTAGGCATGTTAACTTGACTCTTCATATGCCATCTTATGATTTTATGGGAATTTACCATTTTGTACATAGGAAATGTTTTATGCTCACCGACCTATTTTGTGTTGATAAATATTTTAATACATGTTCTAGGAAATTGATGATAATATCTCGAGAAAACTATTAGGGTGGGTTAGAAACTCACTCGAAGTTTATTTATAAATTGGTATACTTGCTATGTTTTTAATGTGAAATATGTTGTACTTTTCCGTTCAAACATTGTACTTGAAATTTAGAAATGCAATGAAGATGGTTATATTAAATTATTTTCACTTTAGTCACGTTATGATGTTTTGAGCAATCTCGTTCGTCTCACTCCGATATTTCCACCATCGGTTGGGGTGTAACAATGTCATGCTGTTGACGCCCCCATGTAGGATCGATCCGTTCCTTAGTTACGGTACCTAATTTGTTATCTAGTACATGCAAGTGGAAATTACATGTAATAGTGACAAATACACGAGATTAGCAGATTAAATGTCAATTTATTAAGTCCAAATCAAGTACATTGAGTTTCCAGACTAACAGAGCTCCGCCGTACAGTTTGCAAAAGTCTTACAAATGAAAGACCCAAGATGGCTATTTATAGGCTTGCCATTTCGCAACAAATGAGCCAAGATCTAGTTCGTACAAAGTGCTACTTCGTACGAACTAGTCCATCATACAACAACTTCGTGCGAACTAGTCCTCAATCATACAAACTTAAACGTTACAATCCTAAATACAGACTCGATGTTATCTGATGACGAAGACAACAGACATGTGCATCAACAGACTCCCCCTTGGATGTTGCCGTAGTCATCAATCTTCAATTAAACTCCAGAGTCTTTAATATTCTATGATCTTTAATTCATAAATAACTTTAACATCTCTTTTCTTAAGCTTGTCTTGATAAAACTTGAATCAACATGCTATCCCTTTCTTTGAGCTTTCTGTTATCTTCAATTAACATGTTTATCCAGCTCCCCTTGAAAAATCTACTTCCTGTTTCAAAGAATCTTAAGCATTCAAATAAACATTTCAGATTCAAACTTTGAAATCTCTCAAAGACATTATCATTTCAAGTTTTAATCATCTTATCAGTTTTAAACCCTCTCAGTTAATCAAGTCCAAATTTATGATCTTGAATATCTGATTTATGTATCAAGTTCAAATTAATGATCTTGATTAAACATTTTGAAAACTAAACTGATATAATTATTGAAATGTAAGTTTCAAATTAATGAACTTTTAAACTTTTCAGAACAATTACAATTTTTAAGATTTTGTTCAGCAACTCTAGATTTTGAAAATCAGCTTTTCATCATCAGTGGTCGAAACTAAAAAGATAATAAAATCTTTTCATTTTTATGAAATGAATATCAAACTCTAACTATGTACAAACATATTTAAGACCTATTTTTGTTTAGTTTGTGTTAAAGGATCATATCAGTTGTTTAAGACATATCACCAGTACCGTTGACCTTTTAATGACTTTAAATTTTAAACAGCTTTACCTAGATTGTCGATATACTTGTCTACTTAAACTTCAACATATTACTCAATTGTTTCAAGATATGTTAGGTAGAATTAAGGAACTTGACTTAACTATGGTTCTCATCTCAGAATATACTCTCGTATCAAGTGTAACATCCGTCAAAAACTGGATTTACCAAACCCGCTCCGTTTATTAACCGAACAATCAGTTAAAAATTTCGTTGCGTATTTAATGCCCAAATTAATTTTAAACGATACATAATTAATAAGTATATTGGAATATATAATTTATATTTGAAAATGTATTAAAAATAATGAAATAAAAATAAATCAATGCTGCCGGGTTTCGAACCCGGGTCAGCCAGGAATCCTCAAGCTTTAACTTCCACACGCTCAACCACTCCGCCACTTGTGATGTTTGTGTTCATAATGAAACAATTAAATACATAACATGAATCCCGAGTTCAAACTGACGCGCCCAAATCGCAGTCGTCGGAAATCCCGACGAAGTCGCTTTTCTCTGTCGGTTTCTTGTATCTTAACGCAAATATTAACTTTGCATCGGTTATAACCGATGTCCAGTCCGCGACACAAGTCATAACCGCCGGAAAAATCATTGACTTTGAATCAAGACTGAAATCCGACCCCATGCGTCTCGATTCCTCCCGATAAATCCACCCACAACTCACTGGTAGCCCTTTCGCTCAAAATCACACAAATTCTCGACGTATTTTCACTCGCCGGAGTATATCTGCAAGTCGCCGGAAAACCGAGACTCACATCCACATGGTAATTCCTTCGACTTTTTCTGTTCCAATCAATTGATTAGACTGTTACTAACACAAATCCACCATCAGAATCCATCCCAGGAGACATAGCCAGAATATTCAACCTTCGCCGGAAAATCTCTGAAATTTCTGATATCGCACTGTGAATCGGTATAACCCTTCAAACTCCTGTCAATCCTTGTTTAAGTACCTCAATTTCATAATTAATCGAGCAGAACTATTAATTGATCCTAACAGCCGAAGTTCACTATCGGAGCCGACGGACCTCTGCCGGAGTTCTGTGAAAGACACGGATCGGTACCTCCTTTCCCCCAAACCCTCTCCATACATTTCCTTTCAATTACTATTAATGTTTGAAAATCAAATTAGACATAAATCAGTCGAAACATTCGGACTTTGTTTTTCTGGGTAAAGTTAACGAAGAAGACGAAGGCAGGTTATAACATAAGTTTAATTAAAATCAGTTTATGAACGGGTTAGACACACAGTCCAGCGGTGGACTGTGTGCAAACAATTTCACATACGTCGCGCGTTCGATTCTTGTCCCAGCCTTACTCTCTTGTTATAAAAATGCCTTTTTAACTGAACCGGGTTAACTCTCAAAACCATGTTAAGTATAATAAAAACCAGATTATTTACCAAGTTAGACACACAGTCCAGCGGTGGACTGTGTGCACGGTAACCCACAGGTTCCGGGTTCGAGACCTGTGGCGAGCACCGAGCGAGACCTTAAATCGTTTTTAAAATAAATGATTTTCGGATTAATTCAATTAGTATATAAATATAATTAAAAACAGAAATATTTCAGGTTAGACACGTAGCTCAGTTGGTAGAGCTGCGTGCACGTGAACGGGAGGTCTCGGGTTCGAGCCTCACCCGGCGCACACAATTACACAATAAAACCGGTCAACAAGTCAACGGTCAAAAAGTCAACATTTTTTATTATTTTTATTTATTTATTTTATTTAAAAATCAATTAAAAATACTTAAAAATAACATTTTTAAAGTTAGAAAATAGCCTTAAACTCACAAAAATATATCCAATAATCCTACAAAAATTGATTTAATAAAATCCACTTATTTACCGAACCATTATGTTATTATCTAGGTTAGTTTCACTCGTGGTTAAATCAAACTTCGTGCGCATTCAACATCATCAACCGAACGCACCCAATGTGAGTGAATCTTACAACTCCCCTTTTTAATTACACGTTTTGGGGTGTGTCATGTGTCACTAAAATTAACTCGTTTATTTAAACTTGTGCCATACCATATTGTGATCTAAACTTAAAGTGTAAATATTGTTTGTAGTTATGTCTTTCATATTGTCAAGTTGTATGCAAATCATTCATTAGGCCCATCAGTTCGTAGAACAACGCGTGCCTCAAAACTCATTCATTAGGCCCATCAGTTCCTCGTGAGAGACGGGTTGAGCAACGCGTGCCTCAAAACAATTTATTATTGTATGTGTGTGCATTATCTGATATTAAGTGTTTTATGAATATGTTTACATCTATATTTACTCATATGTGGTTGTGCACTTTATTTTATAATCAATTCAATAAACTTGTTCAAATGCTTTTCATAGGATTCACTCGCCAACTTTTTGTTGATCCAAAAACCATTTTTACACATGATACAGGTGAACAGGATGAAGCAAGGAAAACATAGGAAATGCCTTAGAAGAAAACAATGAAGTCTAGAATGATGTTTAGGACATGATGAAATTATGATTGTATGTTTCCCTTTAAATTGTAATAATGAATATGAAACGTTATAATAAATGTCATGAGCTTTGATGATAACCCAATCATGCCCCGATCACCTTTTCCGCTGTGGGTCGGGGTGTGACATCAAGATTCCCTAGATTTCATCTTACAGGTAAATACAGCGTAACTAATATCTGTGACTGGGTTGTGCGAGACCTTGAGAGCTCATGTTAGTACCACCGTACAGACAAAGAGATGAAGGCTCGTCTTTAAAGGTGTGTTCCAATATGGAATCTTTTGACTGCAATTGTTTTGAATCTTTCGATACTTACAATCCACTACACTTTAGGGTTTATAAGCATAAGTATTCTACAAGTTCTAGGCCATTGGTTACGCAAAATCAAAAGAACTTGTATAATACCCCAGATGTCAACCATCTATAAAGACCTCATATCTCAGAATCAGGCAATCCCTCAAACGAAATTTCGGAGTACTAAGTCCATATATCCGAGAGATGTTAATCCACAAATTAAGCAGTTGTAAAATTTAGTTTATATCCCGGAAACAATCTACTGAACGTGTAAAGCCTATCGACACATCCACAGTAAGACTTGTTTAATCCTTTTCAACTTTACAATTCTTTAGCATACTATGATAGTACTCCATGATGTACTATCATTTCCTTTTTGACACAAAACTCTTTTTGCCTTTTTCATGTTTTTGTACTTTTTTTATTCAATATGTTTTTAGATTTTCTGAAGAAAAAAAATCTCCCCCTAAAATTCAAAACATATTTTTGTATTTTTGAATTATAGAAAAACATTGACCAACTGATGAGAATCACTTTAATTCGCCATCCATAACTGCTTCACAAATTTTCTGATAAGCTCTCTCCCCCTCATGATGACAAAAACTTTGACACTTTTGTGTTTATAAAACATTTATTTCCATGAGTTTTGTCTGTTCAACAATGAGGTATCTGTGAAAAAATTTCAAATTTTCTTCAAAAATTTGCAAAATTTTAAAGTAAACGTTATTAGAATTCCAAAATTTGTAAAAATGACCTTTATAAAAAACTTGTTAACCCGGCCCATGTCTTTATTATGTGCCACGGAACTTCACTCTTAGTAATTTGCTTTTATATCGTAAGTTCCTGCACAAAAATTCAAACAATTAGTTGGATAGTGACACCCAAGTCTTTTCAATCTTAGGTTTGATTTCTTCAACCTCAATTTTAATTTTCTTTTCACAACCAGTTTTATTATGGACTTTCTCAAGTTTTAGAAAATCCTTTAAACTTTCAATTTTCACTGATTGTGTAACTTCTTTTTCTTTGACCAACAATGTTTGATTTTTCTTTAAAGCTTTCTTAAAATACAATGTAGAAACTTTTTGTTCATTACTTTTACAGGATTCACAAGTTTCAAAATTTGAAAACTTAGTACTAACTGGTTTCACCTTATTTGTAGTTTATGTACATTCTTTCCAAACCTGTGTTTGGTACAAACATTAATGATGATTTTTGTTTCAAATCTTCTGAATTTTTCTTGCTTTGATTAACAGATTTTGATTTCGGACATTTTCTTGCAATGTGACCTATTTCATTGTATTTGAAACACGTCCGTGTATCAACAGATTTCTCACTAGTAGATTTTACTCCACTTGTGGACTTTGTCTGTTCACGAAGCAACTGTTCTTTCTTAAATTCATCATTCGTTTGTTTCCCAATCGAATCCTTCTCACTAATAGTGTTAGTCCCAAACACGAACTCCGTTTTCTTTCTTTTATATTCGTGTTGTGGTGACTTCTTCTTTTCATTCTCTTTCTGTTCAAAACCCACACCCCCTGTCCTGTTTTCAGGAAAGTCCCCACCATTTCTTCGGTAACTGTTAAAAACTTTCTTGGATTTTGAATAGAATTTCTTCTCATTTTTATCCAGATCTTCTGTTGTAATTTCAACAAGTTTGAATAGTTTGTCAATGTGATCTTCTTTCACATTCTGAATCAGAAAACTTTCATCAAAGTATAGTCTATCAGAATCCTTAACCTTGTATAGTACAACGTTTGGATCATCACTTAGGCTATTCTCCGAGAGAGTACCATCTTCATTTACAGATTGTGAACTTGATTCTGAACTATGCAAACTCGAATCGGCGCTTTCAAAGCTGCCATCATCAGAATCACTTTCCAACACCTTTTCAACCATGTTATTAGTAAGTGCTTCATTGTCATCATTAGATTTAGTGTAGGTTATATCAATGTTCTCAGGTAGCTCATCTTTCGTTTCAGTTTTAAGTTTTAAATTGAGCGTCTTCTCCATTCCTTCTACTTTCTTTCGACAGTAGCTTTCATACAATAGAGGTGGAACATTTCTATAATCTGCAGTTTTCTTACCTTTTGTCTTTTTATCATCTTCTTCCGACACAATGGTTGGAAGAATATGATCGATGACGTAAGCATTCGTTGTATAACTGAGCAACAACTGATTTACTCTTTCAGATTCAATTTTTATCTCTTGTAGTTCATGTTTAAGCTCAGCAATTGTGTTAATGTAAATGCTAATAGCATTTTGTTTATCCATCAATGTTGCTTTTAACATTCTGATCGTTTCATTTTGTTTCAAATTTGCTTGCTCAACCATGCTGTAAGTTCCATTCATTTTATCATATGCTTCTTTCATTGTTTTGTAATCATATCTAAAATGTTCATTGTGGTTTTTAAGTTCGTTAATGATTTCATCCTTTTCTAAGCACGACTTGCATGGTTCAAGACATCTAGCGCACTATTTTTTCTTGCACAATTTCTTCTTTTTGAACACTTTCAACTTTCTTGTCATGTGCAATCCTAGCATATGCCTCTTCTTCTTCTCTTTGATCCATATACATTTTCTCTGCAATCATCTCTTCTTCACTTTGCGTATTCTGACAATTTTCCTGATTACCATAAAAAGCATTAGAAATATATGCCTGTATATATTCTCTTGCGTCAAAATAACAATGATTTGACTCGTCCGGAACCTCGTCATAACAAACTTCTTCCATTTCCCACAATAAACTTGGTTATCAAAATTTTTATGCAAAATTCGACTTTTAAGCGACAATTTTAACGTATCGGTTTGCTAAAACATTTAAAACTTTTCCGAAAACTGTTTTTACCAGATTATAGCCTTAAACTTGTCTCGTCGATACGAATCTAACAATGTATAATGTCTGAGATTTTTTTCAAAATTATCATGCCTTTTTTAGAGACCTACTTCGTACGAATTACAGTATCCTAGTTCGTACGAACTGGGTAACAAATTTTAACAAAAAGTTCTTGATCTACTTCGTACGAAGTACAACTAATTCAAGTTGAAAATCTTTGATTGCTACTTCGTGCGAAGTAGGCTTAAACACTTAGGACAAGAGTGTTTCCCAAAACTTGGTTTTTTTGTAAATTTAGACATGAATTCGGTTGAGTTTTAGGTCTCAATCTCTCAGAGGTTTATCATTAGGTGATTTAACATAACATATTCAAAATTTAGCCCATTTTGACTGTGAATTCATTAAAAGGGTGAAAAATAAGAAGAAATGAGTAGAAAGAGAAGATGTCTCGTGTAAATATCAACAAATCAGGCATCCATAGCTCTGATACCACTTGTAGGATCGATCCGTTCCTTAGTTACGGTACCTAATTTGTTATCTAGTCCATGCAAGCGGAAATTACATGTAATAGTGACAAATACACGAGATTTGCATATTAAATGTCAGTTTATTAAGTCAAATCATGTATATTGAGTTTCTAGACTGACAGAGCTCCGCCATACAGTTTGCAAAAGTGTTACAAATGAAAGACCCAAGACGGCTATTTATAGGCTTGCCAGTTCGCACCAAATGAGCCAAGATCTAGTTCGTACGAAGTGCTACTTCGTACGAACTAGTCCATCATACAACAACTTCGTGCGAACTAGTCCTCAATCATACAACCTTAAACGTTACAATCCTAAATACAGACTCGATGTTATCTGATGACGAAGGCAACAGAGATATGAATCAACACCCAACGACAAGTCTTAACATAATTGATCGGGTAATAGAGTACCCACCCATGGTCGCTTAATAAACCAAAAGACAATTGACATACGTCTAAAAGGAACATGCAATACCAAGTACAAAATCTATGGTCTACTACATGCTACAATTTAGTGAGCGATAAACAGATAATACCGGATTGAATGTATCAAATACCAAAAATTATATGTATGAATACCATGTAAAACTTACTTTAAAACATAGACAAAAATTTGTACTACTAAGTAACGAACAGAAAAATACTATAATGGAAGTTGTTGGACTTATTAAAGAACAAATGATTTCAAAAGCCAAAACATGACATCATGATCAAAGCAAACAGACCAAAAATCAAGTCAACTTCAAATCCAACAAGATTCTCAAGGAGAGTTCTGGGCTGAAAGGTATTATCATTGTGGCATATTGATGTCTATGGAAGGCTCGCGGTAATAAGATATTCTTAAACGCGGAAGTGAAGATCAACGACATCATTCAAGAGATTAAATTGGTTGGATTTTTGTGGTATAAGCATAGAATAAAAAACAATGGGGTGTCATGAGATGGTGGTGCAAATTTTCATTGATGTTAAAAATCTCCTTTTGTTGTTTCTGTGCAGTGCGATTGTGGTTGTGCTATGTGAATAAAGTATACATTTCAAAAAAAAAAAAAAATAATCTAACAAGAACCTACAATTTAAGTACTTTTTCAATTACTATCAAGAAGTTGAAATAGCTATCCGCCTTATTGGTTTATTGAGTCGTTCGACTTCGGGTACTTAATTATTATTATTATCTTTTATCTCGATAAGGTCGTAGCTATTAATAACTTATAAGAGTAAGCGTTATTAATCTGTCGTTAATATTCTAAGGACTTAGATATTACCCTTTGAATAAATTGTCATAATAGTTATGTTTCTTTTTTCGTATAACTTTGACTTGAATATATCAAATGAATGAAAGTGGGGTTTATTAAATAATATTATTCCTTAGCATATTTTGAGTCCGTCGACTTTGGATGCTTAATTATTATTTATCTTTAGTCTCAACTTGCAGGGAGCCCACGCATTGCAACGGGAACAAAACACTTAGGTAATGCTTTCATAATCGGAGGGCAGATCTAACCGGTTTCGAGGTTCACTTAAATCGTAGCGTTGCCATTAGTCTTACACATGTCAATTAAATAATAATTTGGCATAAAAACTGTAAAGTACGTATGAAAACCATTATTGCATCCCAATAAACACACACACTAATACGAAAGTTACAGTCATAAACATAACCATTTAAAATAAAAATCTAGTTGTCAACCACTTGCGTCGTGATACGTTGTAATTTAGTCATAAGCCTTACACACTTCAATTATGGCGTTTAGATGTTCCGACCACCATTCTTCATCATCGAGGGTGTTATGAAAACAGTTACTAGAGCAGTTGTTTCTTGTTTTTGTTTCACCACTACATCTACCAACGGAGGAGGTTCTTGGTCATCGGAGTCTATGATCTAATCGGTGTCAGGATCATAAAAATACATCTGTAAGTACCTAGGTGTTCCATCCCCAGGGAGCAATTGGTCGATTCTGTGATATATTCCTTTATGTGCACGAAACGTATATACATCATCTCTCATATTGGTCATTGTATCATCCAATGTCACACCCATTGAGATGAAAGAAAAATTAGTGTTATAAGCACGTATATTTTGTCTAAAACATTTTTCCAATTTCAACCTAGGATGTGAAAAGTTGATACAATTCATTCGGAATTCTCGAATTTGCAAACACTTTTTTTCCCACTCATACAACAAAAGGTAGGAAATTCAAACGCAATTGTCTTTGCTCCACAATGAGGACATGAACTTTGTTCCTTTAAGACACGATGCTCTCTAGGTATCCCACCATAAACAAAATTACACGGATCCTCTTCTATGTTCTAAACTCGGATGGATGGTTGTTCAGTTACGTCACAAAATTGAGGTAGCGGTGTATACGGTTGAATTCGAATACCTAAGAAATTCGTTGTATTACGTAACACCTTAAAATATGTTAGATTTAATAAAGAAAACTTTGTTAATCAGTAAGAACGTTGTGATTTTTGGGTGATTTCGTCCATTATAGGGGGATGTGTGGGAGTTCAAACTCGAGAAGGTAATAATGAATTCATTGTAAATTCATTACGTGATTACACATTTAATATGATTTGTTATAACTAATGTTAATACAATTATGCTTATTACGTGATTACACATTCGATAATAAGAACTTGATTGTTTATGCTTTATTACGTGGTTAAATCTCTAATATATGACATTATGTTGCTATTATAGGTTGGTTTGGCTAATGTTTTGTATATAATTTATCCTTAATACGTGATTATACCTTAAATATTAGGTATTCGATCCATACGAAATATTATGTGTTACATTACGTAATCACCCAGTATAGTTTCACATAAATACTAAAATGAAATCATGTAATCACGAAATGCGTATTTAAATCACAGTCATGTAATTTACATAGTCAACTATTGTTACGAATTACATAATCACTTAGCGTGGTTTCACATAAAATACTACAATTAAATCAAGTAAGTGAATGAAATGCTCGTTAATATCACGTAATCACGTAATATGGTTTCAAAATCCTTCAAAAAAATTAATGTTAAGATATAGCAACAGACTGCTCGAATTAAAGAGAATGAAATGCTCGTTAATACGGTGTAATATTTATAAAAAAATATTAGCGTATGAAAAGTTATAGCCATTTGAAAATCAAAGGGAAAGTGGGTTTATGAGTTAACAATATTGGATTTTCCTATTTTACCATTTTCCCCATTTGTTCCATTGTTTTTTGTTATGTGAATTTATATATTTGAGGATCACTTAATCTCAACCATTGACCTTGCAAATCAAGGGTCAAATTTGTCTCCTACATTTCGTACAATTCTTTCCTCTTCTAGAATAAACTCTCTCCTTAGATGTTACCCTTTGTATAAATTTTCATTATAATTATATTTGTTATTACATGTAACTTTGATTTGAATATATCAAATGCATTAAAGTGAGGTTTATTAAATAATATTTATTCCTTAGCATATATTGAGTCCGTCGACTTCGGGTACTGAATTAATTTTTATCTTCTATCTCAATAAGGTTGTAGCGATTAATAACTTATAATAGTAAGCTTTATTAGTATGTCATTAATATTCTAAGGACTTAGATATTACCCTTTTTATAAACTAGTTAGATGCGCCGTCCGCATTGCGGGCGATAGCCGAATAATGAGCGATCGTTAGGCAGCTCATTGACACAGAAAACAATTAAATCGAGTAAACCAATACATAACACTTTTATAGTTTTGCTAAAAGGGTGAAAAATAAGAAGAAATGAGTAGAAATAGAAGATGTCTCGTGTAAATATCAACAAATCAGGCATCCATAGCTCTGATACCACTTGTAGGATCGATCCGTTCCTTAGTTACGGTACCTAATTTGTTATCTAGTCCATGCAAGCGGAAATTACATGTAATAGTGACAAATACACGAGATTTGCATATTAAATGTCAGTTTATTAAGTCAAATCATGTACATTGAGTTTCTAGACTAACAGAGCTCCGCCATACAGTTTGCAAAAGTGTTACAAATGAAAGACCCAAGACGGCTATTTATAGGCTTGCCAGTTCGCACCAAATGAGCCAAGATCTAGTTCGTACGAAGTGCTACTTCGTACGAACTAGTCCATCATACAACAACTTCGTGCGAACTAGTCCTCAATCATACAACCTTAAACGTTACAATCCTAAATACAGACTTGATGTTATCTGATGACGAAGGCAACAGAGATATGAATCAACACCCAACGACAAGTCTTAACATAATTGATCGGGTAATAGAGTACCCACCCATGGTCGCTTAATAAACCAAAAGACAATTGACATACGTCTAAAAGGAACATGCAATACCAAGTACAAAATCTATGGTCTACTACATGCTACAATTTAGTGAGCGATAAACAGATAATACCGGATTGAATGTATCAAATACCAAAAATTATATGTATGAATACCATGTAAAACTTACTTTAAAACATAGACAAAAATTTGTACTACTAAGTAACGAACAGAAAAATACTATAATGGAAGTTGTTGGACTTATTAAAGAACAAATGATTTCAAAAGCCAAAACATGACATCATGATCAAAGCAAACAGACCAAAAATCAAGTCAACTTCAAATCCAACAAGATTCTCAAGGAGAGTTCTGGGCTGAAAGGTATTATCATTGTGGCATATTGATGTCTATGGAAGGCTCGCGGTAATAAGATATTCTTAAACGGGAAGTGAAGATCAACGACATCATTCAAGAGATTAAATTGGTTGGATTTTTGTGGTATAAGCATAGAATAAAAAACAATGGGGTGTCATGAGATGGTGGTGCAAATTTTCATTGATGTTAAAAATCTCCTTTTGTTGTTTCTGTGCAGTGCGATTGTGGTTGTGCTATGTGAATAAAGTATACATTTCAAAAAAAATAAAATAATCTAACAAGAACCTACAATTTAAGTACTTTTTCAATTACTATCAAGAAGTTGAAATAGCTATCCGCCTTATTGGTTTATTGAGTCGTTTGACTTCGGGTACTTAATTATTATTATTATCTTTTATCTCGATAAGTCGTAGCTATTAATAACTTATAAGAGTAAGCGTTATTAATCTGTCGTTAATATTCTAAGGACTTAGATATTACCCTTTGAATAAATTGTCATAATAGTTATGTTTCTTTTTTCGTGTAATTTTGACTTGAATATATCAAATGAATGAAAGTGGGGTTTATTAAATAATATTATTCCTTAGCATATTTTGAGTCCGTCGACTTTGGATGCTTAATTATTATTTATCTTTAGTCTCAACTTGCAGGGAGCCCACGCATTGCAACGGGAACAAAACACTTAGATAATGCTTTCATAATCGGAGGGCAGATCTAACCGGTTTCGAGGTTCACTTAAATCGTAGCGTTGCCATTAGTCTTACACATGTCAATTAAATAATAATTTGGCATAAAAACTGTAAAGTACGTATGAAAACCATTATTGCATCCCAATAAACACACACACTAATACGAAAGTTACAGTCATAAACATAACCATTTAAAATAAAAATCTAGTTGTCAACCACTTGCGTCGTGATACGTTGTAATTTAGTCATAAGCCTTACACACTTCAATTATGGCGTTTAGATGTTCCGACCACCATTCTTCATCATCGAGGGTGTTATGAAAACAGTTACTAGAGCAGTTGTTTCTTGTTTTTGTTTCACCACTACATCTACCGACGGAGGAGGTTCTTGGTCATCGGAGTCTATGATCTAACTCGGTATCAGGATCATAAAAATACATCTGTAAGTACCTAGGTGTTCCATCCTCAGGGAGCAATTGGTCGATTCTGTGATATATTCCTTTATATGCACGAAACGTATATACACCATCTCTCATATTGGTCATTGTATCATCCAATGTCACACCCATTGAGATGAAAGAAAAATTAGTGTTATAAGCACATATGTTTTGTCTAAAACATTTTTCCAATTTCAACCTAGGATGTGAAAAGTTGATACAATTCATTCGGAATTCTCGAATTTGCTAACACTTTCTTTCCCACTCATACAACAAAAGGTAGGAAATTCAAACGCAATTGTCTTTGCTCCACAATGAGGACATGAACTTTGTTCCTTTAAGACACGATGCTCTCTAGGTATCCCACCATAAACAAAATTACACGGATCCTCTTCTATGTTCTAAACTCGGATGGATGGTTGTTCAGTTACGTCACAAAATTGAGGTAGTAGTGTATACGGTTGAATTCGAATACCTAAGAAATTCGTTGTATTAAGTAACACCTTAAAATATGTTAGATTTAATAAAGAAAACTTTGTTAATCAGTAAGAACGTTGTGATTTTTGGGTGATTTCGTCCATTATAGGGGGATGTGTGGGAGTTCAAACTCGAGAAGGCAATAATGAATTCATTGTAAATTCATTACGTGATTACACATTTAATATGATTTGTTATAACTAATGTTAATACAATTACGCTTATTACGTGATTACACATTCGATAATAAGAACTTGATTGTTTATGCTTTATTACGTGGTTAAATCTCTAATATATGACATTATGTTGCTATTATAGGTTGGTTTGGCTAATGTTTTGTATATAATTTATCTCTAATACGTGATTATACCTTAAATATTAGGTATTCGATCCATATGAAATATTATGTGTTACATTACATAATCACTCAGTATAGTTTCACATAAATACTAAAATGAAATCATGTAATCACGAAATGCGTATTTAAAATCACGTAGTCATGTAATTTACATAGTCAACTATTGTTACGAATTACGTAATCACTTAGCGTAGTTTCACATAAAATACTACAATGAAATCAAGTAAGTGAATGAAATGCTCGTTAATATCACGTAATCACGTAATATGGTTTCAAAATCCTTCAAAAAAATTAATGTTAAAATATAGCAATAGACTGCTCGAATTAAAGAGAATGAAATGCTCGTTAATACGGTGTAATTTTTTAAAAAAAATATTAGCGTATGAAAAGTTATAGCCATTTGAAAATCAAAGGGGAAGTGGGTTTATGAGTTAACAATATTGGATTTTCCTATTTTACCATTTTCCCCACTTGTTCCATTGTTTTTTGTTATGTGAATTATATATTTAAGGATCACTTAATCTCAACCATTAACCTTGCAAATCAAGGGTCAAACTTGTCTCCTCATTTCGTACAATTCTTTCCCTTCTAGAATAAACTCTCTCGTTAGATGTTACCCTTTGTATAAATTTTCATTATAATTATATTTGTTATTACATGTAACTTTGATTTGAATATATCAAATGCATTAAAGTGAGGTTTATTAAATAATATTATTCCTTAGCATATATTGAGTCCGTCGACTTCGGGTACTGAATTAATTTTATCTTCTATCTCAATAAGGTTGTAGCGATTAATAACTTATAATAGTAAGCTTATTAGTATGTCATTAATATTCTAAGGACTTAGATATTACCCTTTTTATAAACTAGTTAGATGCGCCGTCCGCATTGCGGGCGATAGCCGAATAATGAGCGATCGTTAGACAGCTCATTGACACAGAAAACAATTAAATCGATAAACCAATACATAACACTTTTATAGTTTTGCTAAAAAAAACTAAAACAATGCAATACTGTAATTTTTAACTAATGGAAAGTTATATTTTTTCACTGGTGTAAAATCGTAATTTGCCAAAAGCTAAAGTGATGCCAACACTGGAAATTGAAACCAGGAAGGCACAACCGTAATTTTAGGCGGAGGCAAAACCACATTTTTATTTTGAACTGAAGGCATAATCGTAATTTTGAGTTGGAGCCAAAAATGTAATTTTATTTTGAACAGAGGCAAAAACGTAATTTTTAACTGAGACCGAAATCATATTTTTTTAAACGGGAAAGAATCGTAATTTTAAGGTGGGGGCGAGAGCATATTTTTTTCATTTGAACAGGGGTGAAAACGTAATTTTGAGCCGAGGGCGAAATTGTACTTTCGAGTCATGGGCAAAATCGTAATTTTTGGTTGGGGCCAAAAGCGTAATTTTATTTTGAGCAGGCAACATCGTAATTTTAAAGAGGGGGCAAACCCGTAATTTTATAGCGTAAACAAATAATAAACGGTTGGTCCAATGGGGGAGTTGCACTATTCTGGGGGAAACCCGTAATTTAACAGCGTAAACAAATAATAAACGACTGATCCAATGGGAGAGTGCTAGGTCAAACGGCTGGTCCAATAGGGTCATGGGAAAAATCGTAATTTTTGGCTGGGCCAAAAGCGTAATTTTTTTTGAGCCGGGGGCAACATCGTAATTCTAAAGTGGGGGCAAACCCGTAACTTTACAGCGTAAACAAATAATAAACGGTTGGTCCAATGGGGAGTGCCAGGCCAGCTGCCTGATACTATTCTGGGGGCAAACCCGTAATTTTACAGCGTAAACAAATAATAAACGGCTGGTCCAATGGGAGAGTGTCAAGTCAAACGGTTAGTCCAATAGGAAAGTGTCAGGCCAGCCATCTGACACTATTCCTTTTTTATTATAAAAACACTGTTCAAATTGTTCAAAAATTATTGTATTGATAATGATAATAATAATGATAATGATAATTGTCGACAATACTTATGTTTGTTTTTACGTTTAACTTTGACTTGAATATAACAATTGAATGAAAGTGAGGTTTATTAAATAATATTATTCTTTAGCTTATTTTCAGTCTGTCGAGTTCGAGTACTTAATTATATTTTATCTTCTATCTTGATAAGGTCGTAAGTAACAATTAATAGCTTATAATAGTAAGCCTTATTAGTCTTGTCATTAATATTCTAAGGACTTAGATATTACCATTTGTATAAATACTTATATTTCCGTGTACTTCACAAACTTTGACTTGAATATTTCAAATGAATGAAATGAGGTTTATTAAATAATATTATTTGTTAGCATATTTTTTTAACAGCAAATTTGGATTACTGACAAACCACTATAGTGACCAGAGAACCACCCGATCATATTCATCTCCACTAGGCATAATGCCACACCAATTCAAGAGAAAACCCAATAAAATGGAAAACCCCCTTTGTGAGAATTGAACCTATGACCTATTGGTCCCAAAGCTTATCCACCACTAAGATGTCCACTAGGCTATAAAGCCATAGGCTCCTTAGCATGTTTACAAAACATAATTTAGCTTAAGTATAAAATAATTAGCATTATCAACATGTATAATGGTCGGCCGCCTAGTATTCAGTTTTGCTAAGGCTGTCAACTCAATTTAGCTGCTTAGGATTGGACATAACACCTTACAAAAAAAATAATAAGACAGAAGAATAAAAACAAAAACAAAAGGTAAGGTGATGCAATCAAAAGAATATAGATTTAACATATTGGGAAAGGACCCACAAAAACGTTCCTCTAATAGTCTAAGAAGGATTGTGGAACGTGACACTCCTTATAAGTAGGATGGAAGAGTATTTTGGTTGTAAAACTCAAACTCTCATCCTTTTGTTCTCTTAAAATACAATACAAAAAGTTTGTCAAAAAATCAAAGCATTAGAAGATAATGTTGATGCACTTTGTGTCCGTCACTGTACGAATAGGCTAGATAGAGTGTGTGTTGAATATTGTGTAGATTAATACGAACACACGACCCAAGTACGAACTGAAACAGAGTTTTAGCGTCACTCACTTCGTACGAAGAGGAGTCACCTCGTACGAAGTGATCACTTCGTACGACGAGGAGTCACCTCGTACGAAGTGTAGCCACTTCGTACGAAGTCAATGTTCAGTGCGTACGAGTTGTCAATGTTACTTATAAAATAGCATCGTGTGTTCATTGTAATGTAAGTTTTGGAGTTCCCGGAGGGGAAACGCTGGCGGATTTTACTAGAATTCCGCCAGCTTGAGAAGATGTATACTCTTTCGGTATAAATGAACATATGCTCCAACTGATTTTGTTTCTACTCCTTTCTTAATAACATTCTACCGAATCGGTTATGTTTTGCCCAAACTTTCGTCTAGAACCGCCGATCATGGACCTACAATTGGTATCAGAGCTACGGTTATCACCTACGCTCATGGATTATGGACTTAGGAGGGTTTTAGACGTAAAATATCAAATAAACGAACAATCCACGGCAAAAAGTAAAACTGAACTTATAGGATTGTTAGAAAATCATTTTCGACCAGATCTATGGTGGAATCATCTCGAAATTCGAAGAAATAAAGATTCTGGATCGAAAAAGGTGTTCAGGCTCGTTTGTGCGAGTGATCACCTCGCACGAGGTGATGACCAACTCGTACGAAGTGATCATACACCTTGTACGAAGTGAGACATGCCTAAAAAAAGGCATGGAAAAATTTTGATGATCGTATTGACGAGACGAGTGTCCAGAAAAGATTTGGTGACAAAAATTATTTCAAGATTTTTATGACCGATACGGCATGTTCGGGGACACCGTCTAGAGCTTCAGACTATAGATTTGATATTACGGTCATAAAATGTTGAAGACAACGGGGTAGACACTGATACATGTGCAGAATGAAGATCATTTGGTATAGTGACTACTAATGGGCCTAAACGTAAAATTCCCATTTGATGAAAACTAATTTTTCCAGATTTGAGGGGGAATTTCAGTGAGAATTTTGATACGGTCAGAATTTGCAAAAATTAGGGGAATAAAAATTTCAAGTATAGTTAAACATTCCAGCATTTTTGAAATTTGTAACTATGCAACTGTATTCGGGTGATTCGGATTTCAGATTATTTGAAGATGCAAAGTGTATTTGATTTTTCTGTACGAGATCAAAGTGAAGTCAAAGTTCATTAGTGATGAAGATCAAGTATGATGTCTACTTTTTGTAAAAGTGGCGTGGCATAACTGAGTCTTGGAGGAGTTGTTTATCAGATTCTAAGGTCATGGTCGCGGATTGACGCCAAAGTCTTCCTATAATGGTGGAAGCACACACGACTGCTTATCTTTAACTCTGCAAGGCAAATGAACTGTTTTAAGGAGTAATCCAGGAGATGAGGATGTTTTGTAGTTTCAGTTGCTCTGGGTTGTACGAGGAATCATGACTAAAGAATATGATATAATGGATCTTTCAGACAAAGAAGTGTATCAATTGCTCACGAAATAGACTATATATGTGAAAGACAAAGATTACATTATTCATTTTGTACGAAGAAGAGAAGATTACAACGTATTGACAGATGATTTGATTCCGATGATGATTTGCTGATTGAGAAGATTATCGATTTGCTAATCAATCTTTCAAGAGTGTGCTTAAATGTGATTACGGAAATTGGGAATTTCAGATTTTCACGGATATTCATTGATTTGAAGTTTACCGGTGCGGTAATTCGAAGTTTCTGTCAAATGCCGGTTGAGATTTTGAAGATTAGGACTTTTGTGAAATAGAGTCTCGGTACTATAGTGCTTACTCAAAAAACTGAACTCGGATATGGTTAAAGTTGAAACGGAGAAGCTACCTTGATTAGTTTCAAATTGGTGTTTATTCGAGAAATTTGTCAATTAAGCAAATCAGAGGAGGTCGGAAACTGTGCAAACAAAGATCTGAACTGGAGATTTCAGGGGGAATTTAATGTTGATAATGCAAACCCGGATCATCAATTAAGGGGGAATTTGTTGACGTGTTCTACGACATCAACAGATACCTTGATTGAAGTTGCAGAATATTCAAACACGGCTCTGAGATTTCAAGATCAAGATCAAGCTTCGACAGTGACGTACAAGGGGAAACTGTTGATGCACTTTTTGTTCGTCACTATACAAATAGGCTAGATAGAGTGTGTGTTGAATAATGTATAGATTAGATACGAACATGCGACCCAAGTACGAACTGAAACGGAGTTTTAGTGTCACTCCGTACGATGTGGAGTCACCTCATATGAAGTGTAGCCACTTCGTATGAAGTTAATGTTCAGTTCATACGAGTTGTCAATGTTGCCTATAAATAGCGTCGTGTATTCATTGTAATGTCAGTTTTGGAGTTCCCGAAGGGGAAACGCTGGCGAATTTTCTCCAAAATTCCGCCAGCCTAACAAGATGTATACTCTTTCGGTATGAATGAACATATGCTTCCGCTTATTATGTTTCTACTCCTTTCTTAATAACATTCTACCGAATTGGTTATGTTTTGCCCAAACTTCCATCTAGAATTGCCGGATCACGGACCTTCAACTAAGTACAAAGTGATGGACTAATAAAGTGTTGGGTCAACAAATCAGTAGTTAAAGTCAAGTCAACAGTTAAAGTCAACAAGTCAAAACTGAAGACCAAATTCCAAGTCAACAAGTCAAAGAATACCAGAAGTACTGGATTCCAAAAGTACTAGAATCCTTCCGGCAGTTTTGGAATCTCAATTATTTTCCTTTATTCTAATAGTAGTTTCAATATAACAATGTTTACTTCTAACTGTCCAGCAGTTTTGCAAACCACTGGCAGTTACATCATTTATTTGGTTGTCTAGGGTCGCTTTCATGGTAACGTCACCAACAGTTTTCTCCACTGTATATAGTTCGAGCCCACACTGTAAAATGTAACACTTAGAGCTGAAAAAGCAGAAGAACTAAGTGAGAGAGTGCACCTGGTGAGGGGGAGAGATTCAGTACTTAAATTGTATTGAAATCATGATGATTAATATATGAAATCATTTAAAAAATATTCCCAAATCCAGTTGTGTTAGATTGATGTGTTTAATACCACTGTTCGATTGAATTTCTGATTTTATTGAACTGTTTTATAAAACAAAACAACACTATGATACACTCTCAGATCCAACAATTGGTATTAGAGCCGGTTACACTAAATTGACTTAAACGTTGATTCAGAAGACAAACTGAGCTCATATTGATAACGTATTGAGTGATCAAAGGACTTGAGAGGAATTAGACCAATCGGAACATTGAATTGTTCTAATACTCTGTTTTCTAAGAAAAACTCAATAAAATTCAGAGAGATGCCAATCACTCATGATCCTCACAATACTGGATCGGCAAACAAGCCTCCAATGCTCATTCACCATGAATTAAAGATATAACAACGATGGATGTGTCACCACCTATCCCAGCAGAACACTGGTTGCTGGAGGCCTGTGGTCTATGGTCCTTATGTTCCTTTTGTACCTAGTGCTGAGCAACGCCAAATGTAACTATACCTAAGAAACACATTGATTATTCCGAGCAGGATTTCCAAAAATTGGAGCTCGTTGCTAAGGCATTCAGGATACTGCCATGGCCTTAACCATTAAAATCTATGCAGGATTGCTCCACTATGAGAATGCCAAGGAATTGTGGGATGCTTTGAACTAACAATTTGGTGGCACAGATGAACTACAGGAAACAATATGGACAGTTTGAGCAATTCAATTTCTTAATTAGTGAGCTAAGGCTTGCTGGTCAAACTTACACAAATGCTGCTATGAGTCATAGATTTTTAGATGTCTCCCTGAAAAATGGAATACAATTGAAATTGTCAGACCCCTCACTTTTGAGAGAGAACTTGACTAGAAACAAAAGCCAACATCATAAGGAAAAGTTGATGATGATTACTGTTTTGGTAGCACAACATTAATGAGTCATGATGGATTATCATCAACCAACCATGGGAGTGATCAGAGTTATGATTAATTTATTGACATGACTACTGGACTTAATAACAAATCATGTGCTGGAAACTAGAACCTTGCTCTTGTGATGTATGATCAACCACCTATGGATCGAATTGATTAGGAAGAATTTGCTATTCTTGACCATTTTACCCTACTGAGTTTCAAAACTAATTAATTCTATAACAAAACTGGTAAGAGGTTTCCAGGTTTGGAAGGAAGGGGTGAATCTGAGAAGGATAAATCCAGGGTGGAGTGTTATAAATGTCATATACTGTGACACTTTTTCCGAAGAATGCATAAATCCCACTCAAATTTCTTCATCCTATGTCACTTATCCAAATTCACCAAGCCAATGAAATCCACAATACTCACATCAAAACTTTTCCCAGAATACCCTTTATCCAAACACACAAGCAACAACTCACTTTTCTCAGTCTCTCATATCAACATCTATTTGGTAATTATTACTGGGTCAAAATCAATATTCTTAATCCACAATCTCACATACTCCCTTAGATGTCCCCACATCTGTTCAAACTCTATCACAGACACAAGCACCAGTACTTCACAAATTACTGGCTGCCCTGCACCAGACTCAAGTCATCAGAATTTCTTCACTTTAAACTTTGTAGACTGGAGAAATATGTCGAATGATATTCCCAACAACAATCTTGCCATGTTTGTTAGTGTCATAAAGCAACATGCATCTACAGATTGCATCTAAGGAATCCTTTTTGAAAGAAAAACTCATTTATGAGGTTCCAAGAAAAACTGTTGGTAGATCTCTTGAGGCCATATCTGCAAACGTGGCATTAGTCTCAACAAATGAGATCATTAAAAATGGGTTCTCACACTTGATAGTTTGTGGTATGTTGATAGTGGAAGGTCCAGACATAAGACTGAATGTAAAAATCTTCTTTCTCATTTTAGAGCCCATGGAGGATTGGATATATCTTTTGGGAATGACTCTAAAGGTAAAACTCTAGGGTCTAGTGAGGTAAATACTAGAATATTGAAATTTGAAAATGTCACCCATGCTGATAACTTGAAATTTAATTTGTTGAGTGTATCATAGATGTGTGACAAAGGGTATGACATGTTTTTAACTAAAAACTCTTCTAAAATTGTTGTCCCTGAACTTGTACATAAAACTAAATGTTTAATTGCAAATGATGCTCAACTTGTGGCCAACAGAAGTGGAAATGTGTATGTGGTTGATATGCTGAAAAGAACCCTATTTTCCCAGGCATCACACAAAGAAATTGAACTGTGGCATAGAAGGTAGGTCATATCAACTTACAAACAATCAATTATGTATCAAAGGTCCCGTGAGAGGGCTCCCTAGTGTCACACCCCAAAAACGTTGCAGCGGAAATACAAACGTGGCGGTGACGGAGGTTGGTACGCATAAATATCTTTGTGGATGATGCAATATTTATTTTTGGACATGTAACTTAACTAAAACATAACATTTAAAGTTTTAAACGTAAACACAACATAATTTTAGTTGTTTGATCCCTTATGGATCTTAATACAAACGGTCCCACATAGGTTTAAAAGTTGCCCAAAACATTATTGATTATACAATCGCATCAACAACCACAAGATAAGCCAAAATCCTAAAGCCGAACTCATGTACCTGAAGAACACGAAAAAAGCAGGTGTCAACACAAATAGGTTGGTGAGTTCACTTATTCAAATCGCAATCAACTTGAATAATGAAAGCTTTCTTATTATGAATTTCATGTCAAAACCATTCATATATTTCAAGAAAGTCAAATTAATTTCCTTATTAAAAATCCAAGGGTCAGTTCTCTGGTTGAAGGTGTTTTCTCTAAAACCTTCTACACAAATCTTCTTCCCATAGGTTTATTTATATATTAAATTTCGAGCATCAAGTTTTCAGATTCATAAGGTTGCAAGGCCTATGAACTATATATTAACAATAAAGTTATAATGCTAGATAATCATAGAATATCAATTTGTAGTTTGACTTGACACGGAGTTACCGGTCATGACGGGGTGGTCAACCCGACAGATCTATCGACAATTCTACGCATACCGGTATTAATGATTAAAGGGCTAATTCGCGCAAAGTGCCTCATTGGATCACTTATGGCACCTGCCTCATGAACAATATATATCCCACTAAAATGATAAATTTAATACTTTGCGTTGTAAGGACTCCTCGAAGTCCCCACCGAGACGTAGGCTTATTCCGATACATACTTTCTTGAAATTTGTCACAACTTAGATTTAAATATTTTTAAATCTATACGTTCGTTTTACCCAAAACATTGTAATCCTCCCCGTGTCTCCCCGAACAGTTATATGTATTCAATCCATTCACGTTTTCCTCGAAAACAATTTTATATCATTCACATTTCAAAACCATGATTTCCTCGAAAACACAACACATTATTTTCAAACCATATTTTTCTTGAAAATATATTAATATTTTATTTAATGGCATGTTTTATATAAAAAAACATATTATACCCTTTTTAAGGCATGTTATTCCCTAAAACGTTAAATAAAACATAAAAGAGGGGCAGTGACACTCACCTTGGGTTGCGTTTTCAGCAAACACAATTCCACAAAATGGTCTACACGTCCTAATTTCAAGTAGGAACGATTTAATAACCAAATATTCTAAATCCCTAAGTTTCTCCAAAACTTATGATTTTTCACATAACTTTGAGATTTTCTCGAAAAGTCTTTATTTTGGTTATGTTGGGTGTTTATATATATATATATGTGTGTGTGTGTGTGTGTGTGTGTGTGTGTGTGTTGTGTATGTGTGTGTGTTCATATATACAAATTTAAAGATTTTTGAAACTTGAACGATTTTATTGGTGACCCTCATTACGTTTTATCCGTTATCACACCCGTTTACGTACAATATAGCTACAATTTGCGCTTTGTAACATTTTGACACAAACATTAACATGTCATCAAACATCCAAGTGCATGTTGATGTATTGCAAAATACATCAGTTTATCATGTTCAGTTTGTGTAATTTTCGTTAGTTTTAGTTTCGTTTTCAGTAGAATAGATAGTCTTTTGATCCAATTGCGTTTTGCAGGTCTTGTCGGCTTAAAACAGCTGAAAAGTGAGGAAATCAAGTTAGAATACGAAAAGGTCAAGTCCTGGAACGGATTTGAAGGCTCGGAGCTGAAACGGGTCAGAAATACTGAGTTTTCACCTTCTGGCGGGCCGCGACTGGTCTTGGTAATGCCTCTTGCCACCCGCTAGAGGCCATTATAGGTGATGACGTCATATATGCGATCGCGGGCCGCGACTCTGTACTTCAATCCCTCTCGCCACCCGTGAGGGTGTTTTTGTCAGAAGAATTCGAGTTGGCATGGTTTTTTAGAGGAAATCATATATAAACACTTAAATCATCCCCTAAAACCTAAATTATGAATTAGCAGTTTCTTGGACAAATTTGGAGCATCGTTTGGAGCGGTTTTGAGCATTCGAAGCATTCGGTTGAAGATTTGAAGTTCAGGCAACCGTTCGGGTCGTTATCTTGTCGTCCGGGTGTTTCGTTTGTGTTTCTATTCTTCGATTATGTTTTACGTTCTTGAAATTACTCTGTTTTCGTTTGTTTTCATGACTATGATTGGCTAGATTTTATTAACTACCTAGACAAGATGAATGGTTGCTAAAGTTTGGATTTTTATTATGGATTTATGATATTTATGGATTTATTTATGTATTGTAGGCGATTTGATTATTAGCTAGATGTGCATGCATGTTTGATTATGTTTGGAATATTTTTTATTGCTTTACATAATTCTTGGTGACGGACTTTATCATATAATAGAGTTATGTTAGGTTATTAGATTTTGGTGAGTGTCTATATCACGTAATAAATCTTTGATCTTTAGGGTTATCGTGCACTTTTAACCTTAAAAGTAATATTCGGTAATCTTATAAAATCAAGTGTTCTACTAACCCTCAATAGCTGACAGGTGCGAGGTTATTGTTAGGTCTAAGCGATTAAACCTTAAGGTGGGTCCTTCTTAGGGAGTAAACCTATTAGCTGCTGTCTAACAAGTCTAGTTAAGAACCTAAATTTATCCTTGACTTGAGTCCTGAAAAGGAGAGAGTCTTGTAGGGTACTTTCGTAAATCATTAGGTGTTTGAAAAAGAGTCTAATTTATCGGTAGTCATAACAGCCTTTAGGGTGCCCTAACGTACTCTTGAGAAGGGTTAGGAGGCTTAGTCGTAATTCGAGAGGTTTAGTATCTTAAGATCCCGGTCCATAATAATCAATCTTCGAATAAAATCCATAACTAAAAGCAACCAGGATTCGAGTCTAGGTAGTATTTACACCATCTGAGTAAAGTCCAAGAGTAATTCGTAGTCCTTAGTTCATTTAGTTAATTAGTTTAATTTAATTGCTTTCTTAGGATTTTTAGAAACCCCCCCCCCCCTCAAACAATCAAACAATTAGTATGTCCGTGTCAGTCGTAGTCTAGATAGAGTCGTTAACATAATTAGTAGTCTCGTGGGTTCGATATTCGGACTTACTTTAGCTATACTAGAGTCGATCGTACACTTGCTGGTTAGTAGTTTAGTGTGTCTTAGTGAGTCTAGAGTATTACTTAGAGTCTAGAATTAGGTTAATTTAGTTACTTTTATTAAACTACTTTTTGGCACATTACACTTTTCCATCAACTTATATATTTTATCATTTCTAACGCATTTTATACATGCAATAACTTCACAAGTTAACCTATGTATCATTTTCATGCTTGAAAAATAAGTTGCGTTTTAACGTGTCTTTATGACGAAACTATCCTTTTAACCATACGAGTACACATGCATAGTCCTACATCATGCTATCATATTATTACTTATCATTCCACATAGTACATACCCATATTCGCATATCACATCTCATCATCCACAAATACACTTGAACAACGCGTTTCGCGTACGTCAAAATATGTGTATTTTTAAAGCGTAGTCTTGTACCGAACTTTACTACATGTAGGTCCCTTAATCCTATGGATCTTTCAAAGAATTGTCTATCTAACCTAGAGTGTGAATCCGCTTGATCAGATTATCACAGAAAGGTGTAGAAGCAGATTAACTAAAACCGAACAAACTGATCTTTATTGATTTTTCAAACTAGCATTGTAACAATCAACCTAAGTTCCTAGCACTCACAAATTCGTCCCACTCCTTGTCACGAATTATCTCTCTCTAAACTCTCTGTAATCTAATTTCAAGTGCTTAACCCTAACCCTAATGCAACGCTTTATTTATATAACACAAGGCATGCATACTGAGTTGGTTTCACAAAGGCCTGGGAATTGGACAGGCCCAATTCGCCTACCATTCCCCCAATGTCAGTTTGCTTTGGCTCAATTACTATTAACTAACTATTACAAAGCTAAGCCCACTAACTGTTTATCGTTTCACTAATTACAAGATATCCAAAGACCCAAATCTAAAAGTTGTTGTCACAAACATGCACCAACAGACTCGCCCTTGACAACACCTTCATAAAACAACTTTTGTCTCCAATTATCTTGCATTCTTCACATAATCTTTTCATCGACTTTGGTCTTTGGATAGCTTCAGCTTGAATAGATTTTATCAGCAACTGACTCCCCCTAAGCTGATGCATCCAATCGCCAAATCTTCAAAATCGTTAGCATTTGAGTAAACACTAGTTTAGCATTTGCATAGCAATTTTCAAACTCTTCAAACTTTGTCAGCATTGTAGAAAGGAGGTTTCCACCATGCATCCAATCAGACTCCTCTTCACTAAACTTCACAGCAACACAGTACTCCAATATGTGTACTATAAAACAAATATCTCGAGAAACCATAAGAATTTTTAAACCCAGTTTAACAAATTATTATTAATCTCGAGAAAAATGTACTACAAATTAAGCAATTTTCAACGCAACACCAACACTCAAATTTTTTTAACTCATAAAAATATTTGTCCAACACACCAGAACCTGCATGTTTTCAGAATTTAGAACTTAAATTCTAACACCAGCTCCCCCTTTCGGTAACAAGTCCTCCATGAACAACCATCTTCTATACATTAAGAATTTCAAAGAAAAAGAAAATATTTTTGGATTTTTTTCCTCAAAGCATTTAAATAAACAAGAAAACAAACACTTTTTTTTGTGAGAATCACTGGTTAAGAAGATCATATATGCCAAATCAAAATGTTTCACATTCTCAGTTCATTCTTTCTTTTAATTCTGGTGAAAAGCAATTCAAGACAATTAGCAGTATTGTTTATCCACTTAAACAAAACATATGAACATTTCAAGTACCTTTACCTGGTGATACGATTAAGGTAATATTCACTGATGTACTAGTGTGCCCACTTCAGGACATATCCCCGCGATCAAGGTATGCAAAAATCTTCTTCATAGTATGTAAGTATACCGAATTCATCCTTTTTGTTTTACAACGTTAGATAATTGGTGATTAGGTCAGTACTTCCGTACACCAAAGAGACCAATATCCAATGAGGGTAAGGCAAATACCAAAATTTGGTACGATTTATGCATTTTGCACAGTTGAATGACTCTCTAGGAGAGCTTCTTCAATTTATAGGTTTTTGGCATTTTAGCTCTTTTAAGATATCTTGGTTATGCCTAGGTCAGCATATACCTGGATGCAGCATAAGGACAACCCTAATATCCCGGATGAAAAAAAAAAACCATATAAAGACCTTAAACCTCAAATTTTGGCATCAACCATCGAGGAGGGAACCCGTTTGAGCATTTCCGACATAAGGAATTCCATATAAACATTATCATATGTCTTTTAAAATATATCTTCAACATGAATGCCCTAGTTTTGTTTTCTCTAGCTCACTAGATTATTTCATTCACCATTACATTAACGGTCTATCAAGAATGTACCGTCCAATCAAGAATGTAGTCGATTAAGTCTTCGACACTATGCCATCCACTATCATTCTTAGTTGATTTTCTAGAATCTTTGAAATTACTTTACATATGACCCATATAAGTTTTATTGGTCTATACTCACCCAACCCCACAGGCCCCAAACTTTTGGTATCAAAGTGATAAATGAAGAACTACATCATGATCGTCTCATGAGTATGAAAATGGTTCATACCATTGAAGTATTTAGCTAGGAGATGCCAAAAATGTTTAATGAACCTAAAGTTAAACCCGCCTAAACCAAGAGCTCGATCTTCTCCGCATCCAAAAACTATCTATTTAATCATCTCTAAAAAAGGAGCTACAAGCGTACTAGAATCACATTCTGACACTCTCTTCAAATCATAACACTCCAACGTTGGTTGGGTCGTAATCTACTCCACAAAAACATTTTTTAGAAAATGAGAAAATGGCCAAACTCATCGCTGAGGTTTAGACATATTTGCTAGTTCCATCCTTTTTTTTTGCAACTGGACCATTGAGGTTTGTCATTTCTTGTCAGTTTCATCCAATTGCCTAACCCTGTGTATTTTTATCGTTAACTCAGGGTAGTCTAGACATGTTACTTATATGCTTTTGTTTTTTAATTGTTTAATTCTATCTTTTTGTTTTTGCAACCGGAGAGAGATGAAAGTCACAACTAACGGCTGTAGAGAGTGCGTGTGTGAATTTATGCCTTGACACGTACTGTTTCTCAAATTTTCCATGAGCTATTTTGTTGTTGTGAACAATTCAAATTTTTTATTTATATTTATTTAGGGGTAGAGGCGATGGAGCGGTAATGCTGATGCAAGGATGATGATTTTAGGGTGGAGGTGGTGCAGCGGTGGTAGTTTTAGGATGGTTTTAGACAATTGTGGTTTAATTAATTGATGGACTGATGGCCGATGATGGCTTTAAGGTTTCATAAAATATTCTGGTCCAAAGTTGAAGAAGAAGGGTAGTTGCCAACTACTAGTTGGTCTCACATTTTGTCTTAATACTTAAGAACTACTTGTACACTACATTAAAATGCTTGTATATTGAGTAAAAAGACTAAAGTGTGCCTAAGTTAACATTAAAAATAGATAAAGTTAGCTCATTAGATAAAACCAGCAAAAATGGATAACCTTAATGGTCTAGTTGGATTTTTTTTTTTGAATGGAACTGCCAAATATACCGAACCATATGGACGCTTTTGGCACTTTACTCTAAAAAAATGAATACCTCTTTCGTAATGACCTTAGGTTTAGTTTCCCATTACCCATCTATAAGAAGCCCCAAAATATAAATTTTTGCTTTCTTGTTGTTTATGATACCATGGAAGAATTTTGTATTGTCATCCCTATGCATAGACCATCTTACCCTGGATCGTTGTCTAAGATCCTTCACTAGCCTCATATCCTTTTTACTCTTTTATTTTCATTCTACCTATCTCCAATTTTATTCTTCCGTGAACTCCATGTTTTCCATTGCTTTCTCTAACTACTCCATCTTGCTTCTCATCTTGTTTTCATATCACCACGTCAGTCCATTTCCTGATGTCTTGTAGAAACCTTTTGAACTAGTTCATTAGTACAACATCTCAAGGCCCATGAATCACCTTTTGAACATTTTATCTAATTAAAAAAATAGTTAATTAGTTAAATGGTTCTTTGTTTAGCTATTAATGAGGCTTTTAATGGTTTAACCTCTTACTGGTTCATCACACTTAATGGTTCAACTGTTTGTTTCCCGAGCAAAAGACATTTGTCTCTAGATGGTTAAACGATATACTGAGTTTGAATGGTTAATACCTATAATCTTAATTAGTCAGACAAGGCATTGGCCTCTGAACAGTTACTGGTTTAGCACTTAATGGTTCAGATCTCTTACTTGTTCAGCACTTAATCTTTCAGAAGTTGCCAAGCAGCCCCTAAGTCCAATTACCTAATTCCATTTTATGTACATTCTAATTTTAACACACTACAAAAATATTGACCATAAATACTCTCCTATATAGAGTTAAATGATCACACACTACAAAAATAGAAAAAAAAATCCAAAAAACGCAAACAAACAGATGTGGTCACTTTTATATCATGTGTCAACTTAATCCCCTACTGCCATTGAGTACATGACCACATTATACCAACCGAATAAGAAAACCCTCTATGAATCAGTTATAAAGCTATAATTTGATCGAAACGGTGGTATATTACGGCGATAGTGACGAACAAAAGGATGGGTGCAGTGTCGTACTTAGTTGTTAATGGCGAATAGCGACAAACAATGATAAGTAACGTATATGTTACACATCAAATAGTGATAAATTGTGGGCGCGATACACTAGAAAAAAATTAAAATTTTATAAGTATATATTATATAAAATACCATGGTATAAATGCTATTTTATATGTATATCTAACAAAAAACCTAAAATCAAGTTATTAATTGCTATTAATATTAAATAAATAAAAAAAAATTGACGCTATTATCACTATCTACCGCTACAATCTTAAGCTAAGCTCGCTATTGAAAACCAGGGTGCCATAACCGGAGAGAGATGAAAGTCAAGACTCGCTGTAGAGCGTGTGTGAATTTATGCCCTAACACATAGTGTTTCTCAATTGTTTCATGCGTTATTTTGTTGTTGTGAACTATTCTTTTTTTATTTTTTTTATTTTGGGGTAGAGGCGATGGAGCGGTGGTGGTGATGCAGCGATGATGATTTTAGGGTGGTGGTGGTAGAGTTGTGGTAGTTTTAGAAGGTTGTCGATCGTTGTTTAATTAAGTGATGGACTGATGGCCGATGATGACTTGAAGGTTTCATAAAAGATTGTGGTCGAAAGTTGAAGAAGAGGGGGAGCGGGTCCCACATTTTGTCTTAATACTTAAGAACTATTTGTACACTACATTAAAATGCTTGTATATTGAGAAAAAAAAGACTAGAGTGTGCTAATCAACGTTAAAAATAGATGAAGTTAGCTCATTGGATGGAACCTGCAAAAAATGGATAACCTTAATAGTCTAGTTGCAAAAAAAGAAAAAAATATTGAATGGAACTGACAAATATACCGAAACCTCAGGACGCTTTTGGCAGTTTACTCTAAAAAATGAATACCTCTTTTGTAACGACCTTCGGTTTAGTTTCCCATTACCCATCTACAAGAAGCCACAAAAACAGGTAGCATTTGGTACGAAGGAATAGAAGTTAGAATGGAATGGACCATTCTGACTGAATGAATAAAAAAAATGTTTGGTTATGATGTGGTAATAGAATGAAGCATTCTAAAGGAATGTGACTCTTCCAAAAATTGTTTTTTTTTTCATTCCTTCAAGGAATGGAAAGAAATATATTATTATTATTATTATTATTATTATTATACATTATTCTATTACATATTGAGACATTATACTTTGTCCTTTTTAATACAATTGTGTTTTTTATTCGTTTTTTTGTCTATCAAATTATACAAAGTAATGATAATTTTTCAAATATTAACAATTAACTGAAGATTTTTTTTATTCTTCACATGGAAAAAAATATATATTATTATTTTAGTTATTATTAAATTATTATTATTATTATACTATTTATTATCTATTATATTTAGACAATTATACTTTTGTCCTTTTTAATACAATGTGTTTTGTTATTCGTCTTTTTTGTCTATCAAATTATACAAGTAATGATTATTCTATTCACACATGATACCGAACATTAAAATGGAATGGAATAATCTATTTCATTTCGTTGTCCATTTCATAACCTCATCCATTCTATTATCTCATACCAAATAGACCTATAATTTTTTCCTTGTTGTTTATGATACCTTGGAAGAATTATGTATTGTCATCCCTATGCTGAGCCTATCTTATCCTGGATCGTTATCTAAGATTCTTGACTTTATAGCCTTCTATCCTTTTTAATCCTTTTTTTACATTCTACTATCTAGTTTTATTCTTCCGTATGAGTAAATGTTATTATTCAAGATTTAAAAATGAAATTAGACATCATTAATGTTAAATTTAGGTGTGTTAATTTGATTTTAGACTTGATTAAACTTAAATTTAGATGTTAAATTTGTATATGTAATCGTAAACATGACTAAAGTATTAGGTTTGATTAATTAATTTAATGATACCTTATACGATTATTATTAGTTTTAGCTGGTTCACTTTTTCAAACCTTTGATTTTAGACTTCACGGGTAATACCCTCTAGAAATATCTTGTTCAAACCTTTGATTTTAGACTTCACCAATAATATACTTTAATAAATTTAAAATTATGTAGCATTTAACAAAAAGATTAGTTACTATTCTTTTTGCAACCGGAGCATTGAGGTTTGTCATTTTGTTGCTAGTGTTATCCAATTGGCTATGTTTTTATTTATTAATCTTTTAAGTCTCTTTTGCCTCTATGTAAATATGTGCAAAACCATCCTCCTGTTGGGTCACCGATGCAGAATTATAAACATCATATGAGCCAACGCCAATCTCACTTACACCACTAGAATCATTCTCATTCACATAAGAATAGTAAGCATCAAATTGACATGAAGCATACAAAAGTTGTATCTTTTGGTCCCTGAGGTTTGGCCAGTTTTGCTACTTTATTTAAAATCTCAAAGTTTTTGCATTTGGGTCCCTGTGTTTCATTTTTGTTGCCATTTTGGTCCAAAAGTGAAATCAGGTTAGATTTCTAAAAGAAAAAACATGTTTTTTTGTCCTTTTCCTCAGGGGAATTTTGGTCATTTGTATATATATGTTTTATATACATAACAAACTTGCACATCTCTTCTCATTCTACACTCGTGGTCTTCCCTTTCCTTATTAAATGCAACAAATCGAACACAATATTCATCCGATTAGTTCATCAAAAAATCAGATCAAAAACTTCAAAATTTAGAAATTCAATCGTTTTTTGTACCAATTTTGATTACAAAAATGCCAGAAACCGAATCTGTACCGGAAAACGTCTTCTCATACCTCTCAGATGATGTAGTTCTCAACATCTTCTTCAAGCTCGTTGATGATCCGCGTAACTGGTCGCGTCTCGCCTGCATATGCACCAAATTCTCGATTCTAATCCATACGATTTGCTGGAAAAACAAATGTCACCAAACAACTCCGGCAGTTGTTTCCGATCTGCTTCCGCCGAACGCCTCCTGACATCACAGTTCTCTCTGCCGGCAGTTGTTTCCGACCACAAGTGTAGAATGAGAAGAGATGTGCAAGTTTGTTATGTATATAAGACATATATATACAAATGACCAAAATGCCCCTAAGGAAAAGGACAAAAAACCAGGTTTTTCTTTTAGAAATCTGACCTGATTTCACTTTTGGACCAAAATGGCAACAAGAATGAAACCACAGGGACCCAGAAGCAAAAACTTTGAGATTTCAAATAAAGTGGCAAAACTGGCCAAACCTCAGGGACCAAAATGGCAGTTTACTCTTTATATGTATGTTGTATTAAAATACTCGGGAGTAAACTGCCAGTTTGGTCCTTGTGGTTTGGCCAGTTTTGCCACTTTAATCCAAATCTCAAACCTTTTGCATCTAGGGCCTTGTGGTTTCAGTTTTATTGCCATTTTGGTCCAAATCTCAAATCAGGTCAGATTTCTCAAATAAAACCCTGGTTTTTTTGTCCTTTTTCTCATGGGCAAACTGGTCATTTATGAATTATCATAACAAATTATTAATTAAATTACAATAAATAATCCCTTTATCATTTCTTTATAAATCATCATCTTCTTCACACCCAAACCCTCCCAAACCAGATCTGCAGTGCCACCACCATCACTCCTATCCCCTCTTTCTATCCTACACACACCCGCCACACTCCTCCACCGCCACCGCCCCACCATATGCCCTCTCTCTAAACTCATAAAAAATCCCATCAAACCTTGTTATACAACATGGGTTCATCAAGTAGCAGAGCAGATGACAAAAGTCTCAAAGCTCTGAACACCAATAAAATGGTAATCGAGGAGGACAAATGGTCCGTAAAACCATCCAAAAAAGACGCATAGCCGCCGGATCAATCAACCTATTCATTTAATCTGACCTAGTTAATCTCAAAACCTGAAAAACGAACCTCGTTTGCGTTCTATGTCGGCGTTAGACAGAGCTCCAATTGTTGTTCTCTTCGACGGCTAGAGCTCCGATTGTTCTCTGCGATGGTGGCTGTCTCATTTAACTGGCGTCATGGCGGAGGCGTGAGAGGACGGTGGATCTTGCGACGGCTAGAGCTCTAGTTGTTGTTCAAATGGATTTGGAATGGATTGAGTGATTTGGTGGTTGCTGTCACAGTTGGTGGTGGGGTTGGGATCTGGCGGTGGAAGTGTGAAGGAGGTGGAGGATCTGTCAGTGGTGTGGGTGGGTGTTGATGATGGCGGTGGTGGTGAGAAGGGGAATAGGTGGCGGTGGTGGTGCAATGGCGGCAGAGAGGAGAGAGGGAGAAAGAGAAAGAGAGAGAGGGGGAGAGAGTAATGGGAGAGATGGGGAGAGAGAAATTTATATAAATAATGTTTAATGACCAATTTGCCCCTGAGAAAAAGGACAAACTAGCAGGTTCTTTTTTGAGAAATCTAACCTTAATTCACTTTTGGATAAAATGGCACAAAACTGAAACCACAGGGACCAAAATGAAAGTTTTGGACTAAAGTGGCAAAACTACCGAAAACCACAGGGACCAAAATGGCAGTTTACTCAATACTCTGGGTATATATGCTATTTTACATGTATATTTAACAAAAACCTAAAATCCAGCTACTTTATAGCTATTTTAATTGCTATTAAAATTTTATAAAATAATAAATAAAAAACAAATTGTCACTATTATCGCTATCTATCGCTACAAACCCTAATAGCGAGTCTAGACCTATACGTTGCGTAGCGCTATAGCGATTGCTACACTCGCTATTGAAAAATGGTGTCGTAACCGAATAGAGATGAAAGTCAAGATTGGCTGTATAGATTGCGTGTGTCAATTTATGCCCTAACATGTATTGTTTCTCAATTTTTCCATGCGATATCTTGTTGTTGTGAACTATTCAAATTTTTTATTTTATTTTTATTTGGGGTCGGGTCGGTAAACTGTAAAAAAAGCGAGGACGAATAACTCAAGTTAGGTACTAATCGATGAAAGAAGTGAACAATGGACGATTACACATGAGCATGAAGAAATGTTAGGGTTTTTTTTGTTCTTCAAGAATTAAAAATGAAATTACACATTATTAAAGTTAAATTTAGGTGTGTTAATGTGATTTTAGACCTGATTAAACTTAAATTTAGATGTTAAATTGTTTATGTAATTGTAAACATGACTAAAGTAATAAGGTTTGATTAATTTATTTAATGATATCTTATACGATTAATATTAATTTGTGTTGGTTTCACATGTTCAAACCTTTGATTTTAGACTTCACTAGTAATATCATATAGAAATATCAAACCTTTGAATGATAATGTACTTTAATTAATTTAAAATTACGTAGCATTTAACAAAAAGATTAGTTACAAAGTATAAATTAGTTAAGGGGTTGTTTGTTTAGCTCTTAACGTGGCTCTTAATGGTTTATGCCTCTTACTGGTTCATACTTAATGATTCAGACTGTTTATTTCACGAGCAGATGTATGAATGATTCAGTGGTTAAGACATATAATCTGAATTTGTGAGATATTTGCCTCTGAACGGTTTGGTATTATATTGACTCTTAATAGTTTAGAACTCTTACTTGGTTCAGCCCTTAATGATTCAGAGCACTTAACCATTTAGAAGTTGCCAAACAGCCACTAAGTCCAATCACCCAATTCCATTATATGTGCATTCTACTTTAAATCGTTAAAGACACCATGTCTTATTTTAAAGTTTTTAACCCAATCACTAATTAGAGGCTTAATTAATTAATTCCAACGGGTTAGCCTAAATAAAGAAGGGATATTGGATTTTATCACCCCCAACTATCGACCTTTGGCCGTTGTCACCCCCAACTAACACTTTGACGCTCGGCACCTCCAATTTGACTTTTAGTTTGTGTTGGCACCACTCTGTTAACAGATCACAAACTCTGTTAGTGTTTGATCCTATGTGTCAAAAAATGGCCTACGTGGACTACATGACATGACGATTTATTCTCTTTTGTATTAAAAATTAGATTTTTGTTTATTTCTCTCTGAAATTTAACCCACATTCTTCCCTCCATATCTCAGACATACAGATCTAATCCATTCGTAGCCATCATTGAATCCGGCAAATCATAACCGCCCCTTCGTCTTCGGCTAAGTGCGGTTAATAAAATTATGTCGCACATCCTTCTTACCAAATATAAATCATTTGTCGCCCTCACCATCTCTTTGCCATCCTCCGCGACAATGAACAATGCCGAAAAAGGATGTCGCGACTGTAGAGACGAAGTCTCTAGTTGCACCTGACATTGGAGCTGGAGTACGAGGATTCGTCATTGCCAGTTAATGATTTGGAGGTTGCTAGAGATGAGTTTGTGAGGTCGGCTTACAGATCTGCATCGGTGGTGGCCACGGAGACGAAGTCTCTGGTTGCATCTGATTCCATCCACCTCTCTACCATCACCATAACCTCCACCAACAACCTGCCACCTCCACCTCCACCAACCACCACCACACCATTACCTTTACCGACCACCACCACATCTTAGCCGTACACCACCGCCTACTTTCAGATTTGAGCTTGAAACCAGCCGCTGCTGTAACATCCGTCGAAAAACGGGTTTTCAAACCCGCTTCGTGTATTAATCAAATATCCAGTTATAATTTTTCGTTGCGTATTTATTGCTCAAATTAATTTTTAACGATATATAATTAATAAATATATTAGAATTTAAAAACCATAATTTAAAACTACTAATAAATAAGGAATAAAAAAATAAATGTGGACGCCGGGTTTCGAACCCGGGTCACCCACAAGCCAAAACACACAACACACCGCTCCGCCACACACTGTCTTTGTGATAAACATTAAAACAAATAACACTTATAATTAAACTGAAAGTCAAATTCAGTAATTAGCGCGCCCAGACTAGTCGTCACCGGAAAAATGGGCAATCCGCAATTCTTGCCATTTTCCTTTTGACTAAACATGTTAACCGACCTCGACATCGGTTATAACCGATGTCTAAACCCTCAATTTCAGTCGTAACCGCCGGAAAAACTTTGACCGCGAATCAAGACCAAAATTCGGACCCAATACATCCTGTTCTTCCCTATAAATACCCACCCAAACCTCTGGTAACCTTTTCGCTCAGAATCGCACAATCTCTCGAAGCTTTAGCACGTCGCCGGAAGTTTCAATTTCGCCGGAATCACTGAACGGAAAACCGCGATTTTCTTCAGACGGTACAATCATCTAAATTTCTCTTGCTATCTTTCGATTTGTAATCTAATTGCTCAATCCAGTAATCAAAACTGTTAAACAGTTTCCCTCAGCCGGAATCCGCAGATCGGAGACAACGAGACTTTGCCGGAAAACCTGAAGCAAACTCGCCGTTCTGGTATACCATGTCATCTCATTTCTCTTTTCAATTCAATCAAATATAAGTTAAGATCGATTAAACAGAACAGTCGGAATTCACTGTTCTGAAATGTTAAGCGAAGAAGACGAAGTTGAACAATGTGTATAAGTTTAATTAAAACTGAATATGTAACCGGGTTAGACACACAGTCCAGCGGTGGACTATGTGCAACATAACACGCACGTCCCGAGTTCGAATCGCATATGTTACCGACTTTCAGAAATAAAACCAATCCTTTTTAAAACCTATTCAGATCATCCTTCAACATGTATACAAATATAATATAATTCTGTAGTTAAACAAGGTTAGACACACAGCCCAACTGGTTGGGCTGTGCGCACTCGAACCGAACGTCCCGAGTTCGACTCCGGGTCACTGAACTCGGTTCGGCCATATTAAATTCTTTTTGAAATCAACTAAATAAGATAACAGTTAATTAGTATATATATATATAATTAAAACAGAGAATATTTCGGGTTAGACACGTAGCTCAGTTGGTAGAGCTGCGTGCACGTAAACAAGAGGTCTCGAGTTCGAACCTCACTCAGCGCATACAAACACACAGTCCGACCGGTCAACGGGGTCAAAAAGTCAACATTTTTATTTCTTTTTATTTATTTATTTAATCAGAAAATCATTTAAAAATACTTAAAAATAAAATTTTTAAAGTTAGAAAACTTCCTTAAACTCACAAAAATAAATCTAAAAATCCCATTAAGAGTATGAATTAAAAGTATTAATCTCAAATAAAATCCATTTATTTACCGAATCATTTCGTTATTATTTTAGGTTAGTTTTTTCCCTCGTCGATCAAATCGTAAAATTCGTGCGCATCCAACGTCATCAAAGCACGCACCCAATGTGAGTGAATCTCTACCAATTCCCCGTTTTAATCACGTTTTGGGGTGTATCATGTGTCGTATAATTCTCATATTTTATTTAAACACTTGTGCTTACATCATATCCGTGATCAAATGTGTATCAATTGTTGTGTGAATTATGTTTAGATTGAAGTTATCATTTTCAGTGCATGCATTTCATTAGGCCCATCAGCTCCCCGTGGGATACGGGTTGAGTATCAGGTGCCTCATTCGATCGGCTCCGTTTGATTGAGCCTTGATCTCACATACATCATCATTCATGTCACTCGATCGGCTCCGTTTGATTGAGCCTTGATCTCACATACATAATCATTCATGTCATATACTCATCCAAAGTGGTTTGTGATTGTTTATTTATATATGTTTGCTCACATGTGATTATTGCACAAATTTTCCTTATTAAATAAAATCAAGAAATTATTAACAATGTTTTATCAAGATTCACTCGTCAACTTTTGTTGACCCAAAATCTCCCCCGTTTTACACATGATACAGGTGATCCAGTTGAGACAAGAAACACATAGGAAGGCCTAGAAGAATAAAAAGTTTATGCTTTAGAATAATTATGTAGTTTCCTTTTATTGTAATTGTATGAATTTTGTTTGGATATTTAAGTTGTAATTTGAATTTAATAAATATGAAACATTTAGTAAATATCATGAGCTTTGGTGATAACCCAATTATGCCCCGACTTTTATTCCGCTACGGGTCGGGTGTGACAGATTGGTATCAGAGCTTGTGACTATAAGGATATAGGATAGGTTATTAGACCCTTAGAGCCTATACTATAGTTGACTAGATTTTAATTGTTTATGCGTTACATGCAAAATTCATGATGTTTATATGTTTCATGTTTATTTTCACACTCAATGTTATGCAAGAATGTTCATAAGTACATATTATTATACAATGCTCATAACATATCATATCCATGAGAGCACACACCTCACAATTCCCATGATTTTTGCAATGTTTTTTGTATTTTTCAAATCACATCAAAGTGAGTTCTCATGACGGGCATGCAGTAACTGGAAGGGTACGAGTACCGGTAGTCGGAACGTCCTGTCTAGGCTTGGCATTCGTATAAATCCAAAATAAAGGACCAGTTTGCCTACCTGGGGACTAACGATGAGAGTACGAAGGACCTATTAGGCCAAAGCATGCTATACCAAACGTCGTGTGAGCTAACCCCACTTTGAGTTGTCATTGTGTCTACACCCGGACACCCTCCTACCATACATCTCGCAATTATGTTTTCCGATTTTCATTCGGGTGGTGCGAGTGTTAACTGTCACACCCCGACCCGCAGAGGAAAAGGTGATCGAGGCATGATTGGGTTATCATCAAAGCTCATGACATTTATTATAACGTTTCATATTCATTAATACAATTTAATGAGAAATTTACAATCATAATTACATCATGTCCTAAACATCATTCTAGGCTTCATTGTTTTTCTTCTAAGGCATTTCCTATGTTTTCCTTGCTTCATCCTGTTTGTATCATGTGTAAAAATGGTTTTTGGATCAACAAAAAGTTGCGAGTGAATCCTATGAAAAACATTTGAACAAGTTTATTTAATTGATTATAAAATAAAGTGCACAACCACACATGAGTAAAAATAGATGTAAACTTATTCACCAATCATTTAATATTAAATACTGCACACATGAACAATAATGGATCGTTTTGAGGCACGCGTTGCTCAACTCGTCTCTCACGAGGAACTGATGGGCCTAATGAATGATTTGCATATACTTGACAATATGAAATACATGACTACAAACAATATAAACTAAATAATACACACACGGACAATAATGGATTTGTTTGAGGCACGCGTTGCTCAACTCGTCTCCCACGAGGAACTGATGGGCCTAATGAATGAATTGCATACAAATTAACAATATGAAATACATAACTACAAACAATGTATACAATCTAAGTTTAGATCACAATATGGCATGGCACAAGTTTAAATAAACGAGTTAATTTTGGTGACACATGACACACCCCAAAACGTGTAATTAAAAAAGGGAGTTGTAAGATTCACTCACATTGGGTGCGTTCGGTTGATGATGTTGAATGCGCACGAAGTTGGTTTTAATCACGAGTGAAACTAACCTAGATAATGGCATAATGGTTCGGTAAGTAAACGGATTTTATTAATTTTAGTAGAATTGTTGGATGTATTTTTGTGAGTTTAACGCTATTTTCTAACCTTAAAAATGTTATTTTTAAGTATTTTTAATTGATTTTTAAATAAAATAAATAAATAAAAATAATAAAAAAAAAAGTTGACTTTTTGACCGTTGACTTGTTGACCATTGACTTTGACTGTTGACCAGTTCGTATGTGTGTATGTATGCGCTGGGTGAGGCTCGAACCCGAGACCTCCCGTACGCGTGCACGCAGCTCTACCAACTGAGCTACGTGTCTAACCCGAAATATTTCTGTTTTTAATTAAATTTATATACTAATTAGATTTAAACAGAAATTCATTCATTTTTAAAAACGATTTTAATGCATCGAACCGGTGTTCTCCATAGGTCTCGAACCCGGGACCTGTGGGTTGAGTTAACACATAGTCCACCGCTGGACTGTGTGTCTAACTTGTTAAATAATCTGATTTTTATTATACTTATATACAAACTAAATAATTTCGTTTCTGTATTAAATAAAAAGTTTGATAATTATCCGGACCGGTGCGGTAGTCCGGACTCGAACTCGTGACGTGTGATTAAATGTTCACACAGTCCACCACTGGACTGTGTGTCTATCTTGGTTATTATTCCGGTTTTTATTAAACTTAACATCTATAAGCGGTGACTCCGGTTCGGTTAAAAAAAAGAACATTTTTATTAAGGCGAGTGTGCGTGGGACAAGAATCGAACTCGAGACGTTTGCGTGTTTATGTGCACACAGTCCACCGCTGGACTGTGTGTCTAACCCGAGATATATCTTGATTTAATTAAACATATATACTACTGAAACTTCATCTTCTTCGTTAATCTTAACCAGAATCGGAAGTCCGACTGGTTTGAAGTTTTAATCAAGTTCGTTAGTGTCTGGTGGTTAATTACATGTGAGATTAATAAAAAGAATGAAAGATTAAGTGTTAGATATACCGAACAGTGGCTCCTCTGTTTCGCCGGCGAAACACCGGTGACAGCAAACTATTCCGGCGACGTGTGTCTTGCGGCAGAGGGTCTTCAGCGAGCTTGAGGTGAGTGTAGGTGGCTTCAGTATGAGCTCTGGGGTTCAGTAAGGCTCAAAGGTGAAAGGCTCGGTTTTCCGGCGAGTTGCAGAACTTTTCCGGCGAGTGGAATTACGTCGGGTAAAGGTGTGATTGTGAGCGAAAAAGCTAGTAGAGGTTTGAGGGGGTATTTATAGGGCAGAACATCGACGTATTTAGTCCGATTTCCGTCTTGATTCGTCGGTTAAAGATTTTCCGGCGGTTATAACTTGTGTCGCGGACTGGACATCGGTTATAACCGATGTAATAGTTAATGTTTACGTTAAGTCATTGATAACCGACGCTGTTTGACGAAAACGTCGGATTTTCCGGCGTCAACGGATGTGGGCGCGTCGATTTTGAATTTGATATTCATGTTATGAATTAATTGTCTTCAATATTGAACAAGAAATACAAGTGGCGCTGTGGTTGGATGGAAGGGTGTTAAGGCTTTGTTTGAATCCGCTGCTGACCCGGGTTCGAAACCCGGCAGCAACTTTTTATTTTTAAACCACTATTTTTAATACTTTTTCAAATATAAATTATATATTCCAATATATTTATTAATTATGTATCGTTTAAAATTATTTTGGGCATTAAATACGCAACGAAATTTTTAACTGATTGTTCGGTTAATAAACGGAGCAGGTTTGGTAAATCCGGTTTTTGACGGATGTTACAGTATCCCCAGCTTTTTAGAAATTTCATCCCGAAATTTAAGTAGTGATATATTTGACTAAAAATGATGGTGTTTAGTTTGACAGTTACATGCTTAGAAAAAGAGTAAGAGTTTAAGTTTTTTGTTTGAGGCGGTAACGTCCCTTGTAAGGGTTAAGTACCCTGTTACAGGAATCGCTTTTTGTTGCCTACGGTAAAAATATTGATAAGCAGAGTTGATTCGCTAACTATGATATCATGCGTAAGAGTTTTGATATGTTTGGAAGGATATGGTTATATCCTAAAGCAAAACTTCTAATACTACAACCTACATGGAACTTCTCATAACCGTCTAACAATACCTCTGATCCTTTGACAAGAATACTTATATATAGGAAGTACCAGCGGCGTATCCACCATATTCTTGTCAAATTTTCATTGGTTTTATCAGTAAGTTATGATTGGTTCTATGATATGACTCTAGAACATAAATAAACGCCACAACCATTGTACCAAGAAATTACTAAATCCTACATAGAACTTCTCATAACCGCCTGACAATGCCTCTGATCCTTTGACAAGAATACTTATATATAGGAAGTACCAGCGGCGTATCCACCATATTCTTGTCAAATTTTCATTGGTTTTATCAGTAAGTTATGATTGGTCCTATGATGTAACTCTAGAACATAAATAAACACAACAACTAATACTTGAGTCTCAATTCTGATAGCATACATGTTTGATTTGTGACAGTTCCTCTCTCGTTTGTTATGATGGAGAGGTTAGTTTATGTAGAAATAGAACATAATCCAATCTCTTTAAATGGCGAGATGATATGAATGTAACACAAATTTTAACCAAGACAATACTAAATCCTACATGGAACTTCTCATAACCGCCTAATAATGCCTCTGATCCTTTGGCAAGAATACTTATATATAGGAAGTACCAGCGGCGTATCTACCATATTCTTGTCAAATTTTCGTTGGTTTTATCCGCAAGTTATGATTAGTTACCAAGAAATTACTATATCCTACATAGAACTTCTCATAACCGCCTGACAATGCCTCTAATCCTTTGACAAGAATACTTATATATAGAAAGTACCAGCGGCGTATCCACCATATTCTTGTCAAATTTTCATTGGTTTTATCAGTGAGTTATGATTGGTTCTATGATGTAACTCTAAAACATAAACAACACAACAACCACAGCTTGAGTCTAAATTCTGATAGTATACATGTTTGAATGATGACAGTACCTCTCTCGTTTGTTATGATGGAGAGGTTAGTCATTGTGGAAGTGAGACATAGCTCAACTTCTATAAATGATGAAATTGATTACACTGAAATGTATGATGAACAAATTTCAACCAAAACATACTAAATCCTACATGGAACCTCTCATAACCGCCTGATAATGCCTCCGATCCTTTGACAAGAATACTTATATATAGGAAGTACCAGCGGCGTATCCACCATATTCTTGTCAAATTTTCATTGACTTTATCTGCAAGTTATGATTAGTTCTATGTGACTCTACAACAAACACAACAACCAAAGGATCGTATTGCATGTACTGAAAATGAAAAATGTCTGTGCGATCAAGGCTCAATCAAACGGAGTCGATCGTATTGCATGTACTGAAAATAATAAATTTAATCTAAACAATTATCACACAAACAGTTTATACATGGAACCTCTCATAACCGCCTGATAATGCCTCCGATCCTTTGACAAGAATACTTATATATAGGAAGTACCAGCGGCGTATCCACCATATTCTCGTCAAATTTTCATTGACTTTATCCGCAAGTTACGATTAGTTCTATGTGACTCTACAACAAACACAACAACCACAAGATCGAATTGCATGTACTGAAAATGAAAAATGTCTGTGCGATCAAGGCTCTATCAAACGGAGCCGATCGTATTGCATGTACTGAAAATGAAAAATGTCTGTGCGATCAAGGCTCAATCAAACGGAGCCGATCGTATTGCATGTACTGAAAATAATAAACAATAATCACTCAAACAGTTTATACATGGAACCTCTCATAACCTCCAGATAATGCCTCCGATCCTTTGACAAGAATACTTATATATAGGAAGTACCAGCGGCGTATCCACCATATTCTTGTCAAATTTTCATTGACTTTATCCTTAAGTTATGATTGGTTCTATGTGATTCTAAAACATAAAAAAAACATAAAACTAAACGATTGGAGTTGAATCTTGATTTTCGGTGAAGAGGACTAGTTGGGTGGTTTCGTTTGGGCCGTCATTATCTTCAACAGGGTTGGCGTTGATGTTGAAAACTCTTCCTCTTTCTGGTGGCCTAGTGATTTGGTTTTCTTGATTTACTTGGTTAACTGGGTTTGATTGAGCTTGAGCGTTTATGATGTTAACCAATCGAGGGCACATGTTTCTATAGTGGGTAGGGTCGCCACAATTGAAACAAGCTCGAACATAAGGTAGCATGGGGTATTGAGGTTGTTGATATGTTTGGATCATATTTTGAGTAGGGGGAGAGATTTGGTTTTGAAGGGTGCGGCAAACATTGCTCAAATGACCATAGCGTCCACAATTTGCACATAGTCGACAAGGTAAGGTAAGGGGATGGTGATAAAAACAGGTGTTACATCGAGGGTGAGGTCCAAGGTATGGTTTCTTATTTGGGTAAGTTGAGTTGGGTGCTACTTGAGTGATTGGGATAGCTTGGATGGGTATGGCTTGTAAAACTGGTTGATTACGTTGGGTAGTAGCGAAAAGTTGCCCGTCTCTTTTTCTCTTAGAAATGGGTTGAGAAGGGGATTCGGTTTGGGTGGAGTTTGAAGTTTCAGTCGATGCCTTATCCTTCTTCTTCTCCTCCTTGAAGTCTTTGTTCCGGATTCGGTTTTCGGTGAGCTCTGTAGCAAACTCCATTGCTGCTTCCAAAGTTGCAGGCGTGGTACTTATTACAGAGTCTTGAATTTTTTACGGAAGACCTCGAATGTAGTGCTCGATCAAACGGTAGAGGGGAGTGAACAAGTTGGGAACCATTTGATTTAACTCGAGAAATCTTTTGTTGTAAGTGATATGGTCGCCTTCCTTTTGCTTCAACGAATAGAACTCATCTTCTAATTTCTTGATTTCGCTCCTTGGGCAAAACCGTCTTGTCATGATTTCCTTCAATTCTTCCCAAGTCAAAGTCATAGCATCTTCAACACCTCGTTTGGCCTTCTCTGTATTCCACCAAGAAAGGGCTATTCCATATAAACGCCCAGTAGCATATCGCACCTTGCGATCACCGGGGCAATCGCAATTTAGAAAAGTGTTCTCCATTTCTTCAAACCAATGGAGGAGAGCGGTGACACCTTCAGTCCCTTCGTATTTTGGAGGGTCGCATGATTTGAAATGCTTGTAGGTGCATTTGGTGGTATTTGGTGGAGGGTTGACAACATTTTGATCTTCTTGGTTGACGGGATTAGCGGTAAGTGCTTGTTGGACTTGGATTACAATGTTGGGTATTACGGCAGCCATTTGTTGAGCGATTAGAGCAGCCATGCGCTCGCGAGCTTTTCCTGCTCTCGTCTTCCTACGGGCGAGGCTAGAAGACATCTACAAGGAATACATGTCATGAGTATGAGTTGGATGTTTTTGGGATCATGGGTCGTATTTAGGAATGAACATTCATAAAATAAATATAGAAAAATAAATCTACTACATCCATAGGATGTCTTGGGCTTTGCTCGTCATTAGGCCTTGCATGCCGCCATACTTCACCTTCGTAATCATGTGGGCCCCCATGAATACCGGGTTTTTCATATGGTTCGCATGTGTTAGCCTGGTTACGTACACTAAAACCCGGAGAAAATCGAGAAATATGTATATAACGTATGATATTCGGAATGTGTCCAGGTGTAGACACGGTGACACCTCAAAGTGGGGTTAGTTCGAACGACGTTTGGTGTGGCATGCTTTGGCCTAATAGGTCCTTCGTACTCTCGAACCCGGGACCTGTGGGTTGAGTTAACACACAGTCCACCGCTGGACTGTGTGTCTAACTTGTTAAATAATCTGATTTTTATTATACTTATATACAAACTAAATAATTTCGTTTCTGTATTAAATAAAAAGTTTGATAATTATCCTGACCGGTGCGGTAGTCCGGACTCGAACTCGTGACGTGTGATTAAATGTTCACACAGTCCACCACTGGACTGTGTGTCTATCTTGGTTATTATTCCGGTTTTTATTAAACTTAACATCTATAAGCGGTGACTCCGGTTCGGTTAAAAAAAGAACATTTTTATTAAGGCGAGTGTGCGTGGGACAAGAATCGAACTCGAGACGTTTGCGTGTTTATGTGCACACAGTCCACCGCTGGACTGTGTGTCTAACCCGAGATATATCTTGATTTTAATTAAACATATATACTACTGAAACTTCATCTTCTTCGTTAATCTTAACCAGAATCGGAAGTCCGACTGGTTCGAAGTTTTAATCAAGTTCGTTAGTGTCTGTGTAACATCCGTCAAAAACGGATTTTACCAAACCCGCTCCGTTTATTAACCGAACAATCAGTTTAAAATTTCCTGGCGTATTTAATGCCCAAATTAATTTTAAACGATACATAATTAATTATTATATTGGAATATATAATTTGTTTTTGAAAATTTGTTAAAAATAATGAAATAAAAATAAAATGGTTCTGCCGGGTTTCGAACCCGGGTCAGTAACCGGTTCAGCAGACTTAACACACACACACTCAACCACTGCGCCACTTGTATTCTTTGTTAATTAAAGGAAACAATTAATACATATTATAATTCTCGAATTCAAAACCGGCGCCCAAATTTCAGTCGTCGGAAATCCCGGCGATCTCGCGAGATTAGACGGTTTCTTCAAGTCTTAACGTAAACATTTAAACCTACATCGGTTATAACCGACGCCTGAACTCGCGACACAAGCTATAACCGCCGGAAAACGTAATGACTTTGAATGAAGTCGGAAATTGGACCAAATTCATCGATGACATGCCTTATAAATACCTCCTCGAACCTCTGCATGCTTTTTCGCTCAAAACCGCACCCTCTCTCGACGAAAATTTACTCGCCGGAAAACTTCTGCACATCGCCGGAAAACCGAACCCTTCACTTCTGAGCCTTACTGAACCCCCTGAGCTTATACCGAAGTCACCCACATCCTTTTCAAACTTTCTGAAGACTCTCTGCCGCAAGACACACGACGCCGGAATCTTTTGCTGTCGCCGGAGTTCTGCCGGAGAAACAGAGGAGTCCAGTCGGTATACCTTACGCTTAATCCTTCATTCTTTTTATTTAATCTCACATGTAATTAACCATCAGACACTAACGAACACGATTTAATCTTCGAACCAGTCGGACTTCCGATCCTGGTTAAATTCAACAAAGAAGACGAAGTTCCAGTTGTGTATTAGTATAATTAAAATCAAGTTATAACTCGGGTTAGACACACAGTCCAGCGGTGGACTGTGTGCACAATAAACACGTAAACGTCTCGAGTTCGAATCTTGTCCCACGCATGCTTACCTTAATAAAAATGTCTTTTTTGTTAACCGAACCGGAGTCACCGCTGTACATGTTAAGTTTAATAATAACCGGAATAATAACCAAGATAGACACACAGTCCAGCGGTGGACTGTGTGAATGTTTAAACACACGTCACGAGTTCGAGTCCGGTCTACTGCACCGATCCGGACAATTATCTAACTTTTTAAATAAGTCAGAAATGAAAATACTTAGTTTGTATTTAAGTATAACAAAAACCGGTTTATATAACAAGTTAAACACACAGTCCAGCGGTGGACTGTGTGTTAACATAAACCACAGGTCCCGGGTTCGAGACCTGTGGAGCGCACCGAGTCACTGATTAAAATCTTTTTAGAAATAAGCTGATTTTCGGATTAATCTAATTAATATATAAATATAACTAAAAACAGAAATATTTCGGGTTAGACACGTAGCTCAGTTGGTAGAGCTGCGTGCACGCGTACGGGAGGTCTCGGGTTCGAGCCTCACTCAGCGCACACTTACACGCATACGAACCGGTCAAACAGTCAAGGTCAATGGTCAACGGTCAACGGTCAACGGTCAAAAAAGTCAATTTTTTTTATTATTTTTATTTATTTATTTTAATTAAAAATCAATTAAAAATACTTAAAAATAACATTTTTAAGGTTAGAAAATAGCCTTAAACTCACAAAAATACACCCAACAATCCTACTAAAATGGATTAATAAAATCCGTTTACTTACCGAACCATAATGCTATTTATCTAGGTTAATTTCACTCGTGGTTAAAACCACTTCGCGTGCATTCAACATCATCAATCGAACGCACCCACTGTGAGTGAATCTTACAACTCCCCTTTTTAATTACACGTTTTGGGGTGTGTCATGTGTCACAAAATAATTAACTCGTTTATTTAAACTTGTGCCATACCATATCGTGATTTAAACTTAGATTGTTAATATTGTTGTGATTATGTATTTCATTTTGTCAACATATACGAAATTCATTCATTAAGCCCATCAGTTCCTCGTGGGAGACGAGTTGAGCAACGCGTGCCTCAAAACCAATCCATTATTGTTCATGTGTGTATTATTGAGTTCATATTGTTGGTAGTTATGTCTTTCATATTATCATGGTTATGCAATTCATTCATTAGGCCCATCAGTTCCTCGTGAGAGATGAGTTGAGCAACGCGTGCCTCTAAACGATCCATTATTGTTCATGTGTGTATTGTTTAATATTAAATTGATTTATGAATAAGTTTACATCTATTTTTACTCATGTGTGGTTGTGCACTTTATTTCATAATCAATTAAATAAACTTGTTCAAATGTTTTCCATAGGATTCACTCACCAACTTTTTGTTGATCCAAAAACCCTTTTACACATGATACAGGTGAACAGGATGAAGCAAGTAAAACATAGGAAATGCCTTAGAAGAAAACAATGAAGCCTAGATTGATATTTAGAACATGTTGTAATATTGATTGTAATTTTCCATTAAAGTGTATTAATGAATATGAAACGTTAAAATAAATGTCATGAGCTTTGATGATAACCCAATCATGCCCCGATCACCTTTTCTGCTGCGGGTCGGGGTGTGACAGATTGGTATCAGAGCCATGACTATAGGGATATAGGTAGGTTATTAGACCCTTAGAGCCTATACTATAGTCTGCCTAAATTTTAACTGATTAGGTGGTTACATACAAACTTATGATATTTATTTGTTTCATATTTGTTTATATTTACAGTCAAACATACATACTTACATACACATTCATTATACATATACAATGTTCATATATTCAGTTCATCTTCATACTTTTGTTATTCAAAGATTTTGTTGCAATTTTCAAATCTCATCAAAGTAAGTTCTGCGACGGGCATGTAGTAACTGGAAGAGTACAAGTACCGGTAGTCGGAACGTCCTGTCTAGGTTGGCATTCGTATAAATCCAATATAACGGACCAGTTTGCCTACCTGGGGACTAACGATGAGAGCACGAAGGACCTATTAGGCCAAAGCATGCCACACCAAACGTCGTTCAAACTAACCCACTTTGAGGTGTCACCGTGTCTACACCTGGACACATTCCGAATCTCACACGTTGTATACATATTTCTCGATTTTCTCCGGGTTTTAGTGTACGCAACCAGGCTAACACATGCGAACCATATGAAAAACCCGGTATTCATGGGGGCCCACATGATTACGAAGGTGAAGTATGGCGGCATGTAGGCCTAATGGCGAGCAAAGCCCAAGACATCCTATGGATGTAGTAGATTTATTTTTCTATAATTATTTTATGAATGTTCATTCCTAGTGCGACCCATGAACCCAAAAACATCCAACTCATACTCTTGACATGTATTCCTTGTAGATGTCTTCTAACCTCGCCCGTAGGAAGATGAGAGCAGGAAAAGCCCGCGAGCGCATGGCTGCCCTAATCGCTCAACAAATGGCTGCCGTAATACCCAACATTGTAATCCAAGTACAACAAGCACTTACCGCTAATCCTGTCAATCAAGAAAATCAAAACGTTATCAACCCTCCCCCAAATATCACTAAATGCACCTACAAGTATTTCAAATCATGCGACCCTCCAAAATACAAAGGGACTGAAGGTGTCACTGCTCTCCTCCATTGGTTTGAAGAAATGGAGAACACTTTTCTAAATTGCGATAGCCCCGATGATCGCAAAGTGCGTTATGCTACTGGTCGTTTATATGGAATAGCACTTACTTGGTGGAATACAGAGAAGGCCAAGCGAGGTGTTGAAGATGTTATGACTTTAACTTGGAATGAATTGAAGTAAATCATGACCAGACGATTTTGCCCAAGGAGCGAGATCAAGAAATTAGAAGATGAATTTTATTCGTTGAAGCAAAAGGAAGGAGACCACATCACGTAAAACAAAAGATTCCTCGAGTTACATCAAATGGTTCCCAACATGTTCACTCCCCTCTACCGTTTGATCGAGCACTACATTCGTGGTCTTCCGTCAAAGATTCAAGACTCTGTAATAAGTACCACGCCTGCAACTTTGGAAGCAGCAATGGAGCTAGCAACAGAGCTCACCGAGAACCGAATCCGAAACAAAGACTTCAAGGAGGAGAAAGGATAAAGCATCGACTGAAACATCCGACTACACCCAAACCGAACCCCCTTCTCAACCCAATTCTAAGAGAAAAAGAGACGGGCAACTTTTCGCTGCTATCCAACGGAATCAACCAATTTCACACGCCATACCCATCCAAGCTATCCCAATCACTCAAGTGGCACCCAACTCAACCTACCCAAATAAGAAACCATATCTTGGACCTCACCCTCAATGCAACAACAGTTTTTATCACCATCCCCTTACCTTACCTTGTCGACTATGTGCAACTTGTGGACGCTATGGTCATTTGAGCAAGGTTTTCCGCACTTTTCAAAACCAAATCTCTTCCCCTACCCAAAACATGGTCCAAACCTATCAACAACCCCAATACCCCATGTTCCCATATGTTCGAGCTTGTTTCAATTGTGGCGACCCTACCCACTTTAGAAACACGTGCCCTCGATTGGTTAACATCATAAACGCTCAAGCCCAATCAAACCCAGTTAACCAAGTAAACCAAGAAAACCCAACCGCTAGGCCATCAGCAAGAGGAAGAGTCTTCAACATCAACGCCAATCCTGTCGAAGATAATGACGGCCCAAACGAAGATACCTAACTAGTCCTCTTCACCGAAAATCCAGATTCAACTCCAATCGTTTAGTTTTATGTTTTTCTTTATCACATAGAACCAATCATAACTTAAGGATAAAGCCAATGAGAATTTGACAAGAATATGGTGGATACGCCGCTGGTACTTCCTATATATAAGTATTCTTGTCAAAGGATCAGAAGCATTATCTGGCGGTTATGAGAGGTTCCATGTGTAAACTGTTTGAGTAATTATTGTTTATTATTTTCAGTACATGCAATTTCATAGGCCGCCGCTCCCCATTACATTATGAGCGTTGAGCATGTTCCCCATTTCATTATGAGGTTGAACCTGGCGTGCCCACATACGATCGGCTCCGTTTGATTGAACCTTGATCGCAAAGACATTTTCATTTTCAGTACATGCAATACGATCGGCTCCGTTTGATTGAGCCTTGATCGCACAGACATTTTCATTATCAGTATCTTGTGGTTGTTGTGTTTGTTGTAGAGTCACATAGAACTAATCATAACTTGCGGATAAAGTCAATGAGAATTTGACGAGAATATGGTGGATACGCCGCTGGTACTTCCTATATATAAGTATTCTTGTCAAATGATCGGAGGCATTATCAGGCGGTTATGAGAGGTTCCATGTATAAGCTGTTTGTGTGATTGTTGTTTAGATTAAGTTTATTATTTTCAGTACATGCAATACGATCGGCTCCGCTTGATTGAGCCTTGATCGCACAGACATTTTCATTTTCAGTACATGCAATACGATCGGCTCCGTTTGATTGAGCCTTGATCGCACAGACATTTTTCATTTCAGTATTTTGTGTTTGTTGTATTGGTTGTAGAGTCATATAGGACTAATCATAATTTACTGATAAAACCAAAGAAAATTTGACGAGAATATGGTGGATACGCCGCTGGTACTTCCTATATATAAGTATTCTTGTCAAAGGATCAGAGGCATTGTCAGACGGTTATGAGAAGTTCTATGTAGGATTTAGTAGTTTCTTGGTAACTAATCATAATTTGCGGATAAAACCAACGAAAATTTGACAAGAATATGGTGGATACGCCGCTGATACTTCCTATATATAAGTATTCTTGCCAAAGGATCAGAGGCATTACCAGGCGTTATGAGAAGTTCCATGTAGGATTTAGTATTGCCCTGGGTTAAAATTTGTGTTACATTTATTTTATCTCGCTATTTAAAGAAATTGGATTGTGTTCCATTTCTACATAAACTAACCTCTCCATCATAACAAACGAGAGAGGAACTGTCACCATTCAAACATATATGCTATCAGAATGTGGATTCAAATATTAGCTGTTGTGTTTATTTATGTTCTATAGTCATAGAACCAATCATAACTTACTGATAAAACCAATGAAAATTTGACAAGAATATGGTGGATACGCCGCTGGTACTTCCTATATATAAGTATTCTTGTCAAAGGATCAGAGGTATTGTTAGATGGTTATGAGAAGTTCCATGTAGGTTGTAGTATTAGAAGTTTTGCCTTAGTATATAACCATATCCTTCCAAACATATCCAAACTCTTATGCATGATATCATATTTAGCGAATCAATTCTGCGTATCAATACTTTTACAGTAGGCAACAAAAAGCGATCCCAGTAATAGGGTACTTAACCCTTACAAGGAACGTTACCGCCTCAAACAAAAACTTAAACCCTTACTTTTTCTAAGCATGTAACTGTCAAACTAAACACCATCATTCTTTTAGTCAAATATATCACTTTTTAAATTACGGGACGAAATTTCTAAAAAGCAGGGGATACTGTAACATCCGTCAAAAACGGATTTTACCAAACCCGCTCCGTTTATTAACCGAACAATCAGTTTAAAATTTCGTGGCGTATTTAATGCCCAAATTAATTTTAAACGATACATAACTAATTATTATATTGGAATATATAATTTGTTTTTGAAAAATTGTTAAAAATAATGAAATAAAAAAAAATGGTTCTGCCGGGTTTCGAACCCGGGTCAATAACCGGTTCAGCAGACTTAACACACACACACTCAACCACTGCGCCACTTGTATTCTTTGTTAATTAATGGAAACAATTAATACATATTATAATTCTCGAATTCAAAACCGGCTCCCAAATTTCAGTCGTCGGAAATCCTGGCTATCTCGTGAGATTGGACGGTTTCTTCAAGTCTTAACGTAAACATTTAAACCTACATCGGTTATAACCGACGCCTGAACTCGCGACACAAGCTATAACCGCCGGAAAACGTAATGACTTTGAATTAAGTCGGAAATTGGACCAAATTCATCGATGACATGCCTTATAAATACCTCCTCGAACCTCTGCAAGCTTTTTCGCTCAAAACCGCACCCTCTCTCGGCGAAAATTTACTCGCCGGAAAACTTATGCACATCGCCGGAAAACCGAACCCTTCACTTCTGAGCCTTACTGAACCCCCTGAGCTTATACCGAAGTCACCCACATCCTTTTCAAACTTTCTGAAGACTCTCTGCCGCAAGACACACGACGCCGGAATCCTTTGCTGTCGCCGGAGTTCTGCCGGAGAAACAGAGGAGTCCAGTCGGTATACCTTACGCTTAATCCTTCATTCTTTTTATTTAATCTCACATGTAATTAACCATCAGACACTAACGAACACGATTTAATCTTCGAACCAGTCGGACTTCCGATCCTGGTTAAATTCAACGAAGAAGACGAAGTTGCAGTTGTGTATTAGTATAATTAAAATCAAGTTATAACTCGGGTTAGACACACTGTCCAACGGTGGACTGTGTGCACAATAAACACGTAAACGTCTCGAGTTCGAATCTTGTCCCACGCATGCTTGCCTTAATAAAAATGTCTTTTTGTTAACCGAACCGGAGTCACCGCTGTACATGTTAAGTTTAATAATAACCGGAATAATAACCAAGATAGACACACAGTCCAGCGGTGGACTGTGTGAATGTTTAAACACACGTCACGAGTTCGAGTCCGGTCTACCGCACCGATCCGGACAATTATCTAACTTTTTAAATAAGTCAGAATGAAAATACTTAGTTTGTATTTAAGTATAACAAAAATCGGTTTATATAACAAGTTAAACACACAGTCCAGCGGTGGACTGTGTGTTAACATAAACCACAGGTCCCGGGTTCGAGACCTGTGGAGCGCACCGAGTCACTGATTAAAATCTTTTTAGAAATAAGCTGATTTTCGGATTAATCTAATTAATATATAAATATAATTAAAAACAGAAATATTTCGGGTTAGACACGTAGCTCAGTTGGTAGAGCTGCGTGCACGCGTACGGGAGGTCTCGGGTTCGAGCCTCACTCAGCGCACACTTACACGCATACGAACCGGTCAAACAGTCAAGGTCAATGGTCAACGGTCAACGATCAACGGTCAAAAAAGTCAAATTTTTTATTATTTTTATTTATTTATTTTAATTAAAAATCAATTAAAAATACTTAAAAATAACATTTTTAAGGTTAGAAAATAGCCTTAAACTCACAAAAATACACCCAACAATCCTACTAAAATGGATTAATAAAATCTGTTTACTTACCGAACCATAATGCTATTTATCTAGGTTAATTTCACTCGTGGTTAAAACCACTTCGCGTGCATTCAACATCATCAACCGAACGCACCCACTGTGAGTGAATCTTACAACTCCCCTTTTTAATTACACGTTTTGGGGTGTGTCATGTGTCACAAAATAATTAACTCGTTTATTTAAACTTGTGCCATACCATATCGTGATCTAAACTTAGATTGTTAATATTATTGTGATTATGTATTTCATTTTGTCAACTTATAGGAAATTCATTCATTAAGCCCATCAGTTCCTCGTGGGAGACGAGTTGAGCAACGCGTGCCTCAAAACCAATCCATTATTGTTCATGTGTGTATTATTGAGTTCATATTGTTGGTAGTTATGTCTTTCATATTATCATGGTTATGCAATTCATTCATTAGGCCCATCAGTTCCTCGTGAGAGACGAGTTGAGCAACGCGTGCCTCTAAACGATCCATTATTGTTCATGTGTGTATTGTTTAATATTAAATTGATTTATGAATAAGTTTACATCTATTTTTACTCATGTGTGGTTGTGCACTTTATTTCATAATCAATTAAATAAACTTGTTCAAATGTTTTCCATAGGATTCACTCGCCAACTTTTTGTTGATCCAAAAACCCTTTTACACATGATACAGGTGAACAGGATGAAGCAAGGAAAACATAGGAAATGCCTTAGAAGAAAACAATGAAGCCTAGATTGATATTTAGAACATGTTGTAATATTGATTGTAATTTTCCATTAAAGTGTATTAATGAATATGAAACGTTAAAATAAATGTCATGAGCTTTGATGATAACCCAATCATGCCCCGATCACCTTTTCCGCTGCGGGTCGGGGTGTGACAGATTGGTATCAGTGCCATGACTATAGGGATATAGGATAGGTTATTAGACCCTTAGAGCCTATACAATAGTCTGCCTAAATTTTAATTGATTAGGTGGTTACATACAAACTTATGATATTTATTTGTTTCATATTTGTTTATATTTACAGTCAAACATACATACTTACATACACATTCATTATACATATATCAATGTTCATATATTCAATTCATCTTCATACTTTTGTTATTCAAAGATTTTGTTGCAATTTTCAAATCTCATCAAAGTAAGTTCTGCGACGGGCATGTAGTAACTGGAAGGGTACAAGTACCGGTAGTCGGAACGTCCTGTCTAGGTTGGCATTCGTATAAATCCAATATAACGGACCAGTTTGCCTACCTGGGGACTAACGATGAGAGCACGAAGGACCTATTAGGCCAAAGCATGCCACACCAAACGTCGTTCGAACTAACCCACTTTGAGGTGTCACCGTGTCTACACCCGGACACATTCCGAATCTCACACGTTGTATACATATTTCTCGATTTTCTCCGGGTTTTATTGTACGCAACCAGGCTAACACATGCGAACCATATGAAAAACCGGGTATTCATGGGGGCCCACATGATTACGAAGGTGAAGTATGGCGGCATGTAGGCCTAATGGCGAGCAAAGCCCAAGACATCCTATGGATGTAGTAGATTTATTTTTCTATAATTATTTTATGAATGTTCATTCCTAGTGCGACCCATGAACCCAAAAACATCCAACTCATACTCTTGACATGTATTCCTTGTAGATGTCTTCTAACCTCGCCCGTAGGAAGATGAGAGCAGGAAAAGCCCGCGAGCGCATGGCTGCCCTAATCGCTCAACAAATGGCTGCCGTAATACCCAACATTGTAATCCAAGTACAACAAGCACTTACCGCTAATCCTGTCAATCAAGAAAATCAAAACGTTATCAACCCTCCCCCAAATATCACTAAATGCACCTACAAGTATTTCAAATCATGCGACCCTCCAAAATACAAAGGGACTGAAGGTGTCACTGCTCTCCTCCATTGGTTTGAAGAAATGGAGAACACTTTTCTAAATTGCGATTGCCCAGATGATCGCAAAGTGCGTTATGCTACTGGTCGTTTATATGGAATAGCACTTACTTGGTGGAATACAGAGAAGGCCAAGCGAGGTGTTGAAGATGTTATGACTTTAACTTGGAATGAATTGAAGGAAATCATGACCAGACGATTTTGCCCAAGGAGTGAGATCAAGAAATTAGAAGATGAATTTTATTCGTTGAAGCAAAAGGAAGGAGACCACATCACGTACAACAAAAGATTCCTCGAGTTACATCAAATGGTTCCCAACATGTTCACTCCCCTCTACCGTTTGATCGAGCACTACATTCATGGTCTTCCGTCAAAGATTCAAGACTCTGTAATAAGTACCACGCCTGCAACTTTGGAAGCAGCAATGGAGCTAGCAACAGAGCTCACCGAGAACCGAATCCGAAACAAAGACTTCAAGGAGGAGAAAGGATAAAGCATCGACTGAAACATCCGACTACACCCAAACCGAACCCCCTTTTCAACCCAATTCTAATAGAAAAAGAGACGGGCAACTTTTCGCTGCTATCCAACAGAATCAACCAATTTCACACGCCATACCCATCCAAGCTATCCCAATCACTCAAGTGGCACCCAACTCAACCTACCCAAATAAGAAACCATATCTTGGACCTCACCCTCAATGCAACAACTGTTTTTATCACCATCCCCTTACCTTACCTTGTCGACTATGTGCAACTTGTGGACGCTATGGTCATTTGAGCAAGGTTTTCCGCACTTTTCAAAACCAAATCTCTTCCTCTACCCAAAACATGGTCCAAACCTATCAACAACCCCAATACCCCATGTTCCCATATGTTCGAGCTTGTTTCAATTGTGGCGACCCTACCCACTTTAGAAACACGTGCCCTCGATTGGTTAACATCATAAACGCTCAAGCCCAATCAAACCCAGTTAACCAAGTAAACCAAGAAAACCCAACCGCTAGGCCATCAGCAAGAGAAAGAGTCTTCAACATCAACGCCAATCCTGTCGAAGATAATGACGACCCAAACGAAGATACCCAACTAGTCCTCTTCACCGAAAATCCAGATTCAACTCCAATCGTTTAGTTTTATGTTTTTCTTTATCACATAGAACCAATCATAACTTAAGGATAAAGCCAATGAGAATTTGACAAGAATATGGTGGATACGCCGCTAGTACTTCCTATATATAAGTATTCTTGTCAAAGGATCAGAAGCATTATCTGGCGGTTATAAGAGGTTCCATGTGTAAACTGTTTGAGTAATTATTGTTTATTATTTTCAGTACATGCAATTTCATAGGCCGCCGCTCCCCATTACATTATGAGAGTTGAGCATGTTCCCCATTTCATTATGAGGTTGAACCTGGCGTGCCCACATACGATCGGCTCCGTTTGATTGAGCCTTGATCGCACAGACATTTTCATTTTCAGTACATGCAATACGATCGGCTCCGTTTGATTGAGCCTTGATCGCACAGACATTTTCATTATCAGTATCTTGTGGTTGTTGTGTTTGTTGTAGAGTCACATAGAACTAATCATAACTTGCGGATAAAGTCAATGAGAATTTGACGAGAATATGGTGGATACGCCGCTGGTACTTCCTATATATAAGTATTCTTGTCAAATGATCGGAGGCATTATCAGGCGGTTATGAGAGGTTCCATGTATAAGCTGTTTGTGTGATTGTTGTTTAGATTAAGTTTATTATTTTCAGTACATGCAATACGATCGGCTCCGCTTGATTGAGCCTTGATCGCACAGACATTTTCATTTTCAGTACATGCAATACGATCGGCTCCGTTTGATTGAGCCTTGATCGCACAGACATTTTCATTATCAGTATCTTGTGGTTGTTGTGTTTGTTGTAGAGTCACATAGAACTAATCATAACTTGCGGATAAAGTCAATGAGAATTTGACGAGAATATGGTGGATACGCCGCTGGTACTTCCTATATATAAGTATTCTTGTCAAATGATCGGAGGCATTATCAGGCGGTTATTGTCACACCCCGACCCGCAGCGGAAAAGGTGACCGGGGCATGATTGGGTTATCATCAAAGCTCATGACATTTATTATACGTTTCATATTCATTAAATACAATTTAATAGGAAATTTACAACTATAATTACATCAATGACCTAAACATCAATCTAAGCTTCTTTGTTTTCTTCTAAGGCATTTCCTATGTTTTCCTCGCCTCAACCTGTTCACCTGTATCATGTGTAAAAGGTTTTTGGATCAACAAAAAGTTGGCGAGTGAATCCTATGGAAAACATTTGAACTAGTTTATTTAATTGATTATGAAATGAGTGCACAACCACACATGAGTAAAAATAGATGTAAACTTACTCAACAATCATTAGATATTAAATAAAGCACACATGAACAATAATGGAACGTTTAGAGGCACGCATTGCTCAACTCGTCTCTCACGAGGAACTGATGGGCCTAATGAATGAATTGCATAAACATGATAATATGAAAGACATAACTACAAACAATATAAACTCAATGATACACACATGAACAATAATGGATTGGTTTTGAGGCACGCGTTGCTTACTCGTCTCCCACGAGGAACTGATGGGCTTAATGAATGAATTTCATATAAGTTGACAAAATGAAATACGTAATCACAACAATATAAACAATCTAAGTTTAGATCACGACATGGTATGGCACAAGTTTAAATAAACGAGTTAATTATTTTGTGACACATGACACACCCCAAAACGTGTAATTAAAAAGGGGGAGTTGTAAGATTCACTCACAGTGGGTGCGTTCGGTTGATGATGTTGAATGCACGCGAAGTGGTTTTAACCACGAGTGAAATTAACCTAGATAAATAGCATTATGGTTCGGTAAGTAAACGGATTTTATTAATCTTTTTTTAGTAGGATTGTTGGGTGTATTTTTGTGAGTTTAATGCTATTTTCTAACCTAAAAAATGTTATTTTTAAGTATTTTTAATTTATTTAAATAAAATAAATAAATAAAAATAATAAAAAAATTTGACTTTTTTGACCGTTGACCGTTGACTTTGACCTTGACCGGTTCGTATGCGAGTAATTGTGCGCTGAGTGAGGCTCGAACCCGAGACCTCCCGTACGCGTGCACGCAGCTCTACCAACTGAGCTACGTGTCTAACCCGAAATATTTCTGTTTTTAATTATATTTATATATTAATTAGTTTAAACAGAAAATCCTTTATTTTCTAAAAACGATTTTAATCCAAGACTCGGTGCGCTCCACAGGTCTCGAACCCGGGACCTGTGGGTTATGCTAACACACAGTCCACCGCTGGACTGTGTGTCCAACTTGTTAATTAAACTGATTTTTATTATACTTAAATACAAACTAAGTATTTTCATTTCTGTCTTATTTTAAAAAGTTAGATAATTGTCCGAGTCGGCGTAGTAGGCCGGACTCGAACTCGTGACGTGTGTTTAAACATTCACACAGTCCACCACTGGACTGTGTGTATAACTTGGTTATTATTCCGGTTATTAATATATTTAACATATATATGAAATGAATCCGGTTCAGTTAACAAAAAAAAAGACATTTTTATTAAGGCAGCGTGTGTGGGACAAGATTCGAACTCGAGACGTTAGTGTGTTTAATGTGCACACAGTCTACCGCTGGACTGTGTGTCTAACCCGAGTAATAACTTGCTTTTAATTATACTTAAACATTACCGAACATCGTCTTCTTCGTCAGTTTTAACCAGGAACGATGACTGACTGGTTCGAAGTTTTAATCAGGTTTATTTAGCGTGTTTCAGTTAATTACAGGTGAGATACAAGAGAAAAGAAAAAGAAATTAGGCGAAAGGTATACCGACTGGACTCCTCTGTTTTCCGGCAGAACTCCGGCGACAGCAACAGGTTCCGGCGTCGTGTGTCCTGCAGCAGCGAGTCTTCAGAAAGTTTGAAAAAGATATGGGTGACTTCGGTATAAGCTTAGGGGGTTCAGTAAGGCTCAGAAATGGAGGGTTCGGTTTTCCGACGACGAGCAGAAGATTTCCGGCGAGTGAGTTTTCGCCGAAAGGGTGCGGTTTTGAGCGAAAAAGTTTGCAGAGGTTCAAGGGGGTATTTATAGGGCAAGTCGTCGATGGATTTGGTCCGATTTCCGACTTGATTCGTCGGTTATAATTTCTCCGGCGGTTATAGTTGGTGTCGCGGACTCAGGCGTCGGTTATAACCGATGTGTGTTTAAAGTTTACGTTATAACTGAAGGAATCGTAAATTCTTGGCGAGATCGCCGGGATTTCCGACGACTGCATTTGGGCGCCGGTTTTGAATTCGGAAAGTCATGATATGAATTAAATGATTCTAACATTTAACAAGAAACATCAGTGGCGCAGTGGTTTAAGTGTGGAGTGTTAAGACTTTGCTGACCGGTTACTGACCCGGGTTCGAAACCCGGCAGAACCAAATTATTTTTATTTTCTTATTTTTGACAGTTTTTCAAAAACTAATTATATATTCCCATATAATAATTAATTATGTATCGTTTAAAATTATTTTGGGCATTAAATTCGCAACGAAATTTTTAACTGATTGCTCGGTTAATAAACGGAGCGGGTTTGGTAAATCCGTTTTTGACGGATGTTACAGTTATGAGAGGTTCCATGTGTAAGCTGTTTGTGTGATTGTTGTTTAGATTAAGTTTATTATTTTCAGTACATGCAATACGATCAGCTCCGCTTGATTGAGCCTTGATCGCACAGACATTTTCATTTTCAGTACATGCAATACGATCGGCTCCGTTTGATTGAGCCTTGATCGCACAGACATTTTTCATTTCAGTATTTTGTGTTTGTTGTATTGGTTGTAGAGTCATATAGGACTAATCATAATTCACTGATAAAACCAATGAAAATTTGACGAGAATATGGTGGATACGCCGCTGGTACTTCCTATATATAAGTATTCTTGTCAAAGGATCAGAGGCATTGTCAGACGGTTATGAGAAGTTCTATGTAGGATTTAGTAGTTTCTTGGTAACTAATCATAATTTGCGGATAAAACCAACGAAAATTTGACAAGAATATGGTGGATACGCCGCTGGTACTTCCTATATATAAGTATTCTTGCCAAAGTATCAGAGGCATTATCAGGCGGTTATGAGAAGTTCCATGTAGGATTTAGTATTGCCCTGGGTTAAAATTTGTGTTACATTTATATCATCTCGCTATTTAATGAAATTGGATTGTGTTCCATTTCTACATAAACTAACCTCTCCATCATAACAAACGAGAGAGGAACTGTCACCATTCAAACATATATGCTATCAGAATGTGGATTCAAATATTAGCTGTTGTGTTTATTTATGTTCTATAGTCATAGAACCAATCATAACTTACTGATAAAACCAATGAAAATTTGACAAGAATATGGTGGATACGCCGCTGGTACTTCCTATATATAAGTATTATTGTCAAAGGATCAAAGGTATTGTTAGATGGTTATGAGAAGTTCCATGTAGGTTGTAGTATTAGAAGTTTTGCCTTAGGATATAACCATATCCTTCCAAACATATCCAAACTCTTATGCATGATATCATATTTAGCGAATCAATTCTGCTTATCAATACTTTTACAGTAGGCAACAAAAAGCGATTCCTGTAATAGGGTACTTAACCCTTACAAGGAACGTTACCGCCTCAAACAAAAACTTAAACCCTTACTTTTTCTAAGCATGTAACTGTCAAACTAAACACCATCATTCTTTTAGTCAAATATATCACTATTTAAATTTCGGGACGAAATTTCTAAAAAGCAGGGGATACTGTAACATCCGTCAAAAACGGATTTTACCAAACCCGCTCCGTTTATTAACCGAACAATCAGTTTAAAATTTCGTGGCGTATTTAATGCCCAAATTAATTTTAAACGATACATAATTAATTATTATATTGGAATATATAATTTGTTTTTGAAAAATTGTTAAAAATAATGAAATAAAAATAAAATGGTTCTGTCGGGTTTCGAACCCGGGTCAGTAACCGGTTCAGCAGACTTAACACACACACACTCAACCACTGCGCCACTTGTATTCTTTGTTAATTAACGGAAACAATTAATACATATTATAATTCTCGAATTCAAAACCGGCGCCCAAATTTCAGTCGTCGGAAATCCCGGCGATCTCGCGAGATTGGACGGTTTCTTCAAGTCTTAACGTAAACATTTAAACCTACATCGGTTATAACCGACGCCTAAACTCGCGACACAAGCTATAACCGCCGGAAAACGTAATGACTTTGAATCAAGTCGGAAATTGGACCAAATTCATCGATGACATGCCTTATAAATACCTCCTCGAACCTCTGCAAGCTTTTTCGCTCAAAACCGCACCCTCTCTCGGCGAAAATTTACTCGCCGGAAAACTTCTGCACATCGCCGGAAAACCGAACCCTTCACTTCTGAGCCTTACTGAACCCCCTGAGCTTATACCGAAGTCACCCACATCCTTTTCAAACTTTCTGAAGACTCTCTGCCGCAAGACACACGACGCCGGAATCTTTTGCTGTCGCTGGAGTTCTGCCGGAGAAACAGAGGAGTCCAGTCGGTATACCTTACGCTTAATCCTTCATTCTTTTTATTTAATCTCACATGTAATTAACCATCAGACACTAACGAACACGATTTAATCTTCGAACCAGTCGAACTTCCGATCCTGGTTAAATTCAACGAAGAAGACGAAGTTCCAGTTGGGTATTAGTATAATTAAAATCAAGTTATAACTCGGGTTAGACACATAGTCCAGCGGTGGACTGTGTGCACAATAAACACGTAAACGTCTCGAGTTCGAATCTTGTCCCACGCATGCTTGCCTTAATAAAAATGTCTTTTTTGTTAACCGAACCGGAGTCACCGTTGTACATGTTAAGTTTAATAATAACCGGAATAATAACCAAGATAGACACACAGTCCAGCGGTGGACTGTGTGAATGTTTAAACACACGTCACGAGTTCGAGTCCGGTCTACTGCACGGATCCGGACAATTATCTAACTTTTTAAATAAGTCAGAAATGAAAATATTTAGTTTGTATTTAAGTATAACAAAAATCAGTTTATATAACAAGTTAAACACACAGTCCAGCTGTGGACTGTGTGTTAACATAAACCACAGGTCCCGGGTTCGAGACCTGTGGAGCGCACCGAGTCACTGATTAAAATCTTTTTAGAAATAAGCTGATTTTCGGATTAATCTAATTAATATATAAATATAATTAAAAACAGAAATATTTCGGGTTAGACACGTAGCTCAGTTGGTAGAGCTGCGTGCACGCATACGGGAGGTCTCGGGTTCGAGCCTCACTCAGCGCACACTTACACGCATACGAACCGGTCAAACAGTCAAGGTCAACGGTCAACGGTCAAAAAAGTCAATTTTTTTATTATTTTTATTTATTTATTTTAATTAAAAATCAATTAAAAATACTTAAAAATAACATTTTTAAGGTTAGAAAATAGCCTTAAACTCACAAAAATACACCCAACAATCCTACTAAAATGGATTAATAAAATCCGTTTACTTACCGAACGATAATGCTATTTATCTAGGTTAATTTCACTCGTGGTTAAAACCACTTCGCGTGCATTCAACATCATCAACCGAACGCACCCACTGTGAGTGAATCTTACAACTCCCCTTTTTAATTACACGTTTTGCGGTGTCATGTGTCACAAAATAATTAACTCGTTTATTTAAACTTGTGCCATACCATATCGTGATCTAAACTTAGATTGTTAATATTGTTGTGATTATGTATTTCATTTTGTCAACTTATATGAAATTCATTCATTAAGCTCATCAGTTCCTCGTGGGAGACGAGTTGAGCAACGCGTGCCTCAAAACCAATCCATTATTGTTCATGTGTGTATTATTGAGTTCATATTGTTGGTAGTTATGTCTTTCATATTATCATGGTTATGCAATTCATTCATTAGGCCCATCAGTTCCTCGTGAGAGACGAGTTGAGCAACGCGTGCCTCTAAACGATCCATTATTGTTCATGTGTGTATTGTTTAATATTAAATTAATTTATGAATAAGTTTACATCTATTTTTACTCATGTGTGGTTGTGCACTTTATTTCATAATCAATTAAATAAACTTGTTCAAATGTTTTCCATAGGATTCACTCGCCAACTTTTTTGTTGATCCAAAAACCCTTTTACACATGATACAGGTGAACAGGATGAAGCAAGGAAAACATAGGAAATGCCTTAGAAGAAAACAATGAAGCCTAGATTGATATTTAGAACATGTTGTAATATTGATTGTAATTTTCCATTAAAGTGTATTAATGAATATGAAACGTTAAAAAAAATATCATGAGCTTTGATGATAACCCAATCATGTCCCGATCACCTTTTCCGCTGCGGGTCGTGGTGTGACAGTCTGGTGGTTAATTACATGTGAGATTAATAAAAAGAATGAAAGATTAAGTGTTAGATATACCGAACAGTGGCTCCTCTGTTTCGCTGGCGAAACTCCGGTGACAGCAAACTATTCCGGCGACGTGTGTCTTGCGGCAGAGGGTCTTCAGCGAGCTTGAGGCGAGTGTAGGTGGCTTCAATATGAGCTCTGGGGGTTCAGTAAGGCTCAAAGGTGAAAGGCTCGGTTTTCCGGCGAGTTGCAGACTTTTCCGGCGAGTGGAATTACGTCGGGTAAAGGTGTGATTGTGAGCGAAAAAGCTAGCAGAGGTTTGAGGGGGTATTTATAGGGCAGAACATCGACGTATTTAGTCCGATTTCCGTCTTGATTCATCGGTTAAAGATTTTCCGGCGGTTATAACTTGTGTCGCGGACTGGATATCGGTTATAACCGATGTAATAGTTAATGTTTACGTTAAGTCATTGATAACCGACGCCCGTCGGATTTTCCGGCGTCAACGGATTTGGGCGCGTCGATTTTGAATTCGATATTCATGTTATGAATTAATTGTCTTCAATATTGAACAAGAAATACAAGTGGCGCTGTGGTTGGATGGAAGGGTGTTAAGGCTTTGTTTGAATCCGCTGCTGACCCGGGTTCGAAACCCGGCAGCAACTTTTTATTTTTAAACCACTATTTTTAATACTTGTTCAAATATAAATTATATATTCCAATATATTTATTAATTATGTATCGTTTAAAATTATTTTGGGCATTAAATACGCAACGAAATTTTTAACTGATTGTTCGGTTAATAAACGGAGCGGGTTTGGTAAATCCGGTTTTTGACGGATGTTACATTAACCCACCGACACCAATGTAAATCCTACCAAGCCCAATAGTCATGGGGGCCCACATGACTACACAGGCGATGGTATGGGGGACATTGGAGGCCCAAACATGAGCAAACCCAAGACATCCTATGGATGTAGTTAATTTATTGCCAATTATGTTGTTTTTCATTCTTTTTACGACACATGACACCTAGAAAATTCTTAAACTCACAATCTTCCTATGTATGTTCCTGTAGACGTCGGCTAGGCAACTACGTGGATGTAGAAAGTCAGGAAGATCAAATGAACGCTTGGCCACGCAAATTGCTAAACAAATGGCCGCAGTGCTTCCTGACATCGTAATTCAAGTTCAACAAGCTCTCACCGCGAATCCCATCAACCCTCCCAATCATGAAGACCAGAACGTCGTTAACCCTCCTTCCAAAAAGTGCTCCTACAAACACTTCAAATCTTGTGATCCCCAGAAATATGAAGGGACCGAAGGTGTTACCGCCCTCCTTCACTGGTTTGAAGAAATAGAAAACACTTTCCTCAATTGCGATTGTCCCGAGGATCGCAAGGTACGTTACGCAACTGGGAGACTGTTTGGGGTAGCCCTTACCTGGTGGAACACAGAAAAGGGTAAGCGAGGAGTCGAAGATGCCATGGCCTTAACATGGGAAGAGTTAAGGGAACTCATGACAAGGCGCTTCTGTCCAAGAAGCGAAATCAAAAGGTTGGAAGATGAATTCCACTCGTTGAAACAAAAGGAAGGAGATCACACTTCCTACAACAAGAGATTTCTCGAACTGAACCAAATGATCCCCAACTTGGTCACCCCACTGTACCGCTTAGTCGAACACTACATTCGAGGCCTCCCCTCGAAAATCCAAGATTCGGTTTTAAGCACTTCGCCTACAACACTTGAAGCCGCAATGGAATTAGCCACAGAACTCATCGAGAATCGCATCCGAAACGGCAAATTCAAGGATGAGAAAAAGAAAGCCCCCATTGAGGCCCTAACTCCAAACCATTCCGTCTCCTCTTCGAAGTTTGCTGGTAAGAGGAAACGAAACAGCAGAAATTTTGCTGTCACACAAACAAACCCTCCTATCACTGCCGCACCAATTACCCAAATTGCTCCCTCAGCTGCACCATTTAAAAAGCCATACACCGGCCCATACCCAAAATGCAACCGTTGTCAATACCATCACCTTCCCGAAAATCCCTGCCAACATTGCACAAGCTGTGGTCGTGCAGGTCACACCATCCAAACCTGACGTATCCTTCAACTAATGAACCGCAGTCAACCACAAACCCAAACTCAAAATCAGACAGTGGGTCAAGCCCAACAACCCTTACTTCTACCACCCACGCAACACATAGCTCAACCTTACTATCAACCCAACTACCCCATGATACAACCCATGCAAGCTTGTTACAACTGTGGGGACCCAAACCACTTCAGGAACACTTGTCCACGCTTGGTAAACATCATCCATGCCCAAGCTCAAGCAAATCCGGTAAACCAAGCTAACCAAGCTCCTCCACCTGCCAGAGGAAGAGCTTTCAACATCAATGCCAACCAAGCTAGGGCTGACAACAACGTGGTTAACGGTACGTTTCTCATCAATGGTAGTTATGCATCTATGTTGTTCGATACTGGTGCGGATAAGAGTTTTGTGTCCTTAGAATTCGAACCTATCCTCAACCAAACTCATGATAGTCTCATGGAATCTCTAACGGTGGAAGTTGCTGACGGAAAGCCCGTTTCATTAAATTCTATTATACGAAATTGTACCCTCATTCTAAACGATCACGATTTTCCAGTTGACCTCATTCCTATGAAGTTGGGAAGTTTCGATATTATAATCGGTATGGACTGGCTCAGCCAGCATCACGCTGAAGTAGTGTGCCGTGAAAAGTTCATTCGCATTCCTCTGGCAGACGGTCAGACTCTACGTATTTTTTGGAGAAACCCCTTCAAAAGGACTCAAATTAATGTCCTGCCTTCAAGCCCGAAGATATCTCCGCAAGAACTATGTCGCATTCCTAACTCACGTCGTCAAAAAGGGAAACATGGAAAGGAAACTCGAAGATATACCAGTTGTGAAAGAATTTCCACAAGTCTTTCCCGACGACATTTCAGGACTCCCTCCTGTGAGAGAAGTAGAATTCCGCATCGATCTTGTACACGGCGCTACACCAGTCGCAAAATCTCCTTATAGGTTAGCCCCATCCGAAATGCAAGAGCTGGCCAGTCAACTGCAAGAGCTGACTGACAAAGGATTTATACGTCCTAGCTCATCGCCTTTGGGTGCACCGGTTCTATTTGTGAAGAAGAAAGATGGAACGTTTCGATGTGCATTGATTATAGAGAAGTCAACAAGTTAACGGTTAAAAATCGCTATCCACTACCTCGCATCGATGACCTCCTAGACCAACTTCAAGGCGCCACTTGTTTTTCAAAAATCGATCTTCGTTCTGGTTATCATCAGCTCAGAGTACATGAAGAAGATATCCCAAAGACTGCCTTTCGGACTCGTTATGATCATTACGAATTCATGGTCATGCCATTCGGTTTAACCAACGCCCCCGCTGTCTTCATGGATCTAATGAATAGGGTATGCAAACCCTACCTCGACCGTTTCGTCATTGTCTTCATCGACGATATTCTTATCTACTCCAAGTCTAAATCCGATCATGAGCGACACCTTCGACTTATCCTTACACTCTTAAGGACTGAAAAGCTCTACGCCAAGTTCTTGAAATGTGAATTCTGGTTAGGAGAAGTACAATTCCTTGGACATGTCGTCAATGACAAGGGAATTCATGTTGATCCTTCAAAAATCAAGGCGGTGCAGGAATGGCAAGCGCCACGTACCCCTACCGAAGTTAGGTCATTTCTTGGTTTGGCTGGTTACTATCGACGCTTCATCGCCAATTTTTCCTGTATTGTTGTACCACTCACGGACTTGACTCATAAAGGAAAACCCTTCATATGGGGACCTAAACAAGAGGAGGCTTTCCAAACCTTAAAGCAAAAACTTTGTGACGCACCTCTCCTCACACTCCCGGAGGGTTGTGATGACTTCGTAGTTTATTGCGACGCGTCAGGGCAAGGACTAGGCTGTGTACTGATGCAAAGAGGAAAAGTGATAGCCTATGCTTCTAGACAACTCAAGGTTCATGAAAAGAATTACACCACCCACGACCTGGAACTTGGAGCCGTTGTGTTCACTCTCAAGATATGGAGACACTACCTCTACGGTACCAAGTGTGAAATATACATTGACCACAAGAATCTCCAACATATCTTCAATCAAAAGGAGTTGAATATGAGGCAACGAAGATGGGTCGAACTTCTTAACGACTATGACTGTGAAATTCGGTATCATCCTGGCAAGGCAAACGTGGTGGCCGAGGCGCTCAGTCGAAAAGGTTATGCGAACTCCATTCATCTTCTATGTTCGCAAATCATAACCGACATCAAAGATCGAATCCGAGAAGCTCAACATGTTTCTGTAACAGAAAACGACGTACGCGATGAGCTGTCATGTGGAGCGGAACTCAAAATCGAAACCAAATCCGACGGTATTCTATACTATTTAAATCGCATATGGATTCCCGATCGCGATAACCTTCGTGATTTCCTTATGAATGAGGCGCACAAAACACGGTACTCTGTACACCCAGGAGCCGACAAGATGCATCAAGACCTACGATACACCTACTGGTGGCCGGGCATGAAAAAGGATATCGTTGTTTTTGTTTCCAAGTGCCTTACCTGTTCCAAAGTAAAAGTTGAACATCAAAGACCTTCAGGACTTCTAATCCAACCTGAAATACCTGTATGGAAGTGGGAAAACATAACCATGGACTTCATTACCGGGCTACCTCGCACCTCCAGTGGGTATGACACCATATGGGTAATCATTGATCGTCTTACAAAATCAGCTCACTTCATACCGATTCGCGAGGACTTCAAAAACGAGAAGTTAGCTCGTATCTACATCAGCGAGATCGTAAGCCGTCATGGTGTACCTTTAAGCATCATTTCAGAACGTGATGGTCGTTTCACTTCAAGAACATGGCGAGCCGTACAAACCGCCTTGGGTACACGATTAGACCTCAATACCGCTTTTCATCCTCAAACTGATGGACAATCTGAACGCACCATCCAAACTCTTGAAGACATACTTCGAGCATGTGTCATAGACTTCAAGGGGAATTGGGACGCTCACCTACCATTGGTTGAATTTTCGTACAACAATAGCTATCACTCAAGTATCGGCATGGCTCCTTTCGAAGCTTTATATGGTCGTAAGTGCCGATCTCCAATATGTTGGCACGAAATTGGAGAAGCACAAATCACCGGTCCAGAATTAATTCAAGAAACAACCGACAAGGTCATTCAAATTCGAAACAATCTTCTAGCGGCTCAAAGTCGTCAAAAGAGTTATGCAGACAAACGACGAAAGCCCTTGGAATTTGACATTGGTGATCAAGTACTTTTAAAAGTATCACCGTGGAAGGGAGTGGTTCGTTTTGGCCAGAAGGGCAAGCTAGCACCACGCTACGTAGGACCTTTCAAGATACAAGAAAGAGTAGGTCCTGTAGCATACAAGCTTGACCTACCAGAAGAGCTCAACAGAATTCATCCCACATTCCACGTATCAAACTTGAAGAAGTGCCTCGCCGATGAAAACCTCCATATTCCTCTAGAAGATATTCAGATCGATGAATCTATGCACTTCATTGAAAGACCAGTAGAAATCATGGACTTCGGAGAGAAGCGTTTAAGACGAAGTCGTATTCCAATTGTCAGGGTACGTTGGGAGTCGAAACGAGGACCTGAGTTTACTTGGGAAGGTGAAGACTCAATGCGCGAGAAATACCCGCATCTTTTTCCTGTTACCACTACTACTTAAATTGCGGGACGAAATTTCTAAAAGTAGGGGATACTGTAACATCCGTCGAAAAACGGGTTTTCAAAACCCGCTTCGTGTATTAATCAAATATCCAGTTATAATTTTTCGTTGCGTATTTATTGCTCAAATTAATTTTTAACGATACATAATTAATAAATATATTACAATTTAAAAACCATAATTTAAAATTACTAATAAATAAGGAATAAAAAAATAAATGTGGACGCCGGGTTTCGAACCCGGGTCACCCACAAGCCAAAACACACAACACACCGCTCCGCCACACACTGTCTTTGTGATAAACATTAAAACAAATAACACTTATAATTAACTGAAAGTCAAATTCAGTAATTAGCGCGCCCAGACTAGTCGTCACCGGAAAAATGGGCAATCCGCAATTCTTGCCATTTTCCTTTTGACTAAACATGTTAACCGACCTCGACATCGGTTATAACCGATGTCTAAACCCTCAATTTCAGTCGTAACCGCCGGAAAAACTTTGACCGCGAATCAAGACCAAAATTCGGACCCAATACATCCTGTTCTTCCCTATAAATACCCACCGAAACCTCTGGTAACCTTTTCGCTCAGAATCGCACAATCTCTCGAAGCTTTAGCACGTCGCCGGAAGTTTCAATTTCGCCAGAATCACTGAACGGAAAACCGCGATTTTCTTCAGACGGTACAATCATCTAAATTTCTCTTGCTATCTTTCGATTTGTAATCTAATTGCTCAATCCAGTAATCAAAACTGTTAAACAGTTTCCCTCAGCCGGAATCCGCAGATCGGAGACAACGAGACTTTGCCGAAAAACCTGAAGCAAACTCGCTGTTCTGGTATACCATGTCATCTCATTTCTCTTTTCAATTCAATCAAATATAAGTTAAGATCGATTAAACAGAACAGTCAGAATTCACTGTTCTGAAATGTTATGCGAAGAAGACGAAGTTGAACAATGTGTATAAGTTTAATTAAAACTGAATATGTAACCGGGTTAGACACACAGTCCAGCGGTGGACTGTGTGCAACATAACACGCACGTCCCGAGTTCGAATCGCATATGTTACCGACTTTCAGAAATAAAACCAATCCTTTTTAAAACCTATTCAGATCATCCTTCAACATGTATACAAATATAATATAATTCTGTAGTTAAACAAGGTTAGACACACAGCCCAACTGGTTGGGCTGTGCGCACTCGAACCGAACGTCCCGAGTTCGACTCCGGGTCACTGAAGTCGGTTCGGCCATATTAAATTCTTTTTGAAATCAACTAAATAAGATAACAGTTAATTAGTATATATATATAATTAAAACAGAGAATATTTCGGGTTAGACACGTAGCTCAGTTGGTAGAGCTGCGTGCACGTAAACGAGAGGTCTCGAGTTCGAACCTCACTCAGCGCATACAAACACACAGTCCGACCGGTCAACGGTCAACAGTCAACGGTCACGGGTCAAAAAGTCAACATTTTTATTTCTTTTTATTTATTTATTTAATCAGAAATCATTTAAAAATACTTAAAAATAAAATTTTTAAAGTTAGAAAACTTCCTTAAACTCACAAAATAAATCTAAAAATCCCATTAAGAGTATGAATTAAAAGTATTAATCTCAAATAAAATCCATTTATTTACCGAATCATTTCGTTATTATTTTAGGTTAGTTTTTCCCTCGTCGATCAAATCCTAAAATTCGTGCGCATCCAACGTCATCAAAGCACGCACCCAATGTGAGTGAATCTCTACCAATTCCCCGTTTTAATCACGTTTTGGGGTGTATCATGTGTCGTATAATTCTCATATTTTATTTAAACACTTGTGCTTACATCATATCCGTGATCAAATGTGTATCAATTGTTGTGTGAATTATGTTTAGATTGAAGTTATCATTTTCAGTGCATGCATTTCATTAGGCCCATCAGCTCCCCGTGGGATACGGGTTGAGTATCAGGTGCCTCATTCGATCGGCTCCGTTTGATTGAGCCTTGATCTCACATACATCATCATTCATGTCACTCGATCGGCTCCGTTTGCTTGAGCCTTGATCTCACATACATCATCATTCATGTCATATACTCATCCAAAGTGGTTTGTGATTTTTTATTTATATATGTTTGCTCACATGTGATTATTGCACAAATTTTCCTTATTAAATAAAATCAAGAAATTATTAACAATGTTTTATCAAGATTCACTCGCCAACTTTTGTTGACCCAAAATCTCCCCCGTTTTACACATGATACAGGTGATCCAGTTGAGACAAGAAACACATAGGAAGGCTAGAAGAATAAAAAGTTTATGCTTTGGAATAATTATGTAGTTTCCTTTTATTGTAATTATATGAATTTTGTTTGGATATTTAAGTTGTAATTTGAATTTAATAAATATGAAACATTTAATAAATATCATGAGCTTTGGTGATAACCCAATTATGCCCCGACTTTTATTCCGTGCGGGTCGGGGTGTAACAGCTGCCTCCTTTTAGATCAAAGCTTGAAACCCAGCCGCCTCCTTCCAGATCTTCTGAGTGATGAATGGCACGTGGGAGTGGTAATGGCGGTGGTGCGTGGTCGTGGCGGTGCGGAGGCTTTTGGATGGGGTGGCGCGTGAGAGTGGTAATGGCGGTGGTGCGGTGGTCATGGCAGTGGCTGGTGGGTGGGGTGGTGGCGGTGTCTGGTGAAGGTAATGGTGGTGACTAGTGGTTGGTGGAGGTTATTGCAGAGAGTCTATTAGAGATCGAGAGGAGGTGACGAAATGAGAGGGTGTTTTTATTGTCTGCAATATATTGATTATAGAAATTAAGATATACACTTAAGCCTCCAAATAATCCACCTCATTTTGCCACATTGGAAATGGAGTGCCACGTAGGATAAAAAAATTAACTAAGTGTAACGCCCCAAAAATCACGAATTTTAATTGACTAGTATGTTTTCTTGTATGATGGCATAAAATAAAATAACCAAGCTATTTAACTTAGTTAAATAGTTAGTCAAGTAACAAGAGAATGAAAATTAGTGTTATTGGTGACAAAAGAATAAAGTAGAAGGACTAAAATGGGAAATTGAGTATAAGTTTCATATAAACTAGGAAATTCAGTAGGTATGTGTGTGTGTTGATGGTGTGGTCGACACCCACAAGAAGAAACATGGGGAAACCCTAAATTCAGCCCCTTTTGTCCAAATTGAAGGTGGATTCAAGCTAAAACTCATGTATGTACTTGAATCCTTGATTATCTAGTCCTATAAATTACTTGGTAAGTTGTAGATTCTCATTTGATGGCCTTTTTTGGAATTGAGTTATGATCAAATCCGTAAATTGGTATGAAATTAAGTATGCTTATGTGTTAAAATCATCATATAGAACATGTGTTATGCATGATTTCGATTAATTTAATGTTTGGAAGTAAAACCCATTTTGGTTGCTGAAGATGGTGACATTGGTATGTCACCCATGTATAATCCTAGTGCAAATTTGATGAATAATGTTTTGTGTGTGCATATATGTTAGTTAGTTTGAAGTATAGTATGAAATTTATTTGATTATAGTGGTGTTGATAAGATGAATGCAAGAAATGGGAATTAAAGCATGAATGGGTTGTACATTATGCTTAGAAAATAGTATGCACACCAAGTGTATGATGAAATGTCTAAGTGAAGTTAGGATGTGAAATTTTATGAATTGGCTTGACATATATGAATGAAATATGATAATGATGTAATTAGTAGTAAACTAACTTAAAGAATGTGCTTTTGATAGAACTCATACAAGAATTCGGGTTGAATGTATGCTTTGGTTAAAATCATGCATTAGGAGCTTGTACCATGTGCTTGGATGGTGTGATGTTAATCATGTATTCGATTGATCGTTAGTTGGAATCAAGAAGTGAAAGTGTACTGTCCATAACAAATGAACTCACTAGCAACGAATGATGTTATGATTATGTTAAATTGACTAACTTTGTATGTGGTTGTCAAATGTAGAATTATGAAAGTATTAGCATGAGTATAAATGGATTTGTGTACGTTGTATATGCGACTAAGTGATTATGTAGTTTTAGAGTCATACGTCGTTAGTGTGAAATGCATATGAAGTTATCACTAAGGTCCGCCATATCATTATGAGTGTGTTCATAAGTTGAAAATATGAAGGTATGAAAGTAAGACAGTTGACTTTCATAAAGTCAACAATGTATAAGTAGCATATCTAGACTTGCGGGCACAAATAAGGGTAGAGAAGTCATATGTTATGTATTACATGTATTACATGATTTATTGAATGTGTACGGTGATAATTGAGTTATGAGTACGTGAAATAAGGTGGTCATTAGTACATGTCTCATATATGCGATAGTTGACTAATGCAAGACAAGTAATATACGAATGGAAAATAATGAAGGTTAGTATGTATGGTCACATGTGCTAACCGTGTTATGAATGTGGTGACATGAGGATAGGGGCCACATTAGCACGGACTCAAGCATGGAAAGCTAAGGAGTCATGGAAAACAAGGAAGCAAGCACGATCGCGGAGGCACAAGGTAAGTAAATTACGAAACTCACTTCTTAGTATATAAATGAAATGTGTGTATGAATGTTATGAGTCATGAAAGAAAGGTTGTGAAATATAATTAATGGGGTAAGGAATGTAGTAGTAGGTTGCTTATAGTTCACAAGTAACGATAAATTCTTAGTGAGATCAAACGGGTCAAAACATGGAAGGTAACATGGTGATATATAGCGATTAGTTTGATTTACGGTAAAGTGTAAGAAGGATATAGAATATAAATGATAGACGGGTACACCTCAAGAAACGAATAATGATTGTGGAATCGTATGTGTGGGTTGTCTATAGTTATGGGATTAAGACTTGAATGGACAAACGCGATTTGATATGTTAACATAGGTGTAAGGACGGAAATTATTTTGTTTAAGTTAGGATCTTAGTCGGATAGTAGTGGGCATGAATAGGTATGGCAATTACATGTGCTTAATTAAATGAATTGTTTTAGGTGTAATGATGGATCGTTGGACCTATGGTAGATAAATGTAGTATGAATTCGTATGTGAGTTGTAGTCAAATGAATGTCTACCAACGGTAGGCAGTTCCTTGAAAACATTGTGTCTTCAATATGTTAAGAATTCGGGATCGCTAACTGCTTTATTATTATTGAGAATGAAATGAAAAGTGCAGGTATGCTAACGTAGAGAAATAGCATCGATGTCGGATGTAATGGATGAATGAGGAAGGATATTAAATGGGACATCTGTGTCGTCTGAATACGATATGATCCATTAGTTCGTGTTTATATTATATGTAAGATGTCACCGTATACTAATGTGTAAATTGTTTATGGTGACTACAGGTTATTCGAACCACGGATAATATCGAAGGATAATGGAAGAGATCGAGCTAAGGAGCTTGGACCTTGTGGAAAAGTTGTCACTTAGACATAATTGAACGAATTAGTTATTATATTAGTTATGTATTAATGAAGTAAGTTCTTTTAAAGAGGTCATGTTTTTAATGGATTCCAATTGTGTAATTCATTTGTAAAGAAAGAAATTTTATGGACCGAAATTCCGCTGCGTCTTAATGGTTTAAACCATTTGGGGTCTTACACTAAATTAGTGTTTGGTTAACAGAGTGGTGCCAGCACAAACTAAAAGTCAAGTTGGAGGTGTCGGGCGTCAAGGTGTTAGTTGGGTCTTGGTGTGGTCAGCTAGAGACTTTTCAAACCTTTGATTTTAGATTTCACAAGTAATACCTTTGATTTCGGGCGGGTGTTCACGGGCTTTGGCCCTAGGTGAGGGTTTTCCCCAGTTTAGAGGCGAGTGTATCCCAATGTGGTGAATTTCGTCAGTAACCCATTTGAAGAATTCGTTGTCCGTTAAAAATAAATACCTTATAGAAATATCAAACATTTGACTAGTATAATGTAGTTTAATTAATTTAGAATTATGCAGAAATTATTAGTTACAAAGTTTAAATATAAATTCTTTTTGCAACTGGACCATTGAGTTTGTTATATTTTGCCAGTTTCATTCAAGTGGCTAATCCTGTCTATTATTAATGTTAACTCATGGGTAGTTTAGACATTTTACTTATATGATTTTTTTTAAATTAGTTCTCCTTGTACCTTTAATTAAAAAAACAATAAAATTATTTTTTAATCTTTTAGCTCTCTTTTGCCTTTAATTCTCACTCTATGTAAATCTGTGCAGAACCATCCTCCTGTTGGGTCGCAGATGCAAAATTATAAACATCATATGAGCCGCCATTCTCACTTACACCACTAGCATCATTCCCATTCACTTAAGAATAGTAACATCAAATTGAAATTAAGCATACAAAAGTTGTATCATTTGATTAATAAAACTACAAATAACCATGCATATTCAATGTGCACCAATTCACCATCAATTGAACATAAATACTCTTTTAAATAGAGTTATATCACACACTAAAAAAATAGAAAAAAGATAAATCTAAAAGACCAAACAAACAGATGTGGTCACTTTTATATCATGTGTCAAGTTAATCCCCTACTACCATGGAGTACAGGACCAAATTATACCAATCGAATAACAAAACACAGATACTTATATACCATACATGTAAACTCAGAATCAACATTGGCAATCATAAAAGCTCAGACATAGCACATGTAGGTATAATCATCCTCACAACCTCGGACTAGCATGATAATCTACATAAACTCGGATTCCACATATGTTTACACCTAAAATCGGATATCATATTGGTATACACACAAACTCGGAATAAGGATGGTATAAATACATACACTCGGACAACTAACATATATTAAACCGGAACATACATTGCATTTATAAAATAAAGAGTTAATTACTTTTCGTCCCTGTGGTTTGTCAAAAATCACTATTTCAGTCCATTAGTTTAAAAATTGCGATTTCAGTCCCTGTGGTTTCACTTTCGTAACCATTTCAGTCCCTGTGGTTTCACTTTCGTAACCACTTCAATCCATTTATTCTATAAGTACAGGGACTGAAATGGTTGCGAGGTGGACTGAAATGGTTACGAAAGTGAAACCACAGGGACTAAAATCGCAATTTTTAAATTAATGGACTGAAATAGTGATTTTGACAAACCACAGGGACGAAAACAGTAATTAACTCTAAAATAAACTCGGACACCCTTAATTAAGAAAAACTCGGTCAGGTAGGTTCATGTACTAAACTCGGACCCAACCAAGTCCATAATTATCATCACATATTCGGACATTTTTATACCTACATGTTCAGACTCCCTTCCCCTTACATATTCAGAATCAACATTACACCCTAACAAATTTGGATACTCCCCTAGTTTCCTCCTTAAGTTCAGACAACCTCATTAAATTCGGACTCTATATGCTTTTTCAAACAAGTTCGGACTCCTCAAGCTCGGACAACCAGTTAAACTAGGAATGTGTTAAATTCGGACTTTGTGACTTCACAAAGTCTAACGATTATCTCCGGTCTAACCAATACAGAAACATAGTTTTCAATGTAACAGTTTACGATCAAAACCCTAATCACTAATAATCAAAGATGTTACGAATCCAATCAATGAACTAGCAGTTTTATCATATCAATAGCAATTCCAATGTCTAGCAGTAATCATGCATTCCTTCATTCTAACAACAATCAAATATTCATCAAGCATGAAACAAAACACAAATTGTTTGGATGTCTAGGGTTTTGCATGGAATCAAAAGAACAAGAATCACAACATATAGCACAAACACTTACCTTAGATTGATATAGAGATTGTTCTATTAGAATTGAAAGACCCAAGATTGATGATTTGTGTGAGAACTTGTTGTAGCCAAAAGATCAGAGGAATGATGTAGAGAATTGTCGTACAGTGAGATTATGGGGAGTTTAGGGTTATGAGTAGTTTATTAGAGTTTCTTAGTTAGCCCTAACACACCCCTAACTATATACTTTTTGCACAAAGGCACCTAATATCATATAATTCACAGTACAACACATAATTCACGTATTTGTCATGGAGCATATACGTTTCCCGTCCGTTTATAATTGTTATCGTGTGTAACACCCCCTAAAATATCTAATATCTAACATTAATATTTATCTAAATGGTAAATATTAGTTAGTTGGTTAATAGTTAATAACTAATAAAACAATTGAAAATATCCAATTTATATCACAAGTAAAACATGGAGGGTTGAATTAGACAATTAGGAAACTTGTTTTAATTAAAAGAAAATTTATAACTCAAAGCACACACATGGTCGACCAGGAGCAGAGCAAAAAGGGGAAATTACCCCAAAACCTAAAATCAGCAATTCCTTCATATCAAAAGGGAATTTGGGTCTAAAGTCCATGCATGAATCGAAAATATTGATCATCTAACCTAGAGGATCAAAAGGTATGTTGAAATTTTGAATATGGTGAAGTAAAGATTTTGATAAGCACCTCTAAATGCAATTAAAATCTGAATTATGAATATTAGAGTAGAAACTTGAAAAGTATGCATGTCTAGAAACAAACTTGTGATGAAAATTATGAAGACAATGTTATAAATCATGTGTTAAGATGCTAGAGTGTTGTGTAAAGAAGTGGGTTTTGATTCTAGTATGAAAATCCCATGTTCATATGAATAATTTAAGTTGTGACATAAGTTTGTTGAAATTGCATGTTGATATGATGCGTAATTAAACTTGTTGGATTGAAATTTTTGGTTGATCAAGGTTCAAATTTAACTAAAGTGATTAGCTAAAAAGTATGTACATAAGGTGCTTGACGAAATGCCTAAATGAATTGCCAAACCTAAATCAATGAACAGAAAATGTTGATAGAAACATGAGATAGTGTGTTCGGCAATTTCATGTCTTAGTTATGGCCGAGAGGTTCTAATGACACTTGGCTTGTATACTACAGGCAAGGCAAGCGAAGCATCGGGAAGTCAAACTGGTGCGGACACCCATCAAAAAGGAAAACTTTAAGGAACGTAGCTTGTGCTTCGTAGTTATGGCAATTTAGAATTTCATAATTAGTTTAATTGTATATTAATCTTTGGTGTCTAAATTAAACGAGGCGTGACGTATGGGTTGTGGGGTGATGGATTTTACATATACAACCCAAACGGGTCATGTTGGAAATCAAAACACGCAAACCGGTAATTGGAGCGTCGAACTTAAGTTAGTGATGCCCGGGAATTTTGAACATAACTATGGCGGGGTAACCCATGTTTAAAACGTAACTTGAGCCCGGACATTGGGACATGCTCATAAGAATGAAATTGAGCCCGGTTAATGGAACACAATTATAGCGGACTAAATCCATGGAAAGAACAGGGAAGGTTCGCGTCACAGTGCTCGAACCTCATAAATGGATAAGGAAACTATGCACAAACTGAGTAACGGTAGAGTGAACTAGTTGTAAAGCAATCCCGGATATTGGGGCAATGTATGGGAAGTAACCTATGTGAGGAGGAAGCGATTGGTTTGGGTTTATTCACCTAAATATTATTAATGGGTCAAAGTAAACTTTACGCAAGTCGGTGACAAAGCATAAGTGTTAGTGAGAAAAAGTTAGAAATTTAAATTAATATTTTAACACTATATTGTAGATAATTGAATTACGATCGCGTGGAATCAAAAATGAAGGAAAACGAACTTGTAACGAAAAAGTTGCGAGGGTTTAAGCGAAAACAAAAAAAAGAAAGAAAGCTACAGCTGGGCCAACCGCAGGCTACGGTTCAGAAGTTCTGTTTTTGAGTTGGGCCAACCATAGGCTACGGTTCAGACTGTAGCTTATGGTCCAGCAGTTCTGTTTTTGGGCATTAATGCCTACCGTAGGCTACGGTAGGCAACCGTAGCCTACAATGGACTTTAAAGCAAAAATTTTAATTTTGTTTGTTTATTTGTTTTGAGTTTCCGTGTCCATTTAGAGGGGTTCTCAGGTCTCATTTACTAACGTTTGTAATAAATTATAATGTAGTTGTGTTTAAACTTAGAATGGGTGAACATCAAGCTCCAAAGTGAAAGGAACACAAAGAAATTAATTTCCGCAATGGCCTATGATGTTTTTGTTAAATTAAAACTACCATATGTTATCTTTAGGTGTATTGTACAGAATTTAAAGTTTGTAAACTGATCTAACTAGGATATGTATTCATCACCCATGAAGCTTTTTCACATTTTGTTAAATTACTAGAATGGGTATAACATCGTGTTAGTCACCAACGTTCGAGAATTACTTGTTTGTGTGTGTTCTGGTAATTCCTCGAATTACCAATGCCGACTCATTTAACTAACCGTAGTTAAATGCAGTGTAATGAATGTATGTCTAAATTAAGTGCGGTTAGGTTAAAGTATTAACATGAAATTGTGGACTGTCACATTATCCCCAAGTTGAAAGAAATTTTGTCCCGAATTTGATAAGCAGTCACAAAAGAGTGAAAAGATAAGTTAAGATGACTGTGGGTTTTCCTAGGGTACCACAAGCTTACTCTAAAAAACTGAATACCTCTTTCTTAATGACCTTGGATTTAGTTTCCGATTCCCCATCTATAAGAAGCTCCAAAGTATGTTTTTTCTTTCTTGTTGTTCATGTTACCATGGATTTGTATTGTCATCCTTATGCATAGCCAATCTTACCCTCAAACGTTGTCTAAGATCCTTCACTTATAGGCTTCTATCCTGCATTCATCCTTTTCAATCTTTTTTTTTTCATTCTACTGGTATCAAGTTTTCTTCTTTAGTGAACTCCATGTTTTCTATTGCTTTTTCTAACTGCTCCATCTTGCTTCTCATCTTGTTATCATATTCACTTTCCTCTTCTTTCATCATATCTTTCCATTTCTTATGTCTTGTAGAAACCTTTTGAACTTGTTCATTACTACGACATATCGAGACCCATGAACCACCTTTTGAATGTTTTATCTAATTAAAAAAATAGTGTTTAGTTAAGTCCAATTACCTAATTTCATTTTATGCACATTCTACTCTAAACCATTAAAGACACCATGTCTTATTTTAAGTTTTTAACTCAATCACCAATTAGAGGCTTAATTAGTTAATTCCAATTAGTTAACCTAAATAATAAATGCCACCTAATTAAATCTCAGTCCTTCACGGTCACTATTGGCCATAGGTAAACTGAAGAGTTAGGTACTCATCGATTTTGAATTTCTGATAAAAAGAAGTTAACAATGAACGATTCAACATGAGTATGAGTATTTTTTTTTGTTCTTCAAGATTTAAAAATGGAATTAGACATCATTAAAGTTAAATTTAGGTGTGTTAATGTGATTTTAGATGTTATTAAAATTAATTTTAGATGTGAAATTTGTTTATGTGATTGTAGATATGACTAAAGTATTAGGGTTTGATTAATTTATTTAATGATACCTTAGAAGATTATTAACTTTAAATTTTTTTTAACGGCGTACGTCAGGATATCGCTAACCGGGTTAGTAGTTAGTATCACCAAGTTAGTATTAAAGCCCTCTTGCCGGACTTAAACCCAGGACCTCCAAGAGAAGTAAATTTCGCACCTCCCCTTAACCACTAGACCAGGATATCATTAATTATTAATTTTAGTTACTTTCACTTGGTTAAACCTTTGACTTTAGATTTCACTAGTAATACCTTATAGAAATATCAAACATTTGACTAGTATAATGTACTTTAATTAATTTAAGATTATGCAGCATTTTGTTAGTTACAAAGTAAAATATAAATTCTTTTTGCAACTGCACCATTCAGTTTGTCATATCTTGCTAGTTTCATCCAAGTGGCTAATTCTGTCTATTTTTAATGTTAACTTGGGGTAGTCTAGACATTTTACTTATATTTTTTTTTTAAATATAGTTCTCCTTGTACCTTTAATTAAAAATTTAAAAAAATATTTATTAATCTTTTAACTCTCTTTTGCCTTTAATTCGCACTCTATGTAAATCTCTGCAGAACCATTCTCCTGTTGGGTCGCAGATGCAGAATTATAAACATCATATGAGCTAACACCATTCTCACTTACACCATTAGCATCATTCCCATTCACTTAAGAATAGTAAGCATCAAATTGAAATTAAACATACAAAAGTTGTATCTTTTGATTGATAAAAGTTCAAATAACCATGCATATTCAATGTGCACCAATTCACCATACATAAATACTCTTTTAAATAGAGTTAAATCACACACTATAAAAATAGAAAAAGATAAATCTAAATGTGTCAAGTTAATCCCCTACTCCCATGGAGTACATGACCAAATTATACCAATCGAATAACAAAACCCTCTATGAATCAGTTATAAAGGTATAATTTGATCAAAACGGCGGTATATCACGGGGACGGTGACGAACAAAAGGATGGGGGCCGTACATAGTTTTTATGGCGAATAGCGACACATAGCGATAAGGTACCTATATGCTACATAGCAAATAGCGATAAATAGCGAGCAACTATTTTATAAATAGCGATACACTAGAAAAAAATTCTAAAAAAATTTATATGTATATTATATCAAAATACCCTGGGTATATATGCTATTTTATATGTATATTTAACAAAAACCTAAACTTCAGCTATTTTATAGCTATATTTAATTGCTATTAATATTAAAATAAAATAAAAAATAAATTGTCGCTATTAACGCTATCTATCGCTACAACCCTAATAGACAGCCTAGATCTATACGCAACGTCACCGAAGAGAGATAAAGTCAAGACTGGCTGTAGAGAGTTCATGTTATATACTCTCTTAAATAGAGTTAAATCACAAACTACAAAAATAGAAAAAAAATAGATCTAAAAAGAGCAAACAGAAGTGGTATTGCCATAGAGTACATGACCAAATTATATCCGCCGAATAAGAAAGTCTCTATGAATCAGTTATAAAACAATAATTTGATCGAAAGGAAACGGTTGTAACCACGGCGACATGACAAACAAAAGGATGGGCGTGGTGCCGTACATAGTTGATAACGGCTAATAGCGACAAATAGCTATAAGGTAACTATATGCTACATAGCAAATAGCGATAAACTGCGGGCAGCTATTTTATAAATAGCGATACACTATAAAATAATTTAAATTTTTTATATGTATATTATATCAAAATACACTGGGTATATATGCTATTTTACATGTATATTTAATAAAAACCTAAAATTCCAACTATTTTATAGCTATATTCAATTGCTATTAATATTAAAATAAAATAATAAATAAAAAATAAATTATCGCTATCTATCGCTACAACCCTAATAACGAGCCTAGATCTATACGCAACGTAGCGCGCTATATCGATCACTATGCTTGCTATTGAAAACTATGGTGTTGTAACCCCAGAGAGAGATGAAAGTCAAGACTGGCTGGTTTGTTTAAATCCCTTTCACAGGATGCGATAGCAATAAAGAACAGTGTACATTAACATTTGTATAAACAAATCCAACCACAAGAATAGATGAAGTTAGCTCATTGGATGAAACCGGCAAAAATGGATAATCTTAACGGTCTAGTAGCAAAAAAAATGAATGGAACTGGAAAATATACGGAAACCTCAGGGACGCTTTTGGTAGTTTACTCTAAAAATTGAATACCTCTTTTGTAATAACCTTCGGTTTAGTTTCCCATTACCCATCTATAAGAAGCCCCAAAATATATTTTTTGCCTTTCTTGCTGTTTAATGATACCATGGAAGAATTTGTATTGTCATCCCTATGCATGCCTATCTTACCATGGATCGTTGTCTAAGATTCTTCACTTTATAGCCTTCTATCATTTTTAATCCTTGTTTTACATTCTACCTGCATCTAGTTTTATTCTTCCGTGAACTCTATGTTTTCCATTGCTTTCTCTAACTGCTCCATCTTACTCCTCATTTTGTTTTCATATTCACTTTCCGTTTCTTTCACCACGTCTTTCCATTTCCTGATGTCTTGTAGAAACCTTTTGAACTTGTTCATTAGTACGCCATCTCAAGGCCCATGAATCAACTATCTAATGAAAAAAAAATAGTTTATTAGTTAAGGGATTGTTTGTTTACCTCTTGATACGCCTCTTAATGGTTTAGACCTCATGATGGTTCAAGATGATGAAAGAAGTGAACAATCAATGACGAAAGAAGTGAACAATGGACGATTAAACATGAGTATGAGTAAATGTAAGGTTTTTTTTCTTCAAGATTTAAAAATGAAATTAGACATCATTAAAGTTAAATTTAGGTGTGTTAATGTGATTTTAGACTTAAGTAAACACAAATTTAGATGTTAAAAAGACTAAAGTATGGGGTTTGATTAATTTATTTAATGATACCTTTTAAGATTATTATTAAATTTAGTTGGTTTCAGTTGTTCAATCCTTTAGTTTTAGACTTCACCAGTAATACCGTATAGAAATATCAAACCTTTGACTAGTATAATGTGCTATAATTAATTTATAATTATGTAGCATTTAAAAAAGATTAATTACATATATATATATATATATATTTTTGGAGGGTTCAAATGAAAAGAAACTTTTTTAAGAAGAAAAATAAAATGTTTAACCAATAAGAATGCTTTATGTATTATTTAATATTTGTATTTAATTTTAATATAAGGGTATATAGGTAAACTGACATAGATCATTAAATTGTATTTTTCCTCTTTAATAAATACGTAAATTAAATTTGTAAGTCCTTTTCAAAAAAAAAAATTTCCAATTAAAAAACAAATTATATGTAGGAGAGTTATGATATATGTAGGTTTTGTAGATTATATGTAGGATAATTAATGATTAGTTGACTAATTAATTAAAAAGAGAAAAATTAATTAAATGAGTTATAAATGAATTATTATTTTACCAATATGACTCTATCTTCTTTCTTTTTCAATAGTTTCTTCTCATTTGATCATCCCCTATATATATATATATATATATATATATCCTGCACATTTCAAAATTTATGCTACATATACCTTACACTTACCGAAATTTACTCTACGCATATCTAAACTTATCCTACATATTTAAAAATTTATCCTACATATACTAAAATCTATCTTACACATGTCGAAAATTGTCTTTCACCATAAATTATTTTATCTTGAAAGAGATTATTAAAAAGTGAGCTACAAGTTTAATTAGTTAGCTAATTAATTACAATTATAAATTACCTATATGCCCTTATTAGCAACATTAAATACACATATTTAATAAAGTAACATGAAGCATTTCTATTGGCTTAAAACTAATTCTTTTTCTTCTTACAAAATTTTTCTTCTTATTTGAACTCTCCACTATCTCTCTCTCTTATATATATACATATATATATATACATATATTATATATATATATTTGCAACTGGACCCTTGATGTAACAACCCGATCTTTCGGATTGTTATCCGTATTCGTTTATTTCTGTTTCAACTCGTTTGTACTCTGAGATTTATTATAATGGTTTACAACTATTTTGAAACCATATTATATCGCTTATTTATCGCATTAAATCGCTTAATACTCGCAACTCTCAACGCAAACTCAAATCGCAGTTAATTATGTTACATTATGTTACTTATGTGTTATTTGTGCTTTATGATTTATGGTTATACTCGCTATCGCAACGCTCTCACCCGCACAAATCGCTCAATCGCATTATTCTATTAACGCAACGCTTAACGCCTTGTCAAAACGTTTAACGCCTTGCCAAAACGCTTAACATAACTATCTAATACGAACCGAATCGCCAAACGAATATCTAACATGCAAATAACGAACAAAACTTAGCCACCAGGCCAAGTTCGCCCGAAGTTAGGCACCCCAACTTCGCCCGAACTTGTTCAGGCCCCCAAACCAAAATAAACAACAAGTTCGCTCGAACTTGTACCATTCAAGTAGAACTGGACAAGTTTCGCCCGAACTTGTGCCAAGTTCGCTAGAAATGGTTGGCAAGTTCGCCCGAACTTGATGTCGGCCAGCTTGTTTCTCCTCACCTATAAATACAAGCACCCTCATTCTCTCATTCCTTGCTGCTAACTTCGCTCCAGAGCTCCCATAACCGAATTTCTTTGATTTCCAAGTAAGAATCAACCCTTTTGATGCAAACTACAACGTTTTCTACTATGATTCCACACAAGGTTTAACTTCGATTTCATCCAAACTTCTATGTTTATGAAAATCTTCATCTTTTTCTATAAAACTTCTTGTTTTAGCTTAGATCTACACTCAAATGGGTTTGTTGGACTTAGCTTTGGCTCTCTAAGCTAAAATCTTGATGATTTCGACTCACCGAGTATTAGATCTGAGAAAACTATTCAAAGTATTGATTTTTACACAAGATACGGACCGGGGACGTATGTTTCATTCACTATGAAGTGGAACGAGGCGTTGTCAAGCAAGATCCGGAAGCACAAGGACGATGCCGCCACTTTATACGAACTGGACTAACCCGTACGAACCGACAAGTTCGCCCGGATTAGCCCGAGTTCTTGTAAAAATGGCTAAAACTCGCTCCAAAAGACCTCTACAGCCTATGTTTTGCTCAGTAGCTCAAGGTTGGAGGGATAGACACTCGATTTCCTCAGCAAACGACGCGAAAACGCAAGATTTTTTGGACCAAAACAGTCAAGTTCGCCTCAATAGGGCAAGTTCGCTCGAAGTTGTCACCTGGTTAGGTACAACTTCGCCTGAACTTGCACCTAACCCAAGAAAGAGAACAATTCGCCCGAAGTTGGCTGATTCTCATGAGTTCTGTACAAGTTCGCCCGAACTTGTACTTCACTAAGGAAATCAGCACAACTTCGCCCGAAGTTATCTAATTTAATGAAATTAGCACAAGTTCGCCCGAACTTGTCCACAGCTCCTTCACATTTCGACCGTTTCAGCACTTCGGAAGACTAATGCACTTCTGTTCGCTTTTACAGGCTGACCGGTGCTCCCTTCAATCCACGGCAGTTCGTATTTCTTCGTTGAGCGCCGACTTTTGGGTGTTACATGCGTCTTTATATCAAAACACGCTACACACAACGCTAAACTCTTTTAACGCTAACCGCTCTCGCATGTTATATGTGAATCGCTGAATGTTTGTTTGCTATGTGTGAATAATGAGGACTAGTAGACCACCCTTAGCAACGATAGTACTATAGTTTGGACTCAGCACCCGATTGGTTCGGGGGTTGTTAAGGCTCGCAAATTTACTTTACGTGCGTGTTCGCTATTGTGAACATGTATCGCGCATACTCACATCGCAGTCGTGTTGGTTAGCTTGTATCATTATTGTTAGCTTACTTAGATTCATTTCTCTAGTATACATGTTGGTTATACGTAAACGCTTTATCTCTATTATTATTATGCTATTAAACCTGTATGCTCACCTTTACTTTATTGTATTGACTTGATTTTAACGTATGAAACAGGTTGAGGATTTTCTACTTGCAGCAATGGACTTAGGGCTTATCTTAGAAACTCATTTAAATAAAATCTAGGTTGTCGAACTATGTTTGTTTGAGAGATTTTGATATTTGTAATGATTGATTGAGGATTTTATGTTTGAATGTATGGGAAATCGGACCTTTTAAATTTTATCGCTTAATTAGTTGTTATGGATTCTCTTGAGCAATCTGGTTCGCCTAGTGTCGCGCCCCAATGATTCCGCCATCAGTTGAGGTGTGACACTTGAGGTTTGTCATTTTGTTGTCAGTTTCATCTAATTTACTAACCCTGTCTACTAATGTTAACTCAGGGGTAGTCTAGACGTTTTACTTATATGTTTTTGTTTTTAAATTTTATAATTCTCGTTGTTCCTTTAATTAAAAAACAATAAAATTATTTATTAATCTTTTAAGTCTCTTTTACCTTTTAAGTCTCACTCTATGTAAATCTCTGCAGAACCATCCTCCTTTTGGGTCGCATAATTATGAACATCATATGACCCAATGCCAATCTTACTTACACCACCAGCATCATTCCTATTAATATAAAAATAGTAAGCATAAATTGACATGAAGCATACAAAAGTTGTATCTTTTGATCATGCATATTCAATGTGCACCCATTCATCTTCAATTGAACATAAATACTCTCTTAAATAGAGTTAAATCACGCACTACAAAAATAGAAAAAGATAAATCTAAAAAGACCAAACAAAGAGATGTGGTCACTTTATATCATATGCCAAGTTATTCGCCTACTGCCATGGATTACATGACCAAATTATACCAATCGAAAAAGAAAACTCTCTATGTATCAGTTATAAAACTATAATTTGATCGAAACAGCGGTAACCACAGCGACAGTGACGAACAAAAGGATGGGTGTGGTGCCGTACATAGTTGATAACAGCAAATAACGACAAATAGCGATAAGGTAGCTATATGCTACATAGCAAATAGCGATAAATTGCGGGCGGCTATTTTATAATTAGCCGTACACTAGTGTAAAAAATTATTAAAAAAAATTATTTGTATATTATATCAAAATACCCTGGGTATATATGCTTTTTACACGTATATTTAACAAAAACTTAAAATGCAGCTATTTTATAGCTATATTTTAGTTTGCTATTAATATTAAAATAAAATAATAAATAAAAAGTAAATTGTCGCAATTATCGCTATCTATTGCTACAACCCTAATAACGAGCCTAGATCTATACCCTAATAACGAGCCTAGATCTATACGTAACGTAGTGCGCTATAGCGATCACTATGCTTGCTATTGAAATCTATATGGTGCCGTAACCGGAGAGAGATGAAAGTCAAGACTGGCTGGTTTGTTTAAATCCCTTTCACAGGATGCGATAGCTATAAAAAAAACATCGTAACATTAACATTTGTATAAACAAATCCAACCAAAAAAAACATATGAATAATTATTTACGCTACTGATGTATTCATATTGTCTCCATAGTTTAGCATACAGCCTTGAGCTATAAATGCAGCCCTCGACTTCCACAATTGACATACTTACATTTTTCATCTACTCCCAAAATGACACAAATCAACCATGCATCATGGTGGTGGCAATGGGAAGTAATGACCACCATTTCAGTTGTGATGTTGGGTGTTCTATGGTACAAGTTGACACTTTCGACCTCCTCGCGATCACCACGGTTACCTCCAGGTCCCTGGTCATTGCCGGTTGTTGGGTACCTTCCATTCCTTGGTCGTGATCTGCACATCCATCTCAGAAACATGGCTCACACCTACGGACCCATTTTCAAGTTCTATTTGGGAAGCAAGCTTCACGTGATCATAGACACCGCGGAGCTAGCAAAGGAGGTATTTCGTGACCATGATGAGACTTTTGCCAACCATGACCTAACAGCCGCGGCCTCGGTTATGTCCCATGGAGGCCAAGATATGGGGTTTTCCGAGTACAGTGCAAACTGGCGTAAACTTCGTAAGATCTTTGTCTATGAGATGTTAAGCAAGAAGAGTCTTAAAAAAGTAGTTTTTTCCGAAGGGATGAGGTTAGAAAAACTGTCAGGAATGTTTATAGTAAAATTGGGACCAATGTTAACATCCGTGATATTGCTTTCTTTGCTGGAGCAAATCTCATAAGAAGAACGGTTTGGGATGAAACATCGTATACAGGTGAAAAGGGTGTCGATCTTGCATCCGATTTACAGATGGTGGCAACGAACATCATCAAGCTTTTGGGGAGCCAAACTTGTCAGATTTCTTCCCTACTCTTGCTTGGTTCGATCTACAAAGTGTTGAGAGGCGCATGAAGAAGGAACTTAAGAAGCTGGAGCGAATTTTTGCAAGCATCATCGAAGATCGAATCATATCTAACTCCAAAATGTCACATGATGGAGTCCCAGATGAAGGAAAGAAAGACTTTTTACAGATCTTATTAGATCTCGAGGACCAACAAGATCTCAACAACACCCAAGTAAAAGGACTTCTCTTGGTAAGATTTACTCTTACATTCAGCATGTCAAATAGACACATCTACACTTGTTTACATGGTTAACAACAAGTGTGTAAAAGCACTTAAAAAAAAGTGTATGTAATGTTGAGTTTAGTCCAGTTGTAAGGACAACATTGTTAACCTTAATTTGTTGTATCAGGACGTAATGATTGGAGGAACAGAAGCAACGACCTCACTCGTAGAATGGGTGCTGGCAAATGTTATGAGAAATAATGAGATAATGAAAAGAGTTCAAAATGAATTAGTAGAAATGGTTGGACCAAACAACATGGTCGAAGAATGGCATCTTCCAAAGCTACAATACTTAGAAGCAACGATTAAGGAAACACTCCGGTTGCATCCTCTAGCTCCTATCCTATTCCCACGGGTACCTAGCAAGGATTGTGTGGTAGGTGGATATGCAATTCCAAAGGGTTCTGTCGTCATTATAAATGTTTTTTCAATCCATCGAAATCCTAGATACTGGGACAATCCCACGGAGTTTAACCCCGATAGGTTCTTGGAGAATGAAGGGATAGAGGTATTGGATTATCGTGGGAAGAATTTGAAGTACTTTCCGTTTGGATCGGGAAGAAGATCTTGTCCTGGCGTTCCATTGGCCGAGAAAATGCCAAAGTTTATCTTGGCTTCTCTCTTGCACTCTTTTAACTGGAGCTTGCCGGAGGGTGAAGAGCATGACCTTGCTGATAGTTTTGGTCTTGCGTTAAGAAAAAGAAAACCACTCATTGCTATCCCATATCAAAAGGTTTCCAGATGCAAGCCTTTATATGTAATAGACCTCGGTCTCCTTATGGTTAACATTTTAAACTTTGGGTTTCTATTTTCTTTAAAGTATTATGTATTTAAGAACAATAAACTTTGTGTTTCTATTTTCTTTAATGTATTATGTATTTAAGAACGATTATCGAAACTATATATGTTATATTTTGTTTTTGATATAACTGTTATAGCAAGGATTAATTGGATGACCTCAGTTGGGTAACTTGGTCACCAAGTAATATATAAATGGGTACAGATAATTAATAGTTTGAATTGATATGTTTATCTAGTTATTTTATGAATTGATTAATTAAGTATTAAAGTTGGTATTGGTGATAAATAGATGGGTTAGGTTATGTAATTCTTTGGATGTTTGCTTTGTTCATTTCTAATTCCATCATCTGACATTTTGGAGGCAAGTGTTGTCATGGTAAGATTTACTCTTACATTTGTCATTTCAAATAGGCACATCTCCACGTCTCCCCCCACCAATGTAACTAGTGTTGAGTTTAGTCCGGTTAATGTTAACCTTAATTTGTTGTATCAGGGCATAAGTATTGTAGGAACAGACGGAATGGCCTCACTCACAGAATGGATGATGGTCAATATTATGAGAAAAAAGATGGTTGGACCAAACAACATGGTCGAAGAAGTGCATCTTCCAAACCTACGATACTTAGGCGCAACAATTAAGGAAAGTTTCTGGTTGCACTCTGTAGCTTTACTCCCAAGGATATCGAGAAAGGCTTATTTGGTAGGTGGATATACAATTCCAAAGGGTTCTATCATCATTTTAAATGTTTTTTCAATCCAACGAAATCCTCGATACTGGGACAATCCCATGGAGTTCAATCCCGAAAGGTTCTTGGTGAATGAAGGGACAAACATATGGGATTATCATGGGAACAATTTGAAGTTCTTCCCGTTTGGATGGGGATGAAGATTGTGTACAAGCATTCCATTGGTCGAGAAAATGCAAATGTATATCTTGGCTTCTCTCTTGAACTTTTTTTCTCTTGCATGACCTTACTGGAAATTTTGTTCTGTGTTAACGAAAAGAAAATCACTCATTGCTATCCCATATCAAAGGTTTTGTCCGGATCCATGCCTCTATATGTAAAATTTTAAGACCTCGATCTATATGGTTAACAATCTAACCCATAGTTGGAGGACCCTAGGTTCAATATAAGTTTGTTATTAAGTTGAAAGTTCTAAAAGGATATATATATAATATATATATAATATATATATATATAAAATAAGTGTATTTACGTGTTAGAGAGTATATTTATGAGTTTGTTATTGGGTTGTGGTTACATCATCCGAATGCGCCATCCAATACAACTACGTACGTTTTTTTTATAAAGGGCAACGTCGGGAAACATAATATCACCAATGAAAAATTACAACATCAAAGGGTCATACCCTCGTGTATCCCCGAAACATACTTTGGGGACCAAAAATATGAAATCATCCAGCCCTGTTTAGGCGTACAAAAGAACCTATCATTACTAGTGTTGATGCTAACATCGCAACCTAACCACATATGATACCAAAGTTTACAAAAAAAAATGCCTCTTTCAACAAGTCGACCTATACCAATATGTGTCCCAATAGCGCCACATACAAGAGTGCTTATTAGGACCCCAACCCCATTTTTGATTCCCAAAAATCTCGAACTTCAACTTGCGAGGGTGATCTTTATCCGATCCCAACCTTGTTGCCCCCAATCCAAATGTGACACCCAAAGACGAAAATTTGCCACCTATTAGGCAATTTTGGTCCTCATTCGTTGCTGCACTTAGGGCCATCTAAGTGGCCCAATAAAGACAACCCCAAACCCAAGTAACAGCACCCTTTGGTTTGCCAGTAAGCCCAAAAGGTCGGTCAAACACCTTTGTCTTTTTTGGCCCATTTGAACTCCAATAAACGAACTTAAGAGTGGGACCCCAACCCAAATTATAGAAATCCTTTCCAGATCCAATATTGTATTGATTGGAGTGTACTATGGACTTAGTCAAAAACAAGCCCGGATCGGGTCTTCGAAAACAGCATATAACTAGGGCCCGAGCAGTGGATAAAGACCACGGCCTTCACATAGTCACTATCCAGAAATGGGTCTTCAGCAACGCTATAACAAGCAATGCTTGAATATATCTTTTGGCCCCACCCTCATATCCGATAAGGAAATAGCTACGTGTTTAAGAGTCTAGATAGACTTTAAATCTGTCAAGTGTATGAAATTTAGACTCTACTTAGTCGCTTCAGATGTCTGTCTTTTGCGTAATCCAACTTACTAGTGAAGCATTTCAACTTTTCTAGCCAATTATTTGTGTGGCCGAGATTCATTTGAGGTATCGTGAATTGCTAACAATAACTATAAAATGCAAACGACCCTGGGTTCACAGCCCAGTGGTCATGGCAATGAACAGGTAGAGGCTTGGTCATAAGTTCGAAACCCGGGAGCCACCCCGAGTTTTCTATTACAGCGCATTTACTCCAGAGAGTGGGCTTTCACAATAGGGTCGACTCTTGTGGAGGGTGCAACTCCTGTCAAGTGGCAGGGGGCTGGAAATTTTCTCAGGGATAGCCAAGCCACGTTCGACCAAGGTGTGGACCCGGTTTAGACAACATAGTCCTTGGTAATGAGTGGGTTGACGGGCCTGCGACTAGCAGGTGTGAATTAACCGTCTGTTGTGAAGTTCAACTATCAAAAAAAAGAACTATAAAATGCAAACAGTTACAAAATTGCTCGTGGATTATGGGGGAAATTGGTGTTGCTTTTTTAGTAGTTCAGGTGGTATGTTGCAAATCAGAATTATAAAAATCTGGCCGTTATTTCTAATAGACCTAAGAAAAAATACTGAATGCAATCAATTATCTAGAAGATTAAACGTGGTCAATAACTTTTCTTCATTTTTTTAAGGGTGAGGGTATTGGTACATTCCCCCTTTTTAAGTGCACATCTCCTCAGAGGCAACGTATAGGGATATAAGGGGCGTATAAGGTATGAAAGCATTAAATGTGTCAGAAAAAGTAAAACTATACGCCTCTCATTGCCCCATGAGCGGCGTATAAGAAGATGGTAGTTGGAGCATTAAACCCTATACGCCTCTCATTGCCCTATGAGCGGCGTATAGGTATGATGTGGAACGAATTTAAGGTAGTTCAGTATGGCATTCAGGTAGTTCAGACTGAAAAGGTGACCTATACACGCTTATTGACCTATACGCGACTTATTGTCCAAGAGATTGTTATTAATCCAAGCATTAAATGTTGAAAACTCACAAAATAATGATGAAAATTCACAAATAAAAATGTCCGATCAAACCATGAAGCACAAAGATATCGTCTTGGGACATAGGTCATGTCTTTCAGCTTTATTTATTCTAAACTCCCGGTTCTTCATTTATTGATCAGTTTAAGCTTGTTTTTAATTCTTTTTCCGCACCATGACTAGGGTTGTGCAACGGTTCAGAACCGGACCGAATCGAACCAAACGGAACCTGTTTAATTCTAAATATAAGAACCGGAACCGAACCGTATTCTAACGGTTCCGTTCGGTTCAGAACCGGGTTAAACGGTTCTTGCATCCATACATACATACATATATCCATACATACATCCATACATCCATACATCCATACTTACATCCATCCATATATTACATACATAAATACATCCATCCATACATACATACATCCATCCATCCATACATCCATACTTACATCCATCCATCCATCCATATATACATACATACATACATCCATCCATCCATACATACATAGCATCCATCCATCCATCCATAGATACATACATCCATCCATCCATACATACATACACACACAACATACATACATACTACATACATACACACATCCATCCATCCATAGCATACATACATCCATCCATACATACATACATCCATACATACATATATATATACATCCATCCATACAATACATACATCCATCCATCCATACATATCATAGATCCATCCATCCATACATACATACATACACCCGTTCATCCATGCATACATGCATACATGTATACATACATACATACATACACATACATACATACATAGATACATACATGCATACATTCATCCATACATACATACACACATACATACATTCATCATCCATCAATCCATCCATACATACATACATACATATGATTGCCCGATGCCAGTGCCAAATGGACTTTGGAGTATATACCGAATATAGAAGCTAAGGAATGGGAGATAATGTACATGTCTCATATTACACAGGGTAGGGCGTTACTAGGTAGTAATAGAAGTCAACCAAGAGAATTTATTAACTTGTCATAGGTTTTAGTTGTAACACTTAAAAATGTTTAATCGTAGTTTAACGTGTTAAGAAAATTTGTTATTTACATTATATTATCTTTCAAATATAGTGTACACAACAATTTTTTTAAAAAAAATGTTAATTTGATTGTTTTATAATATAAAAACCCTTATTTACATCACAATATTTTTTTTAAAAAACGCACCATACATAGCATATAGGGTAATGAGAAGCGTATACCAGCACCCATACGATGCTCATTGCCCAATACGCCTCCCCTGGTGGACAGTCTATATGCAGCGTATAGGTCAATGACAAGAGTATACAAACGAAACAACTTTTCATCTTCATTAAAGGGGGAATAGATCAAAAGAAATTCAAACACACACACCAAACACCAAAAAAAACACACACACAAACTTTCTCTCGTATACTATCTCTTTCATATCAAGCTATACGTTCTGGATTTTCACAAGAGGTTAGTAACACCCTTCACGTTTCATGTGTTTTTTTTTTTGTTTTTTTTTGTGTTTTTTTTTTTGTTTTGTTTTGTGTTTTTTTTGGTAATTTTGGCCGGTGGTGATGTTTGACGGGGTTAGGGTTGGACGGTGGTGAGTTTGACGGTGGGTTAGGTGTTTGACGGTGGTGGGGTTTGACGGTGGAGGTGGAGGTGGTGGGGGGTCGGCTATGGTGGTGGTGGAGGTAGAGGTATTCGGGCTCGGCTATGGTGGCGATGGTGATGGTGGTGGGTCGGCTATGGTTGTGGTGATGGCGGGTCGAAACGAAAGAGTTTATAAATTCTAAAAAGTTGATTAATAAAAAAAATTAATTTAATTAATATTTGACACATATTATATTTTAATATAAAATTGGTTAATAAAAATTGTTATAAGTCATACGTATACAGGGTTTTTTTTTAAAAAAACGTCTATACGCCGCTCATAGGGCAATGGGAGGCATATAGATATACGAATTTTGACACCTTTTGAGGTTATACGTTGTGTATAGGGTAATAAGGGTCATGCATACTCGCAGAAAGTGTATTTCTATACGCCTCTCATTGACCTATGAGCGGCGTATAGATATACGAATTCTGACACCTTTTCAGGTTATACGCTGCGTATAGGGTAATGAGGGTAGTATATACTTACTTTTCTGAAAAGTTGGCAGAAAGTGTATTTCTGTACGCCTCTCACTGACATATGAGCGGCGTATAAAAGTTTTATAATATTAACACATTTTTATAACAACGATAATATTTTATAATAATACTTGATAAATAAAAAAACAAATAAAAACTTGATATTTTGTAATATTAACACATTTTTTTATAACAACATTTCATAAAAATATGAAGTTTTTAATGATAATACTTAATAAAAAACGTTTGCAAATTTTTATTAAAAAACGATGATATTTTTTAATAATACTTAATAAATAAAAAACAAATAAAAACATGACGTTTTATAAATTAATACATTTTCTATGACAACATTTCATTAAAAAAATCTATTAATTTTCTAATATTTATATTTCACAACTCCCCCGTACTAAACATCCACGAAATTAAATAAAGTTCATATGGTACATCCCAATCATTGGGTAATCATCAATGGGCAATCATTGGCTAACAGCCAATTATTGGAATTAATGAGATGAGTGAGAAGCAGTCGTATAGGGCTATGAGGCGTATGAGTGGGCCTATTTTCAAGCGTATAGGTCGATGAGGGGTGTATAGGGTTTGGGGATGTGTAGATACTTTAGAAGGATGTGTGGATGCCCCACCCGTTTGTTAAAGGTAACTGGTCACCTTTTATGATAAAAAGTACAAAAACAAAATCATGGTATATTCATGTATAGAGTTTAAACAACGTGTTACGTTTTTAACAACCAACAAAAGCCCGATCATCAGGTATACCAAATGGCAAAAGACCACATACGCCTGCGAATGTAGACGGCATTGGTGACCCAGTCCGCCACCATTCTAGAGAAAACTCACCGTTCGAAAGCCCATCATGGTAAAAACCCTGACAACCCAAAGCAATTTTGCTCCTATGAGATTTGAACGAACCCATAATCTCCACTTTGAAAGATCATGGAGTTGGCGATGTATCATTGGCTAAACATGTTACTAGGAGCTAGACTTCTATTTTAGGTTTGCACTTGATTATACATGTGATCAAATTCTGTAACACTTTTGAAAGTGAGGTTGCAAAGTGCAATAACACACCTATACCCCCTTGTATGTGACGCTTATTTTATTTTGGTGACAACCCAAGAATGCTATAAAAGCGAGTTCAATTTTTTCACATGTACAAGAGTACAAAGTTGTATCGAAGTTACAAAAAAAAAAAACGAGTAGAAATGATCATAATGTAGATTTTACTAAGCATGAATACACGTGGTAACCTTGAAGGTGGTAAATGCAAAGATTTCTAGATTCATATGCTATTTAGTTGGTAGAAATGTATAGTTGTGCATAAAAGTAAGGACGTATCAACTACAAACTTATTGCAAACTTTTCCCATTTTCTCACGTTGATTATTGAATATAAAAGAGTCGGAGAATTGAAAATCTCTTAAAGACTTTCCAAATCACCCAATTTGTATAGGTTTAAAAATTAAACTCTTGTACTTGTATATCAATCTTACAAAATTACTAGTACTACAAACATCTAGCAAAGATAGGTATGTGAGGTTTAACACTGTTAAAGGGAACATTGTTAGAATTTTTTTTTCTTATTATTATATAATTATAACCAATTTTGAGTATTTTTGTTTTTCAGAATATTGAATTTAAATAACCTCAACTTTCACTATTTGTTCGATAGCACTCTCTACTTACGAATTGTACCACGATACTCTCAACTTTTAACTTATTTCATGTCGCACTTCTAAATGAACTGAACCCTAAACCAGTTAGATAACATTAGATGCGTGTCACTAAACAAGTGTCACATCAGAGATGCCACGTCAGATGCAACATCACTAAATAAGTGCCCCATCATATGCCACGTCATCAAAAAGGTCGCGTCACTACACAAGCGCCACATTAGCAAAAAAAAACTAAAGTGGTACAATTCGTAAGTTGAGAGTATTATCGGCCAAAAGGTAAAAGTTGGGTTATTTAAATCCAATATCCTTGCATGTAAGTTTTTATATACGTTGTTTGTAAAGTTCTGAGTATGTCGTTGCTACAAGTTTAGTTTTAAAATAGAGTGCAGTTTGCGATTCTGTGCTTTAGGAGCGGCATCAACATGAGTCCTCGTGTTTTAGATCTTGCTTCCTGGGTCCCTGCAAAATAAGTTTCCTAACACCATGTGTCCCTCCGTCTACATGTTACATTAGACGTCAATGACAAGAGATGCTAATGTTGGATAATTCTTCAAGAAAAGTAAAAAATAGGAGGCTGGTGGACGGGCTAATGTTGTTCCGGATAATGGACATAGACTTGCTGATCATTATGGGTCTGGCTTTGTGGGTTAGTAAAAATAAATGGAGGGGACTTGAAATAGTGGAGCCTAAGGACTTCTGACCTGTAGAATAGTCAACGTGTTTATCCACATCAAGTGTAGAATCAGAATTTGATAATTCTTCAAGAAAAGTAGTAATATCCAACTTAGAAATACCGATGGTGCCTGAAGATCCATGGAATGGAAAAAACCGATTCATTGAAACGTGCATGTCGAGAAATAAAACCCGAGAAATGGAGGGGTCAAGGCTACGATACCCCTTATGTTACGGACTATACCCAATGAACACACAAGAGATGCTCTGGGTTCCAGTTTGTGCTTAGAATAGTAACAAAGGAAGGGCAACACCTGACAACCATAGGTTCTAAAATTTGAATATTGTGGATGTTGATTAAATAATAATTGAAATGGAGACTTGTTATCCAATAAAGGACTTGGCAAACGATTGATAATAAAAGTCGCCCATGTAAATGTATCCACCCAATAAGTAGCTAGAATATGTGCATTGAATAACATTGCTAAGCTAGTTTCCACAATGTGTCGATGTTTTCGTTCCGCACGCCCATTTTGCTGAGGCGTATGGACACAAAAAATCTAAAGGATAAGAGCACGTTTTAAATTAAGATCAAAAGATAAACATTGTCCTTTTGCAAGTTGACATGGTATGCAAATTGTTAAAAGTTAAGATCAAAAGATAAACGTTGTCCTTTTGCAAGTTGACATAGTATGCAAATTGTTAAAATATATCATGACTATACTTTTTAATTCACTGTGCTATATGTGTATATTACACGTTATCAAGTTATGTAGACTTGGTTTATATTTGGTTTAAGTATGTGCAGGTAACAATTGTTGAAGGGGTTGATTTGCAGGCATATGTGCCAAAGTATGAGGAGTGTCTGGTTGATTCGCGGAATGCATAAGAAGGCTCATTGTATCTTGATATGAGAGTTGGTATATAAAGGGTGTTAGGGTTTCAGTCTCAACTAATTTGTTACTTTCTCTCACTAGAAACTGTTAGGGTTCGTTGTTTCTATCGTTGATCCGTAGTGATCCTGTATTATTTTGTGTGTAATTGTTGATGATCAACTGATTCTTCAAATTGATCCTGGTTGTATTATTGTTCTTTATAGATCTTACACTCTGTAAGATCTAGGGTTTGGTGGGAGATTTTATGGGTTGGTTTAATCAATAAAAGATTTTGGTCGTCGTTTTTGTACCTATATTCTATGTTCTGCATTATTGTTACCATTCTCAATACAAATACTAGGTTTAGGTAACAAAGAAGACAACAGACGACGCCTAACTTGTTTTGAAAAGAAATATATTGAAAGAAATATGGCTGAGACGAGCATGCCATAACTCATATGAGGCCTTATTTGAATTCCAGTAGTTGCAACAAAAGCTTGTGGTGTATCCTTGAGCACATAAAGACCATTCTCATAGGTTTCTTTAGCTAGTACATGTTTGGTTATCCGATCCAGAATATAAAAATAAGATTGAGAAAACAATACATCAACCGGATGATCCTTGGTCAACTTGCTTATAAGCAAGAATTTCTTTGTTAGATTGAGAACCACAAGGATATTTCGTAAAGAAATATTATTTATTATAGTAGTCACAGGGGCAGAACCACAGAAGGGTCAGGGGGGTCAGCTGACCCTCCTGGCCGGCAAAAGTTTCAGTTTACCTGAGCACTTAGCGAATTTAGTTTTTCTATAGTTGACCCTCTTGATTTTCTTGCGTAAGGCATAAAAACTAGAAGAAAAAGGAAATCTTCGAAGACTTTCTGGACTGTATTATTTCTGGAGAAGATAGAGAGCAGACCTTTTTAAATGGTGAAACACGTATTTTAAAGGGGCTTTAGGGTGACTAAGGGCTTTTTATAAAAAAAGCTGAGTTTAGCCCAATTAGAAACCTAATTTTTAGTGTTATAATTTATTCTCTAAGAAAATTATATCTATGTTATAAACTTGAATTGTCAGTTGTATATTTTATTTTATATGAACATTTTTGTCCTAATTTATTGTTATTTTTATCATAGAAATACAAATATAAAGAAGTATTTTATCAAAAAAATCTCAAACCACTACATCAAATCTGTTAAACTCTAATAAAATAATAACAAAAGGAGTTGAGAGGAACTTGAATTATTTAGAAGATCAAATTGTTGGCGACCTGGTATTGCGTGAACCAATTAATGAACTAATATACGAGAAGTAAGAAGACGGTACATAACGGAAGTTCCTTGTTAATCAAGAGGTCATATGTGTGATTGGAAGTTTCTTACCATTTCCAAAAATCACTTGATCGTTACCTTTGTAAGGAGCCGAATGATGAAGAGAATCAGATTAGGAACCATGTAATTTGTCGCTCCTGAATCCGCATTCCAATCAAGAGAACCAGTGGTAACATGACACTGAGCATGAAAAGCTTTAGCTAAAGATTCATCCGAAAGAGCCTGTGACGCATAGGCATGGAGCTGTGGACATGCAGACGCATAGTTATCATTCGTGCGACATAGCTGGCAATGAGGGGGCCTTTAGTTTTGACCACACCTTTAACGTTGTTGCAACCACGAGAGTTATTCTCGCGAGACCAATTAAAATCGTTACCGCGGCCCCGACCATTAGATGAATTGGAACAAGATTGTTGAGCATTAAAAGCAACAAAGGGTGTGGCACTACCATGCATAGATTGCAAAAACAACTCATGACATTTAGTTTGTGCATCTAGGTCACAAATTAGAGGGAGCAGGTTTTGTAGTTCTGATGGTTGTAGGAAAATTTTCATATGACGGTCCTGGCCCGCAAATGAACCGGTGCAGCCAATCAATTTTAGCAACCGGGTGACAAATTGCAGCAAGCTGGTCACAAATTGCCTTAAATTGACAAAAAAAAATTATGTAGCAGAAGACGTACCCTTTTGAAGTTGTCGGAGAGAATCCCGCAACGAGTGAACGCGTTCAACGGACATGTTGTAGGCATGTTCGAGTTCATCCCAGGTATCTTTGGCACTTTTGAGACCTAGAACATGAGTCGATGCTTCCTCGGTAAGGGAAGATTTGAGAAGAAGCATGATACGTGTCAAAATAAGTAGAGGGACCAAAATGTAATTGTTGTATAGTGTAGGGGTTAATGATTAGTTAGTTGGCTATATAGTTGGGTGAGTTGTACTATCGAATGAATTGAGTTTTTCCTCTTCTCTTTCTCTTGTGTTCTACTTCTCATCTTTCGATCATCTACCTTGATTACGAAATTGTTCGTAACAAAGCACAACCTTCTGATCTTTTTCGGTCCAACTAACAATGTTAGGATGTTTTTCCGTTAGTTGTGATAGTGGCCGGAGGAAGGGAAGATGAGGCTTCAACATGGTCTGATAGTTTGTGAAGTGCCAAACTAGCAGCATCTGATCCCACCAAATAAGATAGCTCATATGCATCATATGAAAAAATGCATTCATGGATAAAAGTGTTTCAGAAGAAGATGAAGAGGAGGACGCCATGGAGAATCCTAGGAAAGAAGGTAAAGTTACTCCAGAGAAAAAAAAAGGTAGATTGTTGCAGGAAAGAAGGTAGGATTTTGTTATGGCTGATACCATATAGAGAAGGATTTGTTCAATTGAATGAGGAATAGAAAACTTCATATAAGATATTAATACAATAAGGGGAAGGGTAAAATGAGAACCACCTTTAGTTGTGAGAACTGCTATAATTTTTTGATACGGCGTGAGTTGGGTCAAAAATTTTTTGCACAAACGTAGATGAAAAATTATAAACACATCTGTAAAAAAAAGTATAAAAAATTGCCGAGTCAGTAGTTTTGACTGATGCAAGTTTTTTTTACGGCAGACGTAAATTTTGGAAGAAAGATAAATATTTTTTTTACGTCTCATGTAAATGTGGGTATTCGACATTTTTTATCAATTTTTTTTTTCTGAAACAATTGATTGTTTTTACGACTTTTAAGGAAAAAAATATTGAAAAAAACCTTTTAGATGGCCTAGTTCTCGCGGTTCTCATGGTGGTTCTCATTTGAACCGAATCCAATACAATAATTACTACTACAATTGTGGAAATTTTCAAAAATAAAAAAGATACAAAATATATAATACAATCTTTACAAATGTTCATCTAATAAAGATCCATACTTTTAAACTTTTGTTAATTTGGATAGATGCACTAATTGCTTGTACTCTATAATCACAAGATGAGATATGATCCACATGAGATTTCATGTGAGAATGATTTGTGATCCATACTTTTGTTACTAACTGCTATAGTAAGCAAACTGGATTGCGCAACAATGTAATTACCATCAATTTTTAAGATGGTATATGAAGGGTCATAGTTGAAATCCTTCGGTTTTGGTGTGTTCTTCCCTTTCTACCCCTACTCCTACCATCATAGATCTGTTCTTCAACTGTGAAACCCTCCGTTTGACTATACTGAATGAGGAAATTCATTGTGAAACCCAGGGGCGTTGCTTTTATGGGGCCGGGAGGGGCGCCCGACCCCCCAAATTTTTCGCTCAATAGTGTTATATACGTGGTTTTCGTATAGAAATTTTTGGGTATATACGTTTTCGACCCCCGGTTCTATAGAAATTTTTGGGTATATATGTTTCCGACCCCCCGTCAAAAACTTCAAGCTTCGCCATTGGTGAAACCCTCCATTTGATGTTATATTGAATGTGGAAACAGTCCAAATAACTTGGTAACTTGCTTTTACTTTTTCTTTCTTTATGCTTAACTAACATTCCAGTTAAATGAGTTATCTAACATTCTGTCTAATGAATAAGTTGTTTTATTGGAATCCATTTTGATGCCCTTCTGTTATACTTTTGGTGCTGCTTTGTTGCTAGGTGTGTGAATCCTTATCAAGTAGGTTTTTGGCTATTTTGGTTAAAAGAGCTGGTTCTTTGAATTCTCATATTGACGCTTTGTTTTCGTCAACCACGTGTAATATTTTAGTTTCAAGTACAATATTTTAGATGTAGGTATTGTGGCATTTATGTTTTCATTTAAATTTTGTTTAAATTCAGTCTCATCGCCACAAAGGTAAACTAACAGAAAACAAGTACTGTGATGTAAAATGTCGTTGTCGCCGCATCGGCACGGGTTTCCTGCTAGTAACCTCATAAAGTGTGTATGGGTCGTTTTTACCCACTTAAATTGTAGTATGGTACTTTGGTTATCATATGATTAATGTGGTTTTAGAGTAGTCATGTATCTTTGTTTCACATTATTTGCTCAACATATATCAACTTGCGAATCGAAGCAAAATGGAGCTGCAAAAAGTTCAAACTTTCAACTTTGGGTTGTAGCTGCATTTCGGAACTGTTTTGCTGCTATGTTAGCAGCTGACCCGGGTTGATTTTCGGTCCAGCATGGGGCTGCATAATCTGATTTATATATGAAGTCAATGAACAACAAGAAGTCAAGGTTTTTGTGTGCATCATAGTCTGTGAAGAAACCCTAGATCAACTAAACCGGAGTCAAGGTAGATCTATGGAATGGGCTCTGTATAAAAGGGTTAACCTCCGTTTGGTTTCACAATGGATGATGACTAGAACAGTATTCCAGCTGATCCTGCACTTCCACTCAGGTCTTATACTTGCGACTACCTCTACTCAGGTCTTGCGGACGGTTCTGGGGTAGAGGTGGCCGGTTAGAACTTAAGTTGCGCTCAGTCTGGGCATAAACCTTGGCTGCCGCCATGAGTTTATCCCAGTTTTTTTGGAAGGCCAGTTGTACCGGACAACACTTTAATCATTTCGTCGCACCTTACCGCATACTTGAATTGCGCGCGTATAAGGTCTTCATGGACATCTCCAATCTCCAACACCTCTTTATTGTAACGTGTTATAAAATCTTCGAGGCTTTCATCGTCCCTCCGCCAGATGTTCATTACATCTGAGGAGTCGCGCACGTATCGCCGTTGCTAACTAAAGTGTGTAAGAAATTTTTCTTTTAAGTCATTTCAAGAGGAAAGTTTTCCTGCCGGCAAATTATCAAACCAAAGGCGCGCAGCGCCAGTAAGGGTTTGCACAAATAAGTGACACCACATTGGCAGTGTCCAGCACCCAAGTAACCCTGCGCCGGTAAAGAGGCGCATGTGATCGTCGGGATCAGTCAAACCGTTAAACTTTCCAACGTTGGATGGTAATTTCGCTCGCTCCAACGGAGCCAGTGCTATCTCTCTGGTAAAATTTGATTGTTCAGCTGCTTCGGTTGGGCGATACACCAAATTGTAATTATGCTCAGCTTCTGGATTGTATATTGCGCGTACTTTTGGCCTGTAACTAGCATGATCTGCAGATATTCGATTAAAAATACTTGCACTATCCCCTTCCTCATATATTCTATCAAGCTCGTCGTGTTAGGTGTCCCGTTTCTGTGAAGATTGCGGGCCCAAACGAGAGTGGACAGATGCTCGACGCTGAACGTTTTCTTCTTGCCTTCTATTACCGGAATGAACAAGATCATTCCTGGTTTTAGAATGCATTCTGTTTCATCTTCAGGCATGCGCGAAGGGGAACGAGCATGACCTTGAGTATTATAACTCAAAACTCAAGGTGCCGGTGAAGCACGGACCTAAGGAGCGCTAACCGGAGCTTGAAAAGCTGGAGTTCCGGTTTGGGCACATAACTGAGCATACATAGCGTTTAGAGTTGCTTGAGATTTGATTAACCACGATAATGGAGTCTCTCCAGGTGGTAAAATCGACGCAACATCAACCTGAGGAGCCACCGGTGTTACAGGAATACTCGCATGATTTGGATCATACGGAGCATTAGCTTCGCCGGAAGAATCCTCAACTATTTGTCCGTCGACCTAAGGTCCGACAACAACGCGTCGAATCCCTGATCGAGGACCTTGAAAAGATGATCCGTCAGCCATGACGCTGCAGATCTAAGTGAAACGAAACGAAAGTGAGAAAATCGAAATCGGTGAGCGCCAATGAAGAAACCCTAGATCAACTAGACCGGAGTCAAGGTAGATCTATGGAATGGGCTCTGCATAAAAGGGTTAATCCTCCGTTTGGTTTCACGATGGATGATGACTAGAACAGTATTCCGGTTGATCCTGCAAAACAGAACACCGTTAGCTCGCCACGGGGAGAAGGGGGTTCTCTCCGTGACCACCCACCGGCGTGACAATAAGTACAGGTAGTCGGAAGTAAGTATTGTAAGTGAGAGAGTAGTTGAGTGTGAATACCTTTACTTGAACTCCAAGTTACTTATTTATAGCCGGTGTTTGGCACAAAAAAGAGAGATTGTTAACTTTAACGGAATCTTTTGTTATTCCGTTAATGTTTGTTGACAATTTGTTAGTGCACACGGATCGTGAGCTCATCAGCGGTTAGGGAGGCGTCACGTGTCAACATGAGATCACTAGATCTTATAAATGTGAGCATGCCATCACCGTGATCTTCCTCAGCCGTCCAGATGCTGCCATGTGGCAATTGGTTATAACCGAAAAGATGCTTGCACGATTGGGTGTGAATTGCTTCTAGAAGGTTTCACAGCTATTATCCATCTATTATTCGCCACGTGTACATTCTGTTACAACAGAAAAGATTCCCCTTGCTTCTGCACCAAGTTAAGGATTTTGCTAAGGGAAAGTTTCAGGATTTACTGTTTCCTTGCGCAAGAAGCGTAAGTTAGTTAACTGATCTTCCTTCTTTTCCTTGCTGCTTGGCGCAACGTTTGGTGGATGCCTGCTTTGATATAAATTTCTGCGCAAGGTTTGCGCATGGAGCATTATCAAGCAAGAATGTTCAAGGTTAACTTTGAACCTTGCGCGAGCCCGCGCAAGGTAGTTAAATGAAGCATTGTCAGACAAGAATGTTCAAGATTAACTTTGAACCTTGTGCGAGCCCGCGCAAGGTAGTTAATGAAGCATTATCAGACAAGAATGTTCAAGATTAACTTTGAACCTTGCGCGAACCCGCGCAAGGTAGTTAAATGAAGCATTTATCCAAAGAGAGAGTGTTCAAGGTTAACTTTGAACTTGCGCGAACCCGCGCAAGGTAGTTAAATGAAGCATTTATCCAAAGAGAGTGTTCAAGGTTAACTTTGAACTTTGCGCGAGCCCGCGCAAGGTAGTTAAATGAAGCTTTCCTCTCTTGGAATACTTGGCGTAAAGTTATAATAAATCTTATTTTGGCAAAGAAGTCTGCGCGCAGTTTCCTTAGAAGTTATTAATGGGTATGGTTTCCTTGATTGGCGCAAGGTTTTTGGGCCATACCCCTTCAGTCTGGTTGTAAGGAATCTGTAATTGGTTTTTGTCAGGAAAAAAAAAGTAAAGCAGTTGAGAACATGTCAAAATGATTTTTAATCTGCAATATTGCATCAGCCTCCATCTTTTTGAAATTTATATAACCATCTCTTCTTTTTTTACGATGACTTCCTTTTTGAGTGACCCAATGTCACACCGTCTAATCGGCGGCCCTAGTCAAGATCTGCCCAGACTACGTTGTCTTAACCCGGCCCACGCTAGGTTGGTCAGACTTGGTTACGGTGTTCCCCGGAAACCATACTGCCTCCCACGAGTTGCCTTGCTGAAGTAACAGTCGGATGAAAACCGGGGTGCGGCTCAGGATCTAACCCCCTCGATGGGTTTGTCGCCATCATTGTCCAATATCCACCCTAATATGACACAAGTGGGAATTGAACTTGAGTCTCCAATGGAAAACTCAAGTCTCTTACCACTAGGCCACAAGTGGGGGGATTTAGTATTAATTTAACCATCTCTTTTGAAACAAATGTTTTTAAATAATTTATCTATTAGTTGATTTAGTTCTAAAATAGAAAGCTATATTATCAAAAATAATTTATAACATATATATGGTTTTTATTATTCAACCCATGTAATACACAGATATATAATCTAATAAAATTAATATAAAGAGTGTAATACAAGAAAGTCGTCGTTTCAAAAAAATATATATAATAAAGAGTGTAAACCTTTTAAAGCATACAACTACGCATTTAAAAACTTAAATAATATTTATGATTAAACTGTTAACATAAAACTCACTTTACGTTATCTTCAGTGAATTAAATGGAAAGTTATTTACCTAATTAGCATTTACTTTACAAATAACGTGTAACTAAATGAGCTTGGTAATCGGTATCGATACCGAAAATCCCAAAAAATAAGTACCAGTATCGAAAATACCTGGTACGATATGGTTTGGTATCGGTTTTGAACCAGTATCGAAATACCCGGACGGATCGGCTGGATTTAAACATGGCATGTATTACATTTTTTTGAACAAGATTGCGACACAAAAAACAAATTTATTCGTTTGGAAAGTTGTAGTGCGTCGCATCCCAACAACAGACGCATTGGAATCAAGGGGATACATGTACAAAATAACAGGTGCACATTGTGTGAGCACGACGTTGAGTTAGCAAATCATGTTCTTCTAAACTGCAGAGTTGCAGTGGAAATTTGGTAGCAGATGTTTTTATGAATGAATGTCTCTGCGGGTCAGTCACTTACTACAGTCGAAGATATGTTGCAAAACATTAACAGTTTGAATATATCAAAAATAGAAAGAGGATAACTCATGCAGTTTACATTTTGGCTATATAGAATGTTTGGAAAGCGAGAAAGACGAAAATATTTGAAGGTGTAAAATAAATGCACAAGCTCGTGGAGGAGTTTAATTAGATGGCGTTCAATTGCATGGTCAACCGATCAAAATGCAAAGAAATATCCTGGGAGGAATGACGTAGCATGGTTTTCTTTTTTGATGTAAGGTGTTGTAACTTGTAATAAGGCCGGTAGCATCTTGCTATGAATCCTTAAAAAAAACTAATATCTATAGTTTGTTGGGGAATTTTATGAAACCGGATGATCAGAGAGACGTGTAATCACTCTCAGGTCAAATTATTTCAGTGGTTATATCGAACAATTCAATCGGATACAACTCTGATTTCTAGAATTAGAACAAAACATATGGTTTTTTTTGGTGAATTCGTATGAACAAGAAAAAAAGACCAAAACTATATACGAATTTGGGTTGATTTTTGCAGATAACTGCCTCTGGCAGTTATAATTAAAATTCTAAGAAAACCGCCTTAATTTTTGTCTAAAAAATTATAACGAAATTTTAATAAAATTTATCTTCTAAAGCATTTTCCACAAAGCAATTTAATTAAAATAAACCCCAGCTAGGGGCTCTGCCCCTTTGATCTGTTCCCAGGGGCGCTGCCTCTGAACCCCCTTCTGAGCTCCGCCCGAATACTTGCAATTACGACAACTTGAACAAGCGTGGACTCCACACCTTCTAACTTGTTCGATGTATATCACAATTCCCTTTTATCACAAAGTTAATCCCAATTACACTACAATATCTAAATGTTTGGTTGGTCCCTGTGGTTTGCAAATCTTGCAGACTTAGTCCCAGTGGTTCACTAATTACACACTTGGTCCCAGTAGTTTCAAATTTTGCACTTGGGTGGTCCTTACCACTAATCTTTGTTAGATTTCTCAGTTAATTATATGCAAAATTACTATATTACCCTCGAAACCAGAACAACATCATCTTCAACCTCTTATCTCTCAAAACCCACCACCACCTCCACCGTCAATCCATCACCACCTCCACCGCAAACCTGCAAATCTCTCTCTCTCTCTCTCCTTAGCTCTCTCAACTCTCTCTCTCCTCAACTCTCTCACTCTCTCCTCAGCTCTCTCACTTCTCTCTCTAGTGGCGTTCGAATGCTTGGCGGATCCATTTGTTGATGTGAATTTCGTTGGAACCGTGTACATGAATTCAAAGAGAACAGAAATCGTGTTGCACGATAAGTCTCCTAGCGAGGTTCGAGTGTAATTTGAGGAGTTTAAGACGACGCGGTAGAGCTGCGTTTTCCGGCGACGCAATAGATCAAGCCTCCCAGCAGTCCCCAATTTATTACCATTTTGCCACCCCCAAATCCCCCTTTCTTGCAACCCTAGTTCTTCCTCTAAACCCACACCCACTTTCTCATAGTTCAAATATTTTTCATCAAAGATCAAAAATCAAACAAAACCCAACTGCCATAATCACCTCATCAATGGCTTCCACAGCTCAGAGAGATAAAATTACCGAAAAAAACCCTTTCTCTGTTCTCTTTGTATGTTTGGGTAACATTTGCAGAAGCCCATCTGCTGAGGCTGTCTGGCTGTGTTCACTGATTTGGTTAAAAAGAGGAATCTGTCTGATAAATTTATCATTGATTCTGCTGCGTTTTTCCGGCTAGGAGAGAAAGAAATGAGAGAGCCGAGGAGAGAGAGATTTGCAGGTTTGCGGTGGAGGTGGTGATGGATTGACGGTGGAGGTGGTGGTGGGTTTTGAGAGATAGGAGGTTGAAGATGATGTTGTTCTGGTTTCGAGGGTAATATAGTAATTTTGCATATAATTAACTGAGAAATCTAACAAAGGTTAGTGGTAAGGACCACCCGAGTGCAAAATTTGAAACTACTGGGACCAAGTGTGTAATTAGTGAACCACTGGGACTAAGTCTGCAAGATTTGCAAACCACAGGGACCAACCAAGCATTTAACTCAAAATAATTACATTAGTGATTACTTGGCTCTCAAATATTCCCACAATTCACAACATTTCTAGGGTTTACTTTTCCTAATCTTCTTCGAATTTTCCGCTCAATTTACTAACAACAAAATTTCTTGAACTCTTCATCATCATTACAAAATTCAATCTCTCTTCTCCAACATTCACTTTTTTTATGAATTTTCAATTCAATTTCTAGAGAGAGAAACAGTAATGGCCGATGAAAACTCACCGAGCAGCAGAGATCGGGAGCTCCTAATACCTGTCGCCACCACCGTTGACCATGGCGGCGGCGCGTCGTCGTCAAAACCCTCGCCGGCGTCCAATTCACCGTCGCATAACTCCGGCCGTGAGGTATTACACACACACTCTCTCTCTCTTATTATTGTTATTGTTATGATGATGATTGTGTTATTGGATGATAAAGCTCTGATTGAGCTCTAATTAGGGTTTTAGATTGGGGGTTTATGAGGAGTGAATTAACATCTTGAATAGTTGTTTGTTAGGTGTTATTGTTTGATTGATTTGAATGCATATATAGTGAATTATATGCTTAGAAGGAAACAATTAGAATTTAGGAGTGAAGTGACAGAATGTTTTGTGACATGAGTTATGTTTGGGCTGGTCAACGACAAGTCAAACCTGGTTTTGGTTTCAAATTAGGTTCGGGTGATTCAGTTTGTTGACTGTTTTTTTAACCGGTTTGATTTGGGTTTAAACCGGTTTTTAGCAATTTTGTCTCTTTTTTATGGTTTCGGTTCGGTTTGAAACCGGTTTCAAAGAGAGGAGCCCAAACCTACGGTTTCAATAGGTTAGGAGCCTACCCGTCGGTTTCAGTTCGGGCCATTATTATTTGTGCACCTCTATATGTGATGACAGTTCTAGCAATAACTGTAAGGCTGAATGGCGTGGCATAACGCCGCCCCGCCACCTCACTCATTTTAGCGCCCCGGGGGCGCCATAGCCACATCGCCGCCGCCAACAAGGGGGCGCTATTGCCCTTCCACCAGCGTGCTAACGAGCTAAAATTCAATGTGCAGGTGGGGCCCTTGTTACTCAACCAATTAAATCTTTTGGTCTTTAATTTTTTTTTGTTTAATAGGGGGCTTTAAACCATTGCATGCAAGTTAAAGGAAGGGGCTTTAAAGCCCCCTATGTCGTGGCGCTGAGGTGGCGTGATAAAGCCCCCAAGGGCTTTATACCACACCATGTAGCCTAACCAAGTGTTTGATTTTCCGCCTGTAGTTGTGCGTGTGCCTATTACTTTATATGGACAAACTTCTTTATGTTGACAAACTTCTTTATGTTTTTTTTGTTTTCATGCAGACTTTCTCTAAAGTTGTGAGAAGTTGGGCTTCTAAAAAGTTCATGACAGGATGGTATGTGTTTTTTTCTTTTCGTAATCTTCTTTCTTGTTGATACGGGCAGTTGAAAACGATGTTTTTATCTTATTTTCTGCTGAACTAATTCGTAGAATACTCTGGAAACCACATCTGATAATCTGATACTTTTCCCTTCTATGAACTAATTTGACTAACAAAGTTTTGGCCTTTTTAACTTTTCACCTTATTTTTTGAATTATACGTGCAAATGTAGGTTCTGAGGATAAAAAACCAAATGCGTAGTTATTTTGAAAGATAAGTTGATGATTTGATTCCTACAAATGTATAGATATCATCTATGCAGTTTAAAGTTGGTAATATATAATGTCATATCCCACTTTTCACTTGAGTAAATTTTAATAATGATTTTTACAATACGATAAAACTCGACACTCGACAGCCAGTTAAACTTAATTTACAGTTTTACCATCTAAAAATGGTGACTTCGCTTAGCATAGGAAATGAATTACAAAAGGTATAATTTTAACGAACTACTAATAGGCAAAAATTCAGTTATATACAAATCAGAACCACCAGTGTTTATCATACATTTTAATTAGCCTTTTTCTTCCTCTCAGTTAATTTATATCTCTGTAAGTCAATAAGTCGACATAAGATTTTCTCCTATTGTATGTTGGGGTAAATCTGTAATAATCCTTTTTACATAACTTAAAATTGGGACATTGCTCGGGTTTGTAATTTGGAAGTCATCTTTTTACTTAATTTGACGCTTGTTTTATAATCTTATTTCAGATAATATGATAATGTATTTTATTTTGAACGTTTTTGCAGTGTCATTCTATTGCCAATTGCTATTACCTTCTACATAACATGGTGGTTTATACATTTTGTTGACGGGTTTTTCTCTCCAATCTACGCTCAACTCGCATAGATATATTTGGTGAGCACATGCTATATTGTGTTTGGTAATTATGCTGAGCATTTTATAAAATAGCTTTTGCACATATCATATAATGAAATGGTAATGCTCTTGAATCTTGTTGAGGTTTCACTAGTTATAAACGTTTAATCAGCCCCCATATTTTAATGATTTTTAAAATGGTTAAGAAATTTTATTATCATTTCCTATATATTTGTGGTATATATTTAATATTCTTTATCGGGATATCATAGAAAACAGATGCACAAAATTATAATTGAAATTTTTTAATGTAATGGCCTAAGCGCAACCTGCTAAATCATTATAATAAAAATATTACTAACTATGTTTGCAATTTTAAGCCGCCAATTTATCTTCTAGTTCTTTTGTTTTTTCATTTTATCCAAGTCTATAAAAGGGCTTCAAATGTTTTGTTATGAATGAAAATGTTGAATTAACTCTCTAATCCTCTGTCCCAAATTTGGTACTTATCAGATTATTAAATAGTTTTTTTTTACAGTAACTAGTGGGTTACCGCCCGTACTCCACAGCGGGTTTGAAACGTAGATAAATATAAGCAAATCACGAGAGTTAAGTTGTTTGATGTTTTAGTTTTACACATGTCATTATTTAAGTTGAGGGGCTAAAGTTTTTTTGGTTAAAGTTGAAGGGCTAAAGTTGGTTAATGCCAAAGTTGAGGGGCTAAAGTTTGTTAATGCCAAAGTTGAGGGACCAAAGTTGGTTGATGTGACAAAATAGCATATTTATAGTACATAATAACCTAAATGTCATTTTAATAAAGTGATCCATTGTACACAAACGGGTCAAAGTGGTCATATCAATTTGAAGTTCAAACCTTAAGTGTGTAACTTTATTACTTTGTATTTTTGTAGGTCTCGGATTTATAACTTCCATCATGTTCATATTTTTCGTGGGGGTATTTATGTCATCTTGGTTGGGTGCATCGGTTCTGAGCCTTGGAGAATGGTTTATTAAACGAATGCCGTTTGTTCGTCATATCTACAATGCATCTAAGCAAATTAGCGCTGCAATATCTCCAGGTTGGTGGTTATTATTATTAATATTAACATAAGATGTTTTAATTAATAAATCTACAATGTATAAGCCCTTACTTTTTATATTGCAGATCAAAACACGCAGGCGTTTAAGGAAGTCGCTATCATTAGACATCCTCGTATTGGTGAATATGCATTTGGGTTTATTACTTCATCTGTCGTTCTACAGGTTGGATGAAGCTAAATTTGTTTACAGAGTAAAATGCCATTTTCGTCCCTGAGGTTTGGCCAGATTTGCGACTTTTGTCCAAAGGTTTGTTTTCCGAATCTGGATCCAAAAGGTTTGAAATCTTGACATTAACTCCATCCGTTTTTCTTCGTTAAGTCAGGGTATTTCCGTATATGTCCCAACAAACCATCTTTACAAACCTTTGGACAAAAGACAAAAAAGTCCCTCAGAGACAGAGAAAAATGAATGGAGTTAACGAGTTGGATGGAAATGGCAAGATTTCGAACCTTTTTGATCTAGATACGGAAAAACAAACCTTTGGACGAAAGTCGCAAAACTGGCCAAACCTCAGGGACGAAAATGGCATTTCACTCTTTCTTATGACAATCTAACATGTTTAATTTATGAAATAATCATTCTTATTTCCATGTGGATTTCAGAATTATTCAGGGAGGAAGAGCTGTATTCTGTGTACGTCCCGACAAACCATCTTTACATTGGTGATATTTTCTTGGTCAACTCTAAGGATGTTATCAGACCTAACTTATCTGTTCGTGAAGGAATCGGTAAGTGATGTTCTGACTTATTCAACCTTATGTAAAGTTGGTATATTTTATTTTCTCGAGTAAATTGCCAAAATCGTCCCCGAGGTTTAGGCATGTTTGCCAGTTTCATTCAAAACAACTTTTTGGTATTAAATAGTCCTTCGTTTTTGAGATTTTTTTTGCCATTTTCATCCAAAAGTCTAACTTGCTTTATTTTTTCTGTCAAATATTAGGATGAAAATGGCATAAAATACCAAATCTCAGGGACGAGTTTGGCTAAAAAGTTAGACGTTTGGATGAAAATAACAGAAAATCCCAAAAGTGAAGGGCAAACATGCCCAAACCTTAGGGACGATTTTGGCAATTTACTCTTATTTTCTCACTGTCCTGGACATTTTTTTGGTGCAGAAATTGTGGTATCTGGAGGCATGTCAATGCCGCAAATGTTATCGACTTTGGATTCGAGTGTTAACGTCGAAAGACCTAGAAACAACAGAAGTTGAGGAGACTGAGACGAGAAGGTTCTAGATGTAAGTCAAGTTAATTTCAGCCATTGGATTAAGCAATGGTTTGTTAGCGAGTTTTATTCAATTATTGTTAGCAATGATATCCGAGTGAGTTAGCATATAGGAACACAGAGAAATAGTAGTTTATGGCGGTTGATAGCCGGTAGAGGGGCGCGGAATTATATTGTTTGTTTTTATACAAGTAGCTTCAAGTGGTCTTGAAACTAATGAGCCTATGTGATTTATGTAGATAAAGGCTAGATTTGGCTTGTTTTACCTATTGATATTCATAGGGCATAACTTAGTTGTGTTGGTTTGCATATGTTTCAAGATAACGCGTTAAAGCCATCGATGGTTGTCTTGCGGTGATTGTGAAGATAATCGAGTGTGATAGAGGTGTTGCCTTGCTGTTGCCAGCGGCTTTCCGACTGTCTATGGCGGTGGCAGGCTTGTGTGTGCCTTCTATCTCTCTCTTTCTCGCTTTGAACTACAAAATGATGGGTGTTAGATTGCGGGATTCTAGAGAGAGAAATAGGGGGGGGGGGATTCTGGATTGCGGGAATACTATCATATTCATTCATTCTGATTTTATTCAGTTTGTGGTTTTGTCTTCTGTCATCTTCTTGCAGAAGGATTATGAAAAGTAATGTTTCATATATCTATTGTTTTTCTTCTGAGACTGTTGGGTGTATGTTGTTTTTTTTTTTTTTTTTTTTTTTTTTGGGGGGGGGGGGGGTTTGGGTTGACATGTGGCAGAGGTGGGCTCCACCAGGCAACTCCAAAAAAGTGGGGTGTGGAGGGGGCGTGGCCAGGCTGTGTGGCCGACGGCTAGCCCAACCGTCCCATGAACCCAGCCAATCATGCCGTCCACATCATCTCCCCAACCCGCCCCACGTCAGGCTTCATAGCTGGGGCAACACCGCTACACACGCTGGCCTGGTGTTGCTAAAGCGGCATTGCTTGGCTTCCCCCCAACCCAAGCCCACACTCCGCGGTCTAATATGTTGTTTAAAAAGTTGTGTTGAAATAGTTGAATAAACATGTTCATGCGTTCGAGTCACATCTGTTTAGTCTAAACTCAAACATACAAAATTCATGTTAGGTTCGTGTTTTGTTGAAAGTTCACACTCCTACATAGCACGTTTAGCGCAATAGAAGTGGTGTGTGGGTTTGGACATAAATGATAAACCAAAGTGGTCATTTGGATTCACATCTTGATTAAAAAAGAAATTAAGAGAATGCATTTAATCAAACCGGACCAACCTTATGTGGTGGCCCAAATTCTGAAGGGAGGCCCGTATAAAGTGAACCAAATCCCAGACATAAACAATCTGATTTATGGGCTAACAAATGAACAATACCACCATCGTCTAAAAATATTAGCTCTTCATCAAATTGCAAAGTTACAAAATGCCTCCCATGAAAAATACGGTCGGTATGAAGAGTTGAAGTACAAAGTTACAATTGATATATTAAGGACTATTGATTGCTTTGAACATACAAGTTTTAGTTGATATGAAATTGGTGAAGTAAGAACTATAATTGGTTATGAAGGCTTTTAATGCCATTCTAATTTTTTTTGTTTCAAAAAGTTTTACATGTTTTGGACGGTTGGATCCTAAAATTAGAAAAAATTGCCTGGATAGTCTCTATGGTTTGCTTCGGTTTAACCTTTATCTCTACATTTTCAAAATTATAACTATAGTCTCCAACTTTGACAAATTCGTTCCCGGATAGTCCTTGAAGCGGACGAAGGTTAGTTTTTGGTGTTAAGTGGGTGTGAAATGACCTAAATACCCTTATTGTTAAATAAATAACTAAAAACTTAAAAGAAATATAACTAAAAAATTATGTGGGACCCACCAACTACCCACCCTCTTCATCTTCCCCAATCTTCACCACCTCCACCATCTCACCTCGCCGGAAAAACGCCACCACCTCCTCCACCTCTATTTCCAGATCAAACGCTTCAACGGTAACCGGAGGTTGAGCCGGTCCGGGTCATGGTATCGGGCCGGAAATGCATTGAACCGGAGTTGAACCGGCGACCGGGCGGTTGGACCGGGAAACCGGCCGGTCGGACCGGTTTTTAGAAGGGTTGGGCCGGTTTTTTTATATTTTTCAAATTTAACCTATTAATTTTTATAATATTTATGACACATTCCGGTTCGTACATCCGGTCATTGAACCGGTAAGAAGACAGGTGCAACGTCAGGTCCGATTCTGAAAACATTGATTATAATAATATATTTTATATTTTGTATTTAATTTTAAAAAAATTAATATTAAAATAATTTTAAAAAATGGTGGTGAGATAGAGTTAACAAGTTTAAACCATTTCTTTAAGATGAGGTGGAGTAAAAAGAGGAAAACGAGTGATGTGAAGTTTATATAGACTTAAGAAGGGTTAAGGTATATTTCATGGCCTAGGATTACTATACTCAACGTGGAATTATATGGTATAAATTTTTAGACAATTATAAATAAATGGTGTAACATTATAAAAAGTCCAACAAAACATTTATAAAAAGTCCAACAACAATGAATGCTGGCATTTAAAACCAAATAAAATAAAATAAAGACTTGCATTCATTTCATCCATTTTTCTTTTACCTTATTTTATTTCACATATATAAAATACAAATTAACCTCCATTTTTCTTTTACCTTATTTTATTTCACATATATAAAATACAAATTAACCTAAATTTAAAAAAAATAAAAAATAAAACACCTTTGGGCCCATTAGTAACTAACAATTCAGCCGAAATTATCACACACACGAACACAACTTGTCCAACTTGTCCAAGATTTTGTTTTAAGGTTGTTCCAAACTTCACATTAATCACTCTCCACATGAAACGGTCTCCTTCCATTTCCTTAATCTCTCCGAAACACCTTCAAACCGAATCAAGATCAAGTTTTTTCTCCTTCAATTTAGCTTTCTTCCAATCTCTGAACTTTTCAGACCATCACAATTCCGTTCATCATCATCATCATCAATCTCCGATCACTTTCCTTCCAAACCAAACAAATCATGCACGAAAAATCCGAAACCGATTCAACATCAACATCCTCAGCATCTCCAAAATGCACTTACATCGTCGAAAGCCCATCATGCGACTCGCATGACGACAAATCATCGACCAACAGCGCTCGGACGACCCCGGCTGAGTCGCCTTCGCATTCGTCGCAGATGTCCTCTGAGAGCCGAGTGTCGGGACCGTACCGGTTTTCGTTGATTGGGAAGCATCAAAGGAATGTGTTGAAAAGGAAGAAGGTGTTTAGTGTAATTGATGAGGAGGGTGAGGATTATGGGGATGATGATTATTATTATTATCATGATCGACAAGTTACTAGACAATGTCGGTTTGTGATGTTTTTGATGGGGTTTGTGATGGTTTTTACGGCTATTTGTCTCATCACTTGGGGTGCTAGTAGACCTTATAAATTTCATGTTCAAATGAAGGTATGTTTAAAACCCTATTTGCATACAAATTCATAACATGTTTTAGGGTTTGGTAAATGTTATTACATTAGTCATTTTTATGTTTTCAAATCACTCACTCGCATTATACACACAAGTTTACGTATGCCATACGTCCATATGGTATATATGCTATATACCAGTGACGGACCCATGAATTATATTGTAGGGGTGCGAACGAGGGTTCAACCAAATTTTCAAATATTGCGATCAGGATTTTTCTTATAAAATACACTAAAAGTTTATTTTTAAGGGGGTGCCTGTCCACCCGCCCCTTCACTTATGTCCGCCACTGTCTATATGCATATGTATGTATTAGTTATACACGAGTATATATAGATATATACACTATACATGTGTTATACACATAATATCTTATCATGTCAAATCACATCAACAAATGGATGTAACAAGTATATAAGGGTACATTTAGCACAATTTTTATAAATATATTGATACATACATATATACACACATACATACACACCTACGAGGCTACGGGTATATGTAATGGTTGAGGATATTATAATCTAAAATCTATGCAAGTATAGTCTTGGTTTTGTACCGGTTTAGAATTCGTTTGGTATCAAACTATACAAGAAACCGGACTAAACCGGATTCAAACCTCAGGCTAAAGATTTTTAGCCTAATTTTTCACCTAGTCAACATAACGAAAGTTTAGTTAAAGGAAAAAAATTGAAGAGATTGTTTAGATCATACCAAACTTGCATGTACCATAACGCATCGGAATCAGTTTAATTTTCTATAATTGTAGCCAAGCATTGTACCGAGTATATTAGCAACCACTTTATTCAGCCCGGTATGGTTTGTGACTTCGGTTGAGCTTGGTGTATAGTAGTTGATAACACTTTATTGGTCATTTACTCGAGTCATGACAATCTATCATAGATCATTTATAGTAAATAATAATGAAACTATATGTTTGCCCCTGGTGTCAAGATTTATCAACATTGTAGTCTTGTTAGAGAAGTGATTAAGTGAACCAATATCTATCATGATTCATTTATAGAGGTAAGTTACCTTTTGCACTTTGTGACATTAACTTTGGTCTTGTAGAGTTGGAAGATGAACACTTTCTATTACGGAGAAGGAACAGATAACACAGGAGTATCGACCAAGTTATTGACAATCAATTGTACAGTGAAGATGAGCATACAAAACCCGGCTACATTTTTTGGCATCCATGTCTCATCCACTGCGCTAAATATCTTTTATTCACGAATCCTCATTGGAAGCGGTCAGGTGAGCTTTTTACCCAATGCTTCCTTTACTGGGATTCATTCGTAAACGGAGGTGATTCATATACCATTTTAATTACGTTACATAATCTTAGTAGTAGATTGTACAACAATGAGTTAATATTGATGTGTAAAGTAATTGTGTATAAATCACCTTTTAGTAGTATATCCCATGAATAGCAAAGCTAAGGTAGGATCTGAGGAGGGTAAGATGTAGACAACCTTACCTCTACCCAGTAGGAATAGAGACGCTGCTTCCAGTGAGACCCCCTGCTCGTTACACTTTTAAGTATGTATAATGTGCAAATATTTTATAAGTTTGTTAACTTTTTATAGCATTGTATCAGTTTGTAGATTATTATCAACCAAAGAAAAGCCAACAAAATTTGTCAGTGAACATTGAAGGTCGACAAGTTCCACTTTATGGCGCGGGGGTTGGCATGGTTACAGAAAACAGCGACGGCGGTGTTCCATTGAAGTTGGAGTTTGAGATTCACTCACAAGCCAACTTGATGGTGCGGTTGGTGCAGACAAAGCATCGTCGTCGAGTAATTTGCATCATGAAAATCGACTCTCAAAACAACAAAGCTATCGACTTTAAGCAAGATTCGTGTTCATATAGTTGAAATACAAATCAAGATTTATGATCTAGCTTCCATTTTTGCTTAGTTTATAAAGATTGCTAGCTAGTGTGCCTTTCTAGTTACAAGCAATGATATTTTTGTAGCTTTTTGGTGCAATAGTGTTCTTTTTTTTTCTTGCATCTTGCATCATTATAAACATGTATGCATATATCATGCTAAAGCAACAATTCTTTACTATAAATTTAAGGGTAAATTGCATTTTGCGTCTTTCAACTTTTAGCAAAATTTCAGGCGTTGTCCTTTAACTAACGAAATTACAGCGTATCTCTTTTATGTTCTAATTTCTCTACAGGCGGTGTCCTTTATGTTTTAATTTCTTTACAACGGATATCCTTTATTTTTGTAATCTTTTTAGGGAAAAAGGACACCGACTGTAGAGAAATTAAAACATAAAGGACATCCACTGTAATTTCATTAGTCAAAGGTTAGCGCCTGAAATTTCATTAGTTAAAGGATAGCGCCTGAAATTTTACTAGAGCTAAAGGACGTAAAATGCAATTTACCATAAATTTAATTATTAAGATCGTTAAACTACTGAATTTTCGAAAACATGGAGTTATGGCTTTGATGAATACGGCTTGGAGGATGCTCGTGTTGCAAATACGCTTCTTCACTTATATTGTTGACTTACTCTATACATATATGTATATTTGCTTTTGTGTAAGATGTATACACTAATTTAGTGTATATGATTTATATAATAGAAAGTTTAGGCCATATTCAGTGTAGGATAGCGCCTGAAATTTTACTAGAGCTAAAGGACGTAAAATGCAATTTACCATAAATTTAATTATTAAGATCGTTAAACTACTGAATTTTCGAAAACATGGAGTTATGGCTTTGATGAATACGGCTTGGAGGATGCTCGTGTTGCAAATACGCTTCTTCACTTATATTGTAGACTTACTCTATACATATATGTATATTTGCTTTTGTGTAAGATGTATACACTAATTTAGTGTATATGATTTATATAAGCTTATAGAAAGTTTAGGCCATATTCAGTGTATATGATTTATATAAGCTTATAGAAAGTTTAGGCCATATTCAAAACTTTAAAAGGTATGATATATATTGCACCACAACCTTAACCTTTTAACTAACAACGTTTATTTGTTGATAATTATATAAAAAAATGAAAAAAGAAATGTATATTATTAAAAAAAACGAAAAACAAAAGAAATGTATATTATACATATATTAATTTTACAAGCTAATGAATAGTATTATACATACTATAATAATATGCTAATGAATAGTACTATACATATTATAATAATACATATATTAATTTTACAAGCTAATTAATTTTACAAGCTAATGAATAGTATTATACATATCATAATAATATGCTAATGAATAGTACTATAAATATTATAATAATACATATATTAATTTTACAAGCTAATGAATAGTATTATACATATTAGAATAATACATATGGTTTTTTTATATTTTTACTATTTTAATATTATATTATACATATCTTAATTTTACAAGCTAATGAATAGTATTATACATATTATAATAATACATATGGTTTTTTTATATTTTCACTATTTTAATATTGTATAATTAATTCTTTATCTTTTCAGATAATACATATATTAATTTTACAAGCTAATGAATAGTATTATACATATTATAATAATAGGTATATTAATTTTACAAGCTAATGAATAGTATTATACATATTATAATAATACATATGGTTTTTTATATTTTTACTATTTTAATATTATATTATACATATCTTAATTTTACAAGCTAATGAATAGTATTATACATATTATAATAATACATATGTGTTTTTTATATTTTCACTTTTTAATATTGTATAATTAATTCTTTATCTTTTCAGATAATACATATATTAATTTTACAAGCTAATGAATAGTATTATACATATTATAATAATACATATGGTTTTTTTATATTTTCACTATTTTAATATTGTATAATTAATTCTTTATCTTTTCGGATAATACATATGGTTTTTTTTATATTTTCACTATTTTAATATTGTATAATTAATTCTTTATCTTTTCAGTTTGATAAGTTTGGTGTCAACCGGTGGTTGTGTCTAAAATACCGGTATGGTCCGGTTCGTTATCGGTACATGAAGGTAAAAACCGGTACCTGCCTGGTGCAAATATTGTATAATTAATTCTTTATCTTTTCAGTTGGATAAGCTTGGTGTCAACCGGTAGTGGTGTCTAAAATACTGGTATGATCCGGTTCGTTATCGGTACATGAAGGTAAAAACCGGCACCTACCTGATACAGAAAAACGCCAAAAGTCGGTACCGAATTGATTTTGAAAATCTTTTAGTTCAGGAATTTGGTACTGCCCGGTACTATTTGCTCATCCTTGATCACGGAACCGTACGAACAACAACGGTATCCTACAACTTTTTTTTATTTTCTTCAACTTTTAATGATTTCTTTTTTTTAGTTTCAGGGGTAGGATGATCTTGGTACCAACCGATACTGAATCGGTACTGGTACTGAAAATACCAGTTACGGTACCGGTATATAAAGGTAAAAAACGGTAGTGGACCAGTACCAGGAACACCGAAAGTCGGTACCGAATTTGTACTTAACATCTTTCGGTTTAGGAAATTCGGTACCGGTACCAAGTACCATTTGCTCATCTCTGACCACGAGTTTCATATGAACAACATCATTACCATACAACTATTTTGGTTGATTTTCTTTCGGTTATCTTTTAGTGTTTTTTTCTACTTTTCTTTTTATTCTTGTCAATGGTTCCGTGCGCAACACGCTCGTATTGATTTCAAAACACATATAAACACAGGCTAAATAACAAAAGAAGTTCGCAGCAACGCGGCAACCCTTATAAACCTAGCTGGTTTTAATAGGCTTGAACAACCCCACAATGGTGTGACTTGTGAGGTTATTTCAAATGATATATTACAGTCACTTATTAAACGTAGTATTCAAGACAAAATAACCAAAATTACTCTAGATAAAACATCATCCAATAATGAATTAATGATGAGTTTCCATCATTTGAAGAACATATTTCAAAAGAAGTGAACATTACTTTTTTAAAGGTGGAGTCAAAATTGTAGCTAGTTCCACATCATAAACAAGATGGCTCGTGACATATTTTGCATTCCGGTTCACAATCTTGGCTTCGGAATCAACCTTTAGTGTGTCGAATGAGACATATTTTGCAATCGGGTCACAAGTGTGGCTTCGGAATCAACCTTTAGGGTCGAATGATGGCGTTTATCAAAGGACCATTAAAACTCCACAAGTAGAAATGGTGGGACTCTTTTTATGAGGTGTTTGGACATAAGATAGTCTAATAACAACCGTAGAAGCATTAGATGTAAGTTTATAGTCTTATTCTTCACTTATTTCTACTTTTATAATTTTCCTGCTAATGGTTGTAATTTTTTATGGGTAGCAATCTCTACTCTGTAGAGGAAGAAAAGGATTTGAAAATTAAAATCCCAACCGATCCAGCAATTAATTTACAGAGTTAATTACGTTTTTCGTCTATGTGGTTTGTTGAAAATAATCGTTACAGTCTATTAGTTTAAAAGTTGTCAAAATAGTCCATGTGCTTTCACTTTTGTAACAATTACAGTCCACCTCCATTAACTCCACCCATTTATTCAGTTAACTTTTGATGAAATGACCAAAAAACACAGAGAATTTTACATAATAAAACGTTGTTGACATGTTTCGAACCCGTGACCTTTGCGATGAAAAACGTTCTTTTTTTTCTAAACAACAAAGACTCGGGATATCCAGGATCATCCTAACAAATGGTTCACCCTTTTGTCCGAAGAATAGAACGTGGTGACCCGGCCCACTCACCCAAGAGAAAACCCACAAGTGGGGAAACCCACAAATGCAAAAATAAAAAGCACCTAATGGCTAATACTCTTATTTGTCTATCTACTTTTGACCCATTGTTGAGTTACTATTTTACACTTTTATAAGTTGAATCTTTTGAAAACTTGCCCAAGTTGATGTTAATTGGGCTTAACTCGTTTGTTTAACAAAGCGTAACTTAATCTAAATAAAAGAAAATATGAAGTTTACAAATACTAATATAAAAAGGTAATCCTAACCTATACACAACAACTGATTATATAACCTATAATAAAAAGTGCCATCAACACTGGCAGACTGCCACTGGTTAATTTTTTTTCTTTTTATAATATTTTCGTTTATTTTAATTTTTAACATTTACCATTTCATATTTACACTTATAACCCTTCAACTCTCTAAAATCTATATAATCTTTTTTACGTGCTTATATGTATCTACATGTCTGTATAAATTCGGGTTTTTTTTACGTCTTACTTGTCTTTTTGTAGGTTTTCCCTTATTTTAGTCTTTACCCTTCAACATTTAGCATTGGCAGTTACAACCCTTCAACTTTATAAAAGCTTTATAATTATTTTTTACGTGTTTATATTTATGTAGGTGTCGGTATAAATTCATGTTGATTACATGTTTATCATTTAGTATTATCACTTATAACTCTTAACTCTCTAAAATCTATATAATCTTTTTTACGTGCTTATATGTATCTACACGTCAGTATAAATTCGGGTTTTTTTTTACGTTTTACTTGTCTTTTAGTAGGTTTTCCCTTATTTTAGCCTTTACCCTTCAACATTTAGTATTGGCAGTTACAACCCTTCAACTTATAAAAGCTTTATAATTATTTTTTACGTTTTTATATTTATGTAGGTGTCGGTATAAATTCATGTTCATTATGTTTCTTTGAAAATGGGTAGGCTCACATATAATACGTCTTCCCGTTTTTTTTTGTACGTTTTCAGATAATGTACGTGTTGGCATAACAATAACAAGTGTCATCAACAGTGGGAGGCTGCTGCATGGCAGGTTGCCACTAGTCAATTTTTTTCATTTTTATAATATTTTCGTTTATTTTAATTTTTAACCTATACCATTTCATATTTCCACTTATAACCCTTTAACTTTCTAAAATCTATATAATCTTTTTTACGTGCTTACATGTATGTACATGTCGGTATAAATTCAGGTTTTTTACGTTTTATTTGTGTTTTAGGAGGTTTTTCCTACCCTTCAACATTTAGTATTGTCAATTACAACCCTTCAACTTTATAAAAGTTTTATAATTATTTTTTTCGCGTTTATATTTATGTAGGTGTCGGTATAAATTCATGTTGATTACATGTTTATCATTTAGTATTTACACTTATAACCCTTTAACTTTCTAAAATCCATATAATCTTTTTTACGTGCTTATATGTTTCTACATGTTAGTATAAATTCACGTTTTTTTACATTTTACTTGTTTTTAGTAGGTTTTTCCTTATTTTAGCATTTACCCTTCAACATTTAGTATTGGCAGTTACAACCCTTCAACTTTATAAAAGCTTTATAATTATTTTTTACGTGTTTATATATATATAGGTGTCGGTATAAATTCATGTTGATTACGTTTCTTTGAAAATGGGTAGGCTCACATATAATACGTCTTCCCGCTTTTTTTGTACGTTTTCAGATAATGTACGTGTTGGCATAAATTTAATTTTAAAACAACTCGGGTCAAATATAATATGTTTCCATTAGACTTTATAAATTCAGCTTATTTTACGTTTTGGTCCACCGCAACTCGCGATACCAATTTTAACTTAAAAAACATATCTTTTACTTATTTTTTGGTACGTATCGGTATAAGATTAGGTTGATATTCGACGTAAATTTCTTTCGCAAAAAAGTTGAGCCATGTATATTACATTTTCGTGTTTATTTTTATGTACATATTTAGTTTATCTACGTTTTGACGTAACTTTTATTTAGAAACGGTTCAAATTTTTATTCCATAAATCCAAGTTACTTTACATTTGAACCCGCCGCATCACGCGGGAAGATTTACTGGTTAACAATATCAAAGAAATCCAACAAAAAGAGTAACACATGAAAGCTGATGGTATTAATATGTGGCAATATCATCAAGTCATTCCAAAATTAATTAAAAAATCAAACACAACAAGTTAGTAATAAAATGAGTTGGTGGTGAAGTGGTAAGGAAGAGAACGGGTGTTTCAAGTGACCCAGGTTCGATTCCTACTTCCCCATCATTTAGTTGCGGCAGTACTTGGTGATGATAGAAGACTATGCGAGTAGACGACGATCGCTAGTTCGATCCTTGAACTGAGCGGGTTTTACCTAATCGAACTGTCATGCCCTCCGGCGAGTGTTCACGGGCTTTAGCCTTAAGTGAGGGTTTTCGCCGGTTCGGATGCAAGTGTATCCCGATGTGGTGAATTTCACCAGTAACCCATTTAGAGGATTCATTAGCCGTTGCAAAAAAAGATAGCCTAAATTGTACTCTTATACATAAAATCTTCTAAATCGTTTTATTAATAATTTATTGTAATAACTATAGTTTTTATCATCATATTTATTACAAATTTCTAATAAGAGTTAATTACGTTTTTCGTCCCTATGGTTTGTCAAAAATCACTATTTCAGTCCATTAGTTTAAAAATTGCTATTTCAGTCCCTGTGGTTTCACTTTCGTAACTATTTCAATCCACCTTCGTTAACTCCATCCAATTATTCTAACACTATAGTGCAAACTAATAGACTGAAATAGTGATTTTTGACAAACTAATGGATTGAAATAGTTACGAAAGTGAAACCACAAGGACTAAAATGACAAATTTTAAACTAATGGATTGAAATAGTGATTTTTGACAAACCACGGGGACGAAAAACGTAATTAACTCTTTCTAATAATCTTTTACAGGCTGTTCAAAAAAAAATCTTTTATAGGAATAAAAAAAGTTGTGAGCCAATCCAATCCAATCCGGCTAGTGTTGACAGATACCAAAAATTCTTTTCTAACCCGACAAAATTTTGACCCGTTACCTAACACATCGAAACTTTTTTTCCTAAAGATGGGACTCAATACAAAAGAATAATGGTATAAACAATTTGTTTTGTTGACTATAAAAAGTCAAGGGTTATGGTATATGCCTTAAACCCCTAAATGCCTATTGAGATGCTAATTTACTGGAATCTTGTTGAGATTCTAGACTACTATTCGTATTTTCCGATTGGTCGATTGCACAACCACCTGGCAAAACCGTGCTGCCGAGCCTCGTTGGTGGCCAGTACCGCAACACCGATCTCCCGATTATGTTTTTCGATGTCAGCGGTCCCCTGATGCGATTAACATTAAAAAAAACATTAACTTCATTAGTGAAGATCCTTGATAGAAAGATAATTAACAATGGAAATAAACCGTCTGCAGTGTAAATGCTAAAAAATTTCCAACGTCTTTTGAAGCTCGCAAGATGAAGCAGATTGGATGGGTTGGATAACGGGTCAAAATGTGTTTGGGTTGACAAGTGTCTTTTTTAGTATGAGTTGAAATGGGCAAAGATGGTTGATCGCTAACACTTTTTACCATTTTTTTTTGTAAATTATGTACATGTTAGATAAAACTACAAAAGCAATATTATTACGATAATAAATCTTTGAAAAAAATAATTCAGGAACGATATTAGCTAACAAAAAACCGATCACTTGTTTTATATACAGCATAGCTTACCAAACGTGTGAATCATAACTGTTATTACGATTATCTCCCATAACAAAAACATAATTTTCTGGTACACGCTGCAAGTTTAGGACAAATTCAGCAGATTTAGCATCGATTTCAAGTTGAGGGTCTCGTAGATGATTAAAATATATGAAGATTGAACATACAACTGGATTCATTTCATATTTAGGTGCTTCGTATGTGAAGTCTTCGTTTCTGACTACCCCATTCACTATTAGCTTCCCATTGTGTACCTGTAGAAAAAAGTCGGAAAACGTTTGCAAGTAGTAAATTACAGTTAGAGAACTTGAAAAAGAATTAACATATGCAGTGTTTTGAGACAAACCGAAAAAAATAAATGTTGAGCGAGCATTTACTTGGGTTTTGAATAATGATCACTATGTGCCCAAAGATTACTTTCCACCAAAATGTGATATTATAAAGAGTAAAATGTCATTTTCGTCCCTGAGGTTTGGCCAGTTTAGCGACTTTTATCCAAAGGTTTGTTTTTCTGCATCTGGATCCAAAAGGTTTGAAATTTTGTCATTTCCGTTCGGCTCGTTAACTCCATCCGTTTTTGTCCGTTAGATCAGAGGTATTTTCGTCTTTTTTGCTAACTTAACGGGCAATTCGGTCTTTTTCACTTTTAAGTAAAAAGATCGAATGCCCCTAAAAGAGACCGAATTGCCCTTTAAGTTAACAAAAAAGACGGAAATACCCCTGACTTCACAGAGAAGATTGGATGAAGTTAACGAGCCGGATGAAAATGGCAAGATTTTAAACCTTTTGGATCTAGATGTGGAAAGACAAACCTTTGGACGAAAGTCGCAAAACTAGCCAAACCTCCTGGTGGCATTTTGCTCAATACTCTATTATAAATTACTTGTTTTCAATCTACCAACCCATTTAAATTTAACAGTTAGAAATTCAACTCGCAGCCCTTTTTTTTTATTTTTGTCTAAAATAAATAAAAAACAAGAAAAAGAAAAACAGGGTTACTGCCACCCCTTGCTTATTTATGTTTTACCAAAAAAATAAGGAAAACAGGTTGACCCGCCACCCGTTTGATTCGCCAACCAGTCTAACCCATTTAGATATATCATGACCTGATTAGTTACCTTAACGTGTGTCCGAAATAGGGTCCAACCATCCAACATCATGACGTGATTAGCAAATCGGTTCGTGTTTGGTTAGGTTATACGAACCTAACACAAAATGCCACCCCTAAACTATATAGAACAATTCAGGTTACACCAAGAATCTCAGCGATTCACCTTTTCTATGTGACAAGAAACTACTTTAACAAAACAAAAAAATAGATACCGTTGAATACTAGCATTAAATATGGAGATATATTGCATAACCGATTAAGTATACTTCAAAATATTTATTTGTATTTTTTTGGAATAAATCAAGAAACTCACCTCCACCACATCTCCTGCCTTTGCAACAATTCGTTTGATAAAAACGTCATCATCGGTGTATCCTGCCTCTTGAAGAATTGGAGGGCTCTTAAATATTACAATATCGTTTGGGCATGGCTTTCTAAAATAATAACTAACCTGAAATGGAGTTAATAAATCAAGAAATTTCCAAATGAGGAACCAAATAAACGGATTAAACATTTGAAGAAATATTTAACAAAACGTTTTACGCATGAAAAATAAAAAAAGGGTAGCCATAATACGTAAACGATACTATTTGGGCATGTTCATGTGTTTTGAAGAAGGTATTCATGCCATAAATGTATGCTACACGTTATTTTAGCATGTTTACTATTTGTGGTATCTTCTTCATCTTCATCATACTCTGTAAATCCCACCAATAGCAAAGCTTAGACTGCCTTACCTCTACCCCAAAGGAATAAAGAGGTTGCTTACAGTGAGACCCCCGGCTCGATAGTAGTTTTGCATCAAGCCTTGGACATAAGGTATCACATAACACTCAGCAAATCGGGACAAAAGCCGATTAGTGCATGCACCCATTTGTCTTTCGGCTATCAACGCCACCACATGATGCATGATTAACCGTCCGCCGCATTTAACATTATTTTCACGAAATTGGTAAAATAACGTTAAAATTAGTGCAATTTCACTTTTGCCCCCCGAGGGCCCACATATATATAATACATTATATGTGCACACCACAAGCAGGGCGTTTTACTATTTGTAGTATAAAGTCACAAATTAAAAAATTTGGGCGTGTTTATGCTTTTTGAAGTTGTGTGATCAATCAGATGTTTTAGCGTTTGGTCGACTCTGACTATTAAAGGATTTACATGTAAACCGAGCTATAAATAATCAGAATCAAATTTGCTGCAACTAATTATAAATGAAATACCCAAAAGTGTAGATATTAGAACAACCAGAATCAGTTTCATTATACCCAATAGTTGGGAAGATTATCTGCAACATTGTCCTATATGTAGTAGTACCAACTACAAAATTCAAATGTGGTTCATATCGCTATTCTTCAAAATTAAATGAGTAAAATCCTTTTTGAGTCCCTGTGGTTTGGTCGTTTTAACTACTTGAGTCCAAAACTTAAACTTGTCTTGATTTGAGTCCCTGTGGTTTGGTCGTTTTAACTACTTTAGTCCAAAACTTAAACTTGTCTTGATTTGAGTCCCTGTGGTTTGGTCGTTTTAACTACTTGAGTCCAAAACTTAAACTTGTTTTATTTGAGTCCCTGTCGTTTGGTTGTTTTAACTACTTGAGTCCAAAACTCAAACTTGTCTTGATTTGAGTTTTGGACTCAAGTATTAGCGGATGTATATCCGTTTTATAGTTTATGTGTATCTATGTATTTCTTATGTATATCCGGTTTATATTTTATCCCTAAATTAGTTAGGAATTATCCCTGAATTAGTTAGGAGTTAGTTAGGTTCTTGTATTATATATTGTTCTCTTCTTCATCAATAGAAATCAAGGAATTCAGATTCAATTATATGGAGCCTACTCCTCTGACCTAAAACAAATCCGCAGCAGCCCCTGTCCACGGACCCTGCAGCCGATTCTTTTTCCTTCTTTTGTTCATCTCGATGTCAGACAAACCAGAATCCTCCAAGCACACTGACAGTCTTCACCCTGCTTATTCGGTGACTAACATCCAGCACAAAGTTCGTGTTTTGGATGGTTCCAAAGTCACCTATGCATCATGGGTCAAGCTGTTCACCCTGCATGCACGCGGTTACGAGGTGCTACACCACATTGATGGCACTGAACCGCCTGCCAAAACAGATCCGGACTACGCCAACTGGGCCAAAATTGACTCTCTTGTGCTTCAGTGGATCTACGGGACACTTTCAGATGACCTGCTGGCACGTATTCTTGATGAGGAAACAACAGCTTATGGCGCATGGACCCGGATTCGGAAAATCTTTCTGAACAACAAGGGCGCCCGTGCAGCAGCCCTTGAAACAGAGTTTGTCAATCTTACCTTGCGCTCCATGCCCAGCCTCCAAGACTACTGTCAGCGTCTTAAGTATCTCGCTGACCAACTGAAAGCTGTTGAGCAACCAGTCACAGAAGATCGCCTTGTCCTGCAGCTGGTTCGAGCCTTACCACCGGAATTCGATGTTCAAGCCTCTATCATCAATAACACCCTTCCCTCATGGGAAGATGCCTGCGACATGCTCGACTCAGATCTGCGTCGCCAACAAGCACGGTACTCTATTGCCTCCAACCCGGCTGTTGTTGCCCAAGTGTCTCGCGAGCCACCTACGGCCCGCCGGGACCCCCCTCATTATCGCAACAACCGACAGCAGCCAAGACGTCAATTTCACAGGCCTCAGCAGTCATTCGGTCAACAGCAACATCGCACAGGTCGCGGTAATCAGCAGCCCTCTAACCGCAACCAGCCTCGTGGTTCTTTTCAGTCTTCAGCCCAGCATCAATTGGTCCGACCCAATGTCTGGAGCCCAGGTCCATCCCCCTACTGGCCACCATGGTGGGCTGCGGCCCCACCATGTCCCTACCCAACTCAGCCCAGTTGGGCAGGCCCATCTTGGCCGATTGTTCCTGGTCAGCCTCCACAGGCCACTGGCCCAACTTCACGACAGCACCAGCCCTGGTCCACTCCACCTGCTCAGGCCCACTTGGCAGATGTAAACCCACTGGAACCATCAGAATTAGGGGCAGCTTTCCAGGCGATGGCAATGAACTCGGGAGATGACAGTTGGGTTGCTGACACCGGTGCCTCTGATCATTTGACACACGAACCAGGTAATATTCACACTCCTTGTACTACTACTATTAATTCTGTATTTGTTGGAAATGGTAACCGTGTGCCAATTCACGGGTCCGGTCATACAACCATTCAATCACCCAATTCCCGGGTCCGCCCCTACACCCTTAAAAATGTCCTTTACACCCCAAATATTATCCGAAACCTTGTTTCAGTTCGTAAATTCACTACTGACAATATGGTTTCCATGTCTTTTGACCCTTTTGGCTTTTCTGTGAAGGACTACAAGAATGGAACGCTCCTGAGCCGCCACAACAGTACCGGCCCACTGTACTCCTTCAACACCAAAACCAACCAACCTGCTTCTGCTTTGCTTACTTCTTCGCTCTCTAATGTTTGGCATGATCGCCTTGGCCATCCTGGCAATTTTATTATGGATTTCTTAGTTTCTCGTAATTTAATTTCTTGTAATAAATCTAAGAACAATTTCTTTTGCAACTCTTGTCAAATTGCTAAACATAAGCGTTTACCATTTCATGATTCTGATTCCGTTACTTTTCAACCTTTTGACATCATACATTGTGACTTGTGGACTTCACCTATACCCAGCAACACAGGTTACAAATATTACATGGTCCTCATTGACGACCACACCCAATTTGTTTGGGCTTATCCACTCAAATATAAATCCGAAACCTTCACCAAATTTACTCAATTTCACCGCCTTGTCCAAACCCAATTTAATAAATATATCAAAACGTTTCAGTGTGACATGGGTGGTGAGTTTGATAATTCCAAATTTCAATCATTCGCTGTCACTCACGGCCTTCAATTTCGATTTTCATGTCCCCAAACTTCACAACAAAATGGTAAGGCGGAACGTATGATCCGAGGAATTAATGACATCATTATGTCCCTCCTTACCCATGCTTCCCTACCTTCCAATTTCTGGGTTGAAGCACTTCACACTGCCGTCTATTTACATAACATTCTTCCTACCAAACTCCATAACTTTCTAACCCCCACATACAAACTCTATCACCGGCATCCCACCTACACTCACCTTCGCACCTTCGGGTGTGCTTGTTTTCCAAATCACAATGCCACTCGACCCCACAAACTAGCCCGCCGTTCTACACCATGCATCTTTCTCGGATATCCAATGAATTATCGTGGATACCGATGCTTAGACCCCTCAACTGGACGTGTCTATTTATCACGTCACGTCACCTTTGACGAATCCACTTTTCCTTTCTCTACCCCACCTACACCTCATATCAACCCAAGCTCTCACCCTGATTCGGAACCTTCACCCATGAGTACCCCGTTTCATTTCACCTCCTCTCCTCCCACAACCGACACCACTACTACTTCCAAACCATCTAAACCACCCATAACCCACACCTACAGCCGACGAAACAGGTCTGACCCAGCAACATCCAGACCCATTTTTTTTCCAGCCCATGCTTCCACACCAACCCCCACCCCCACGGTCTCACAGCCACATTCCCCACCCCTTACCCACACTTACAGCCGCAGAAACAGGTCTGATTCTACTGCATCCAGACCTGTTTTCTTCCCAGAACATGCACATACCACCCTAGCTCCGTCACAATCTAACCTGACACCGCCACCCTCTACCCACCCTATGCAGACCCGGTCTAAAACGGGTTCCCTACCCTCAACAGATCCCACCCTCTTAGCCACTTCCGAGCATAATATTTCCCCACTACCCAAATCCCACACCCAGGCCTTGACCGACCAGAACTGGCACTCGGCTATGACCGACGAATACCAGGCATTAATAGCTAATAATACATGGGAGCTTGTGCCAAGACCTGCAGATGCTCATATTATCAGATGTATGTGGCTATTTCGCCACAAATACCATGCCAATGGTACATTACAGCGCTACAAAGCGCGTTTGGTTGTAAATGGCAAATCTCAACAGGTGGGTGTTGATTGTGACGAGATATTCAGCCCAGTGGTTAAGCCCACTACGATTCGTACTGTCCTCAGCTTAGCAACTTCACGTTCTTGGCCCATTCATCAACTGGATGTCAAGAACGCTTTCCTACACGGGGACCTTAATGAAACTATTTACATGTTTCAGCCACCTGGGTTTGTTGACAGTAAAAATCCAAAGCATGTTTGTCGACTTCAAAAGTCTTTATATGGGCTAAAACAAGCTCCACGTGCGTGGTACCTCAGATTTGCTTCCTATATACAAAAGTGTGGTTTTCGATCTACCACGAGTGATACTTCTTTGTTCGTCTACAAACAGGGTGATCAAATGGCATATTTACTTCTCTATGTAGACGACATCATCTTGACAGCCTCCAATCCGACACTTTTGCAGCACTTCATTGCCACTCTTTCCAGGGAATTTGCCATGTCTGATCTCGGACCACTACATCACTTTCTCGGGATTGCGGTAACCCGACGAAATGGTGGCCTGTTCTTATCTCAGACCACATATGCAGCAGAGATCTTAGCTCGTGCTAAAATGGAAAATTGTAAACCATGTGCCACACCTACTGACACTAATTCTAAACTAAGTGCAACTGCTGGAGAACCCTTCTCAGATGGTGCCTTATATCGTAGCCTTGCTGGTGCACTGCAGTATTTAACCTTCACACGACCTGATATATCATATGCGGTGCAACAACTATGTTTATTTATGCACTCCCCTCGAGATCCTCATTTCCAGTTCATGAAACGGCTCCTTCGATACCTCAAGGGTACACTAGACTATGGAATCTCTATTTTACCATCCAAATCAGCTCATATCACAGCCTATTCTGATGCGGATTGGGGAGGCTGACCTGATTCACGACGGTCTACTTCAGGTTACTGTGTCTTCCTCGGTGATAATCTGGTTTCTTGGTCCTCAAAACGTCAGGCGATTATCTCACGTTCCAGTGCCGAGGCTGAATACAGAGGTGTGGCCAACACTGTTGCAGAAACAACATGGCTCAGAAACCTGCTTCTCGAACTCCATCTTCCAATTACCCGGGCCACAGTTGTCTACTGTGACAATATCTCTGCTGTCTACTTATCTCAGAATCCAGTCCAACATCAACGATCCAAGCATATCGAGATTGACATTCATTTTGTTCGCGAGAAGGTTCGTATGGGTTCTGTCAAAGTTCTTCATGTTCCAGCAGACTATCAATACGCTGACATATTCACCAAGGGTCTTCCACGCCAGTTGTTTCAACGATTTCGGTCCAGTCTATGCATCGGAAGACCTACTGCTACGACTGCGGGGGCGTATTAGCGGATGTATATCCGTTTTATAGTTTATGTATATCTATGTATTTCTTATGTATATCCGGTTTATATTTTATCCCTAAATTAGTTAGGAATTATCCCTGAATGTCTATGCATCGGAAGACCTACTGCTACGACTGCGGGGGCGTATTAGCGGATGTATATCCGTTTTATAGTTTATGTATATCTATGTATTTCTTATGTATATCCGGTTTATATTTTATCCCTAAATTAGTTAGGAATTATCCCTGAATTAGTTAGGAGTTAGTTAGGTTCTTGTATTATATATTGTTCTCTTCTTCATCAATAGAAATCAAGGAATTCAGATTCAATTATATCAAGTAGTTAAAATGACCAAATCACAGGGACTCAAATGAAGACCAGTTTGAGTTTTGGACACAAGTAGTTAAAACGACCAAACCACGGGGACTCAAATCAAGACAAGTTTGAGTTTTGGACTCAAATAGTTAAAACGGCCAAACCATAGGGACTCAAAAAGGACTTTACTCAAGTTAAATTCCATAAGACTTTTGAGGTTAAAAACCTGTTGAACACAAATAACATGTACAAACTAGGCCTGTCGAAAATAACCAATACCCAAATAAACCGACCGACACGTTTATAATTTGACCTTATGAACACAAAGAACAAGTAAAACCTTGATATAGGTTTTGATCTTGGTTATGTGTGTTGATTTGCATTGCTTGTGAGTAGTTAGAACCAGTGGCAAGTTAGACATGTCAAAAGATAATCGATGCCCGAATAAACCAACCTAACCCGAATACTTGAAACCCTGAAATGCTATTCGGTTCGTGTATCGGTTGCATTTTCAGACATGATTTAGTCGATTAACCCAACCCAAACAGCCGAAACGTAACTTGCGTATCAATTACATTTGTGGACAGAACAATTCGATTAACCCACACCGCAAATACCTGAAATGTAATTCGGTTCGCATATCGGTTACATTTTCAAACAGAATTTAACCGATTAACCAAACCCAATATCCGAAATATCGTTCGGTTCGACGTATATGGAATCCAAACTAGCGAATCGCGAACCCGAACCGTGTACCCGAACCGCGAATTAGGTAACTATGATATGGATAGTCCCTGTGGTTAACCAAAATTTTGAATTTCGTCCCTAGCTTTTTTTAAAAAGTACATGGATGATCCATGTGTTTTTGCACTTTGTAACGCATTTAGTCACTAAATGTTGGGGACTAAATGTGTTGCAAAGTGCAAACCACAGGGACCATCCGTATAGTTTTGGCAAAAGTTATGGAGTAAATACGTTACAAATGCAGACCACAAGAATTGTACGTGTACTTTAAGAAAGCTAAGAACTAAATCCAATACTTTGGTTAACCATATCAGTTACATTTTCAGAAGGGTCCTACTATTAACATCTAACTTTTTACTTTTTGCACCAAGTGATATGACATTAATAACTACATACTTGTGTTGTTCTTTTATAACTTCCGATATATAATGTTTTATTAAAAAAATGAATATGGCTTTGCGATATGTTTATTTTTATCTACGTTTTGGTATAAATTTTATTAAAAACAGAGTCGTTGCAAATTTAATGTTTTATAAGTTGTTATAAAAATTTTTTATTCCATTTTTTATAAAAATTATATCAAAACGTAGATAAAAACAAGCACATCGCAAAACCATATTCGTTTTTTAATAAAACGTTATATATCGGAAGTTATAAAAGAAAAACCCAAATATATACTTATTAGTGTCACGTCATTTGGTGCAAATAGTTGGTGTAAATAGAATCACACTTTCGGACAGAATCTAGCAGATTGACCCGAAATCGAATAACGTATCAGCTACATTTTCAAACAAAATTAACCCAATTAACCCGAACTGATTAACCGAAAACCCGATCCAAAATAACCAAACAACACCATAAACACATCAAATTGCCCACAACAAACATAATTCCTACCTTTTCAGCAACAATTCTATCTCCAACATCAAACGTAGGATACATGGACAACGAAGGAATAAACCTGGGCTCAGCAACAAACGCCCGAAACGCAAGCGAAACCGCAACCGCAACAACAACCGTTTTCACATCATCCAAACTAAAATCAATCCACTCCGGTAACAACCCATCTTTCTCCTCTTCATTCCCATCTCCTCCTCCTCCGCCGTTTACTTCCTCTTTACTTCCATAACAGATTAGGTTCCGATTGTGAGGTTTTGGGCTGCAAAAAGATGCAAAATTTGGGGTTTTGGTGATGGGTTTGTATCCGTTGTTGTTGAAATTGAAGGTGAGTTTGGGATTGTGGAGGGAAGATAAGTGAAGAAGGAGATCTGAAGATACCATTTTTATTTTCGAATTTCTTTGTGTTTAGATCGGGTTCTTATTACAGATTTTATGGAACATGATGACGTGGATATTATTTGGCAAGAAATTATAGAATATTCCAGTTTTTTTTAACGGCGAACTAAATCACCGGATAAGCATCTTGAGATGCCCTCAATCGAGCAAATGCATCACTTCCATCATAAAGTTAGAGTTGGATGCATACCCGAGCCACCAAGCCACCAGCTCCGGGGAAAACCCGCCCGAAGGCCCATTGCGATAAAAACCCGGTTCGGCTTGGTTTCAAACCGACGACCTACAGAGAGATCATAAGATTTTTTTCAACACCAACAAGATAATCCTAATAACAAAAAGTCACATATGTGCGCGCATGCAGACGTCAACGGTGACCTGGCCTGTCACTGTTTCAAAGGAAACTCACCGTCAGAATATCTATGGTGGTAAAACTCTTTACTCGAATCCATAACCTCTACTTTAGAAGTCACGGGGCTATCAATGCATGAGAAGGTCTTTCACACGATTATATAATTATTACTAGCAAAATGTTAAAAGACACTTGATACAAAACACAAGCACCATTTAGAATCTTATGACATTGTGAAAATACAAAGGACAATTGTAACAACTCTACCACTCTAGATAATCTCTTTTATTATGTGTTAAATCCATAGGAATCGACTTTTTTATCTCCTAGATAACTTTGACAAGTGGTGGGAGTGTTTATTGTTGAAGATTTTATAGGCTTTCCAAATGCTCTACAGTGTTCACACTATGAGTATACGCAACAACTTCTTGATAACTTTGTGTGTTTTTCTGTCTTCGGAATGTCAAGTAGCTCAAGTATTGTGTTCAGTGTGGCTATGAGACATGACAGTAGGGGTGTGTACGGTTCGTTTCGGTTCGGTTCGGTTCAGTTCGATTCGGTTATTAGCATTATCCGTAGCCGTAACTGAAGTCATCGGTTAATCGGTTCGGTTAATTCGGTTAATTTGTCGGTTTTTGGTTCGGTTCGGTTAATAACCAATTCAAACAAGGGCTAATTTTTTTGCTTTGAAATACATGTAATTGAGGTATAAATATGACGAGGTATGACCCGGAGCGGCTAACCTGACCCGGTCATCACCTATTATTTTATTATAAATATGCTATTACACGCGTTTATTCTAGAATCTTCTATTCGTCATGGATAAACCACGTAACTGAATCCCCAATATTTTGGGAAGATCATGCAAATCCCTAACTTATCGGAGCCCATCCTAAGTTAGAGGAAACCCTAATGGTAAATTATATTATAAATAGAGGTAAACATCAAAGGTATGATTCATTCTACTCTCTCTCTCTCTCTCTCAATACATATTATTACTCCCAACACCGAGATTATTCTCACGCCGGAGGGTGTTTACAGGAATAACCCCATTCCTGTAACGAGTCCTAACGGTGTTTCTGTTTTACAGCCAGCTGTTCAAAGTCGTCTTCGGGTCGAAATTCTAGTTGGAGCCTTACCATCAGGTTAGTGTTTCTTCATTGGCGCCATCCGTGGGACCTGTGATAACACCAATAAACTTAGACCCAATGGCGAACGATCAGAGCGCTGCAACGACACCAGAGAACCAACTGTTAATAACCAGCAGCACAACATCAACGACAGTACCTGCAGCTACGGCCACTCCAACATCACCAGCCGTAACCAGGTCCCTCGATCTGGAGTTTGAAGCAGAGGCCTCGCCGGGATACCAGAGGCTCCCAGCCGTTTCCCATGGATCAGTCGCAGGGGACCCACAATCTTATACTTCCTAGCAGAATCGACAAGTGGTCTCCGCCTCAACCCCCGTCGCTGTTTATACTCCTTCATCAAGCACCATCGCGCAGACCCTGAGTCCAGGGAGTGGTCTAGTGGCTACATCCGCGGCACCTAGAAGCGGCGTACAACCATCAAATGCGATCCAGTATCATCAACCGCCTCTTACTTATGCCATGCCGCCGCTGTATTCTGCGGCACTCACAGCAGCACTGTCCACGCCACCCAATCAACCGGTGGTCATGCCGGCTGGAGTCATGAATGCCCCAATCACACCCGGGAATCAAGCTTATTTCCCGGGCTATTATTATGCACCTCCTTATGGATACCTTCAACCGTACAACTGTCACACCCCGACCCGCAGCGGAATAAGAGTCGGGGCATAATTGGGTTATCACCAAAGCTCATGATGTTTACTAAAATGTTTCATATTTATTAAATTTGAATTACAACTTCAATATTCAAAACAAGTTCATACAGTTACAAGGAAAAAGAAACTAAGCAAAACAATCCAAAGCCTAAACTGGTTTATTCTTCTAGGCCGTCCTATAGGTTTCTTGCTTCAACTGGATCACCTGTATCATGTGTAAAAATAGGAAATTTTAGGTCAACAAAAGTTGGCGAGTGAACCTTGTTAAAAACATTTGTTATTGATTTCTTGTTGTATTTAATATGGAAAAATTGTGCAATAATCATATGTGAGCAAACGTAAATGAACAAACAAACACAAACCACCTTGAATGAGTATATAACATGAATGATAATGTATATGTTGGCAACGTCACGTTCCGCTCATAGGTAATGGGGAACGGACGAGCCTATGATGATGTATGTGAGATCAAGGCTCAATCAAACGGAGCCGATCGTATGTTGGCAACGCCACGTTCCGCTCATAGGTAATAGGGAACGACGAGCCTATGATGATGTATGTACTGAAAATGATAAATTTAATCTGAACATTAACCACACAAACAATTGATACATATTGGATACACATTTGATTATGGATATGATGGATGCACAAGTGTTTAAATGTAATAAATAATAAGGGACACATGATACACCCCAAAATGTGATTAAAACGGGGAATTGGTAGAGATTCACTCACATTGGGTGCATTCTCTTGATGATGTTGAATGCGCACGAGTTTGGAGATTTGATCGACGAGGAATAACTAACCTAAAATAATAACGAAAAGGTTCGGTAAATAAGTGGATTTTATTAACAATTTTAATAGGATTTTTAGATTTATTTTTGTGAGTTTAAGATCATTTTCTAACTTTAAAAATATTATTTTTAAGTATTTTTAATTGATTTTTAAATTAAATAAGTAAATAAAAAGAATTAAAAATTTTGACTTTTTGACCGTAGACCGGTCCGTTGACCGGTCGGACTGTGACTAATGTGTGCGCTGAGTGAGGCTCGAACCCGAGACCTCTCGTACGCGTGCACGCAGCTCTACCAACTGAGCTACGTGTCTAACCCGAAATATTTCTGATTTTAATTATACTTATATACTATTTAGATTATTCAGAATTCTATTTAATTTAAAAAGGTTTTTAAATCATTGAACCGGTGTGAGGGCCTGGACTCGAACCCGCGTCCATAGCCTTGTATTGCACACAACCCGACCAACTGGGCTGTGTGACTAACCCGAATGATATGCGATTTTAATTACATTTAATTACTATCTGCGCCTTAATATATATCAGTATTAAAAATGGTTGGAAATTTGTAAGAACCGGGCAGCGTGTTAGGACTCGAACTCGGGACCATGATATTAAATTTGCACACAGTCCACCACTGGACTGTGTGTCTAACCCGGTATAATATTCGGTTTTAATTAAACTTATACACATATCGCCTTCATATTCTTCATTTATAACGACACAGACAAAGATGTCCGACTGTTCTTGCTTAAATCGTTCGTCTAACATATAAATGATTGAAATGTAATGGATAAAGAGGGTTTTGGAAATGAATGTGCCGAAAAAGATGTTTTTCTCAGAACTCCGGTAAAGGTCGTCGGCTCTGTTTTGTGAATTCCGTCTGGTTGAATCAATTAACAATTTTGATCGATGAGTTGTGAAATTAAATGACTAAACAAGAGATATCAGGAGGTTTAGATGATTGTACCGCTTTACAGTGTGATTTCGTAAATGTCCAGAGATTTTTCGGCGAGTGTAGAATATCCGGTAACGTCGTCTGGGACCGATTCTGGTTGAAGGATTTAAGTTAGTATAAGTCTAACAAATGGATTGAAAACGAAAGAGTCGAGAAAATTACCGATTTGATGTATGTCTCGGTTTTCCGGCGAAAGTCCGGCGATAGCAGATAACGATTCCGACGAACAGAAGTTAGAGTGAAAATGAAATTGAGGGTGCTGCGAGTGTTTTCCGAGATATGAGGCGATGGTATTATCAGTGTAAATCAGGAGTAATATGATTTCGGTTTTCAATCTCGAAAATCATATGAATCGAGTTCATTGAAGACAGAATTGATTAGAACGTGGGTTGTAATTGGCATTGAATCATCGGTTACACTCAGAACTCGTGACCACACCAAAGGTTTCCTAGATATTTGAAAGCCGATGAGCGGTTTCAGTTCTTGGCGCAAACAGATGAATTCACGGGTGCAACTTAAGTTTTATTTGATTCATTGATACACAAACAAGTCAAGTGGCGGAGTGGTTAAGTGTTGCTTGTTTCTTCCGGCTGACCCGGGTTCGAAACCCGGCAGCCTTTTTTCCTTTTTATTTAATTTATTTTTACTTTTTAACAATTATCGTTTCTAAATTCTAAAATGTTTATTAATTATGTATTGCTTAAAATTAATATTAATCATAAATACGCAACAAAATTTTATGACTGATTATTCGATTAATAAACGAAGCGGGTTTTGGAAACCCATTTTTCGACGGATGTTACAACAACAGCCAAGCATACACCCCTCAGGTGACAGCACAAAGCTACGCTCAACAGCCGCCGTATGCGGCTTGAATGCCACCTTGGTGGACATATCCCGCATCACAACAGGCATGTAGCCAGAGTCACCCAGCCATGGAACCTGTCTATAATAGAGGTAACGTTTCCAGGCCTCGTCTCTCACCCAGCGAGGGTCCTACCAACATATCTCAACCCTCGGTTACTCAAGGAGTAAGAATCAGTGTAGCGAACCACCATAAGCAATCTGTTAATGTGGAAGATGACGAACTTACCAGACCTTACAAACCCGCCGATGCCGCGGATAAGTCAAAATTCACAAGAAGAATCGCCGAAGCCCCGATCAAGGAAAAACCCAAGATGCCCCAGACAGTGGGAAGTACGATGGGTTAAGCGACCCAGATGACCATCTCAATTTGTTCAAAAGTGCCGGGAAAGTCGCCTGCTGGCCTATGCCCCTTTAGTGCAAGATGTTTGTCCAAACACTGGTTGGGGCAACGCGAGTATGGTGGGACGGTCTCCCCACGGCGAAATTGATAGTTTCGAGAACTTGGTATCCAAATTCCAACTGCAATTCAGTCAGCAGAGACGACATACCAAAGACCGAAACGAACGTCTCCACCTTCACAGACGGGAAAACGAAACAGTCGAGAACTTCATCGTCAGAGTTAACAAAGAAGCTTGGCGATCCCGGGCATAACAAACGATTTGGCTTGCGGCGCTTTCCTACAAGGAGTAACGACGATGAGTTGTTAAGAACGCTTTACGGAAGAGACGACGTACCGTAACCATCGATGAAATCCTGAGAATAGCCAATGTGTATGTGACACAGGAAAAAGCGATGGTGGCTAGCCATGCAGCCAACCGACAAAAGGAGGCACAAAAGGGCCAAGATGACAGGGAGCACCGAAACTCAAAAGCTAAGGGCAGAGGTGAGAGGTTCCATAAAGGTGATCACTCAGACTCGCGATACGAAAGACCTAAGAGTTCTTACTTAAGAAACGATTCATCCTCGAGGTCCAGGTCTGACTACCCCAACCTGAGCAAAACACCAGCAGAAATCCTGGCCTCCGAGAATTTAAAACTCAATCCTCTAAAACCATTGAGAGATACGCCCATTAAAGACACTGGTAAATACTGCGAATATAACAAGGGTAATGGTCATGATACAAACGATTGTTACCAGTTGAAGAAGCAAATCGAGTACTATTTGAAGAATGGAAAGCTGGCCCATTTGGTTCGAGACATAAAGCAAGGCCCGCCCCCATCAAAGAAGACCTGGATAAAGGAGTGAGCAAAAGGCAGCGGGAGATGAATATGTTATATGCCGACAAGGCAAAGGGGGTAAAAAGGAGTTTCTCCACCCTTGAACCTTGGATGTTGGCAACCATGACTGTCGAACCGCGGGCAAAGGATCTAGACCTCACTGTCGACCCTCTAATCATATGAGCCGCTGTTGGTGATTCTAACATGAGAAGGATACTTGTTGACACAGGAAGCTCCGAAGACATAATATGCAAACATTGTTTCAACAGAGTGCAACCGGAGGATAAGAAACTCCTTGAACTGGTGCACGCCCCCATAAGAGGCTTTACCGGGGAGAAAGTTGATCCAATCGGTCAAATCACTTTCCCGGTAACCTTCGGGTTAGCCCCCCGTGAAAGGACCATACTTCTCACTTTCCTCGTAGTACACGTCGACTCGCATCACAACGTGATAATTGGAAGGTACACTTTGGGGAAACTAGACGCCGTGGTATCCACAACGCGAGGTCTCATGAAGTTCCCCACGCCGAGAGGAGTTGCAACAGTCCACCGGGAAAAAATGAGAGAAGTACTGAACGCTAAAGGATGTCGTCAGGGACCTAGCGGTGCGGTTGGTCCAGAGAGATAGGAATTAAGCACACGTTACCCTGAGCAGACAGTTACTATAGGGGATAGTCTCTCCCCGGAAATCAAGAATAGTTTGAAGCAGCTATTAAAAAGAAACGTTGATGTCTTCGCTTTCAAGCATTCTGACATGACCGGTATACCCCGGGACAAGGCAGAACACAAGTTAGCGACTTTCCCGGGCATCAAACCGGTGGCCCAGGGAAAGCGAAGCATCAAACTCAACCCCAAGAAGTGCTCTTTCGGGGTAGAGAAAGGCAAGTTCCTGGGGGTGGTAGTTACTCGGGAGGGCTTCAAAGACAACCCTGAAAAAATAGCCGCCATAACGCGAATGCCGTCGCCAGGACTCTAAGAGAAGCACAAACACTAATTGGGTGGTTGGTGGCTATAAATAGGTTCCTAGCAAGGCATGGTGAGAAGTCTTTGCCATTTATAAAAACTTTGAAAGATTGCCTCAACAAAAGCAACTTCAAATGGACCAGTGACGCAGAAGAGGCTTTGCAAGACATGAAACGGTTCATTGAAAAGTTGCCCACATTGACAGCCCCTCGCCCTAACGAACTCCTAAAGATGTATCTGGCGGCAGCTCACAACGCGGTAAGCGCAGTACTCATGGTCGAAAGAGATGGGAAGCAAACGCTGATTACTACATTAGCCATGTGTTGGCAGGCCCTGAAACGCGGTATCCTATGCTAGAAAAGCTGGTACTTGCCCTTATCCACGCTACCCGACGCCTCCGAAGATATTTCCAGGCTAATCGTGTGCAAATACTAACAAATTACCCTTTACAACAACTCCTACATAAACCAGAGATCTCCGGAAGGCTGGCAAAATAGGCAATTGAGCTAGGGGCCCTGGACATTGAGTATCGAAAACGAATGGCGATCAAGGGGCAGGTAATCGCCAATTTCTTAGCTGAAATTCCTGAAGGAGAAGTCATCGACGACCCATTGGTTAACAACAGGTCAGAAGCTAGCACATCCTCGCAAACCTGGAGGTTGTATACAGATGGGTCCTCCAGTGGAAAGGGGGCCGACGCGGGTCTCATGCTGATAAGTCCTGATTGTCATACCCCAACCCGCAGCGGAATAAGAGTCGGGGCATAATTGGGTTATCACCAAAGCTCATGATATTTACTAAGATGTTTCATATTTATTAAAGTCAAAGTTACATTTCCAAATATCCAAACATGTCCATACAATACAAAGAAAATAAACCAAACATAACAATCCCAAACTCTAAATCATTTTATTCTTCTAGTCCAATCCTATGTGTTTCTGGCTGCAGCTGGTTCACCTGTATCATGTGTAAAAATGGGGGTTTTTGGGTCAACATAAGTTGGCGAGTGAACCTTGTTAGATAAACATTTATTATTGATTTACTTGTTAGTTTATCAATGTAAAATTGTGCATAATCATAAATGAGCAAATGTAAATAACCAAGCAGTAGCAATAGCAATCACAACTATAACATACCATAACACATGATAGCATACATCAACATACCAACATCATACGATAAATAACATGAATGAAACTGTGCGATCAAGGCTGAATCAAACGGAGCCGATCGTATTGCATGTACTGAAAATGAAAAATGTATGTGCGATCAAGGCTCAATCAAACGGAGCCGATCGTATTGCATGTACTGAAAATGAAAAATGTATGTGCGATCAAGGCTCAATCAAACGGAGCCGATCGTATGTGGGCACGCCAGGTTCACGCTCATAATGTAATGGGGAACATGCTCAACGCTCATAATGTAATGGGGAGCGGCGGCCTATGAAATTGCATGTACTGAAAATATTAAATTGCATCTAACGATAACCACACAACAGCTGAATCAAACTGAATACACATGTTCATGATATGATGTATGCACAATGATTTAAGTATAATATATAGCAAGACACATGATACACCCCAAAACGTGATTAAAACGGGGAATTTGTAAAGATTCACTCACATTGGGTGCGTTTGAATGGAGATGATGAGATGCGCACGAGTCGGGAGAGTTGAACAACGAGAATTACTAACCTAAATAATAACGGAAAAATATAGTAAATGAGTGTATTTTATTAAGGATTTTAATGGAATTTTTAGATATATTTTTGTGAGTTTAAGGCTATTTTCTATCTTTGAAAATGTTATTTTTAAGTATTTTTAATTGATTTTTAAATTAAATTAAATAAATAAAAATATAAAAAAAATTGTTTATTTTGCGTTGACCGTTGACCGTTGACTTGTTGACCTGTTGACCGGTTCGGTCAGTGTGCAAGTATGCGTTGGGTGAGACTCGAACCCGAGACCTCCCGTACGCGTGCACGCAGCTCTACCAACTGAGCTACGTGTCTAACCCGAAATAATCTTGTTTTTAATTATATTTATATACTAATTCGATTTAACCAAAATTCTTTTAATTTCAAAAACATTTTAATTCGTTCAACCGGTGCCAGTAACAGGTTTCGAACGCGTGACGTGCGACTTAGTGTTGCACACAGTCCACCGCTGGGCTGTGTGTCTAACCTGGTTAATATCTCGGTTTTTATTATACCTAACAACTAACGGGATTAACCCGGTTCAGCTTTAATCTAAAAGGCATTTTATTACTTAGAGGGTGCGTGTATCAGGGATCGAACTCGTGACGTGTGCGTATTATTTGCACACAGTCCACCGCTGGACTGTGTGTCTAACCCGTTCATTATATCGATTTTTATTAGTCTTATGTTATACTGCGTCTTCGTCTTCTTCGTTAATTTTACCCAGAAAAACCAAGTCCAACTGTTTTTGACTGATTCATGTCATATTCGATTTTCAAACATTATAAGTAATTTAAAGGTAAAGAATGGAGAGAGTTTGGGGAAAAAGACGTACCAATCAGTGTTTTTCACATAATTCCGGCAGAGGTCCGTCGGTTCTGGAAGTGAACTCTGGGTGTTAAAATCAATTAACAGTTTTGTTCGATTATTTGCGAAGTTGAGGCACTTAATCAAAGTTTGACAGAAGTTTGAAAGGTCATACCAGCTCTCGGTGTGTTTCCGGAAGTTTCAGAAGTTTTCCGGCGAAGGTAGGATTTTCGACAAACGTTGACTAGGATTGATTCTGATGGTGGAGTTGTGTTAGTGACCGATTAATCACATGATTGAAACAGAAAGAGTCGAAGGAATTACCGTGTGGATGTGAGTCCCGGTTTTCGGCGAGTTGATTTAAGCTTCTCAGGTGGACTGTAAAGTTGCGGAAATGCAATTGAAGGTCTTGCAGAGTATTTTGAGTCGCAGGAGAGGTCTAAGATTGAAGTAATTCAGATTGTTGGATGGTTTCGGTTATAAAACCCATCATCATCCGAATTCAAGTCAATTCAAGGCTAAATTGATTAGAATTTGTCGGTTCATCCGTTATAAACCTGAATGTGCGATTAATCAAACGATTAGACGATTGAATTGCCGATTTCAGTTTCTCAGTTGGCGCAACCGGTTTAACTGAGTTTGTGTATAAGCGTTATTTGTTTCCTAGAGATGACAGAAAACAACAAGTGGCGGAGTAGTGATGTGGGTGTGTGTTAAGTCTTTAGATTTCGGTTCCGGCTGACCCCGGTTCGATCCCCGGCAGCAACATTTCATTTTTATTTATTTTGTTTTCACTTTTTATCAAATATAACTTTTATAGTTTAGTTTGTTTATTAATTATGTATCATTAAAAATCAAAGTAATCATAAATATACAACGTGACATTTATAACTTGATATTCAATTACAAAACGGAGCGGGTTTTGGAAACCCGTTTTTGACAAATGTTACACTGATGAAGTAAAGTTGATGTATGCCTTACGTTTCGATTTCGAATGCTCCAATAACGAGTCGGAGTATGAAGCCCTGTTGGCAGGCCTAAGAATGGTACAGTCCATGGGAGCAACAAGGGTTGAAGCGTATGTTGACTCCTTACTAGTCAACAACCAGGTAAATGAGACATACGAGGCCAAGGACGAGACGATGGCAAAATGTCTGGCCAAAACCAAAGAGCTCATAGCCTCTTTTGAAAACGTCACGCTCAGCCATGTTCATCGCGGAAGAAACCAAATAGCTGATGCTCTGAGCAAGCTAGCGACGTCAGGCATGGAGAAAGAAGTAAAGGTGGAAACACTTCAGTCACCTTCAATTGAACACCAGGAGGTTTCCACGGTTACGGCGGAAGAGCCTATTGGTATACGCCCATTCTAGACTACCTTACAAAATGAGCATTGCCGGCCGCCAGAGGTGAAGCCAGAAAAATACAAGTAGAGGCCCTACAATACGAAGTGAAGAATGGCACCCTATACAAGAAAACATATTTGGGACCATTATTACGGTGTGTATCCCCGTCGGAAGCCACATGTTTGATCCACGAAATACACGCCGACATATGTGGTATTCACGCCGGACCCCGGGCAATTGTAGCTATAATCCAAAAGGCTGGGTACTATTGGCCCGGAATGCACGAAGGTGCCGTGGCCGAACTTAGAAGGTGCCGCAGTTGTCATAAGTATGCCCCCCAAACTCTGCGCCCCAAAAATAACTTGATTACAGCGGCATGGCCATTCTAGAAATTGGCAGCGGATATAGTGGGACCTTTCCCTCCAGCCCCGAGAAAACTTGAATAGCTGATTGTGGCAATTGACTACTTCTCCAAGTGGGTGGAAGCGAAACCGTTGGCAAGGATAACGACCGAAAACGCTAAAAATTCTTATGGGAGCATATCGTCTGCCGATTCGAGCTCCCGCTATATCTGGTTAGCGACAATGGTACACAATTCACGGATTGGGTTTTACAGGATTGGTGTGCCGAGCTACAAATCCAGTAGGTTTTCACATCGGTGGCACACCCTCAAGGCAATGGCCAAGTGGAAAGGGCAGACAGAAGCCTGTTAGATGGAATCAAGAGAAGATTAGACCATCAGGGAAGCTCTTGGGTGGAGGAATTGCCAAATGTCCTCTGGTCACACCGAACCATGCCTAAGACAAGCAACAATGAAACCCCATTTAGCCTAACCTATGGCATGGAGGCAATGATACCAGCAGAAGTGGGGCTACCGTCGCTAAGGCGCCTAATGACTAACGATAACGATAGACTCTTGCGGGAAGGCCTGGATGCCTTGGAAGAACGGCGGGAGGCAGCCGCCATTAGCGAGGCAAAGTACAAGAAAAATTTTATAACAAACACGTGGCTCAACAGACTTTCAAGGAGGGCGATTATGTTATGCGAGATAATGAAGCCAGCCAGGTGGAATCCACTGGCAAGCTAGGTTCCACCTAGGAAGGCCCCTACGTAATCCAAGAAGTCTTGGGGAAGGGGGCCTACCGCATATCCAAACTTGACGGTACAACAGTCCCACGCAGCTGGAATGTAGCCCAGCTAAAGAAGTGTTATATGTAGACACCCGCCCCTAACGGCGAAGTAAGTTTTTTTTCATCAAAATAAAGTGTAATCTATCATTTTCGATGTCTCTTGTTTTTAGTCATTTATTAATAAACATTTATGTTCGGTCTTTTACGACATACATGACAACTTTGTTACGAAATACAATTTCATAAATACCAAAGTTATATATACAACGCTAAAGTGGGTATCTTGGTAATAGATACATCAACCACTACAAAAGATAGGTATTTTGTTAATAAATACATCCAACTATTAAACAAAACCAAGTACTTGTCCCGTGTTAACAAAAAACAACATACGGGGTTACCAAAAAGACGAATATGTTCAACCAACTAAAAGTCGGCAAGCATTGCCAACACCTCTGCAGGGGTGTGCAATGCCTCGCCATACCACTCCATTGGATGAGGATCCATAATTAGGACTTCATCCTCCGCCACACCGGCCAGAATAGCCACCGGCTCTTGAGCGTCAGGAAAGGTTTGCCCGATGAGCTCTACCACAACGCTGGTACACCACACGGCACCGGCCCAAGGCTTCAGGGGGAAACCATGGCATTAAAGCATCAGCATTTAATGCAACAGGATCTGGAGTGACAAGTGCCTCGTCCACGGGAACAACATCATCATTGACGTTTTTGTCAGACAACTCAAGATGGGGCACAACATTGGAAGGGACAAGCCCCCATCTTCTACTCCGCCTCCGGGCGCTTGCTCATACAGAACGAGCAGGGCGGCAGCCGTATCGAGGGTCCGAAGAACGTTGGAAACTTCTCGTAAACGGTACTCTTCACTCATGTTGTTTTTACCAAATTTGGCAAAAACAATGGCATGAATATATAATGGGAGGTTGCCAAAAAAGGGGGTAAAAACTTTGATGATCACATGTCAAATCATAGGCAGGCATTAATTAACTGAAAACAGTCATGATGGCATGTCAAATCGCGTGTAGAAGACGACGGCGCCGCCCTAATCATGTATTTCATTAATTGCATCAAGTACCAATACACATTAAAGTATCGCCTTACAAAACGTTCGAAACAATACACAAAAGCAAACAATTAAAAGGTTACTCCGACTCCTCCGCTACATCCAGCATCCGACGTAATGATTCTACACCTTCTTCAGCCACCTTCCTAGACAGGTCGGCATACGCGGGCAAAGGATCATTGCACACGGCTTCCAGGGCGTCTGACATTTGAGACGTCAATTTACCTCCTTCCTCCTGGAATTTCTGGGTAACCTTATCCATCTGCTGGCAACTGATATAGCTCTCATAAACACCGTCATGTTGTCTCGACTTATATGCAGCAGTGGATAGACGATCCAACAGCGCAACAAATGGCTCTGACTGGCGTAAGTATTCAAACGCACCAACCAAACCCTGTGATATCAGCCAGTTCCTATCGCCCCGGGCACGCGCCGGTTGGTCTGTCAGTCTGTCCACTTCAGCGTGGGATTGAGCCAAGGCACCCTTCGCCTCATTGAGACGAGATAGTTGAAGGGCAGAGGCTTGAGTAAGTTGGTTCTTTTCAGCAAGAAGAGCATCGCAAACTTGTTGAAGACTTCTAAGCTTCTCCTCACGCTCTTCAAGTTCAACCTGTCTCGCCTGGGACTTGGTTTTAGAGGCTTGTAGCTCGAGGGTCAGGTTTTGGTATCTTTCCTGTACCTGATAAACAAAATCAACGTCAATACGGTACTTTCTTATCTCGGCGGATAACTCAGACCTAACCTTTTGGGCCTCCACAACTGCCTTCCTCTCTAACTCTTGTTGAACGCTTATGGCCCGGGAAATCACGCGATCTTTTTCTGCCATGTCACGGGTCCAGACCAGTCTCTCCTCAACCAAGTTAGCAGTTACCCGTTTAAGATCATCCTTCGCCTTGTTTTTCTCAATTAAGAAGCGGTCTTCCCTCACGCGAGCCGCTTGAAGTTAACTCTCTAGTCGGTTCTTTTCATCTATAAGCTCTTGAATGGACATACACGCTTGGCGCAGCTCGTGGTTATCATGCATCCAACGACGCCTGATCTCTGCAAGTTTTCTTGGAACACTAACAGTCTCCATGATGGTTGAATTCATCAGGTGCTCATTGTCTAATCCATCCACATATGAAGACTCGGCCGGCGGATAGGACCGTTCCACCCAATGGTGCACAACGGGCGGAAATACAAGCCTGGTCGATTCAGCTACTTTCCACTTAGGTTGATATCGTTTGTCTTGGTCGTTCGAATCCCAACACACGGTAGGAAGATAAAGGTCATCGAACAAGAAGGCCTCGTCCTCAGCAGAGTTATCGTTGGACCTCCCGGCCTCGTGAGAGATATTCATTTTTTCATTGCTGGATTCCGCTTTATTGGACGAAGCGGGCTTGTCTCCGCCTACCCCTGGACCACCTGCCCCGGAGGAATAAAAAATCAGAGGCAAGGTCGTGCTAGCAACCGGTGGAGTTGAGGCAGGGATGGCGGTGACAACAACAGAGGTATTAAACACGAGGGTAGATTGGAAAGAGCTGGCCTGGATGATGAGTTCAGCAAGCGAAAGGCCCTGCGTGCCTATCGCCGGGGCACGAATATCTGCAAAAGGCAGCGACGGCGGGACTATATTCTCCAAAGGAATCCCGGGCATAACGCCTGTAGATAATTACTGTTCATTAGACAAGGAAATGCCAAACAACACACATGTTAGGGAATAGCAAAATACCCGCGCGTAGTTGTTGGGCCGCTTTCGTTGCTTGAAAGGTCGTTAATGGATGGATTCTCTTTCGCTTCTTTGAGGCAGTACCGGAGCTACTCCCAATAGAAGTTGGGGTCACATCCATATTTCCGAGCAACCGGGACACATTGGTCTCCACAGGAATAACACCCACACTGGGAGTAGGTTTTTTCACAACCACTTTCAGGTTGGATGTTTTCTTTTTTCCTTCTGAAGGCACTAGTGTTCGCCGCTGGGGGGAGGAGCGGCTACCTCACCAGACGACGTCACCAAAGCGGGTGGAATAAGAAATCGTTCAATATGCATGGATAGCACATTAACCTCTTGCTCTCCCACCACGTGGTCGGTGGATCGTAAAGCGGCATTCCGGGGAGGATCCAAAAAGTCAATCGCAACATGTAATAAAAGCATGGATCAGTACAAAAGCATTGGCGAGCATACAAGTTTGAATTTGTGTATATGTATAAAGTTGTCTCAAGTCACATGACATTTTATAATCAAATAAAACGAGCATACATAAGCGACTTGTGTATAACCTTTAGTATTTAATTCAAATCTTCAACTAGCATGCATAATAACTTAGGCATAATGAAATAGCATGGACATTCAATTTGAAACTAACACGTATAACTAACATAAACGCGACAATAGCATGTGTGTACAATTTAGATACGAAGTAATATGAATTTTCTTAATTGTTACATGTTGCACCCCAAAACGCGTTTAAATGTAAAAAGGGGTTGAGTATGCTCACAATTTTAGCGAAGCTTCCTTTGGCAATTTCGTGGAGATTCAACGGCCGATAGATGGAATTACCGAGGTCACCTCGCATGGATTAGAGAGAGATACAGAGTTATGTCAAAATATATCATCCATTTATAATTATTTTCTAAACTTCGTTCGAGTTTCGATACATATTTATTAGCGTTTCGACTATTTAGTATATATTTTTAACGAAAATCGGGCATAGTCTCCTCTGTTTTTGGACGATCCCGACAATACGAATTGTCGATATAAATATCAGAACTCAACAATACACTAATCAATATGTGAATATATAACTTTATGTATAGTTATTTACAAGTTATAGGGTTCGATTTGGCGTTTCAAAACGCTATATAAATATGAAAACGCTAACATTAATATTCGTGCCGTTATGTTTTCAAAACTCAATAGTTTCAATAACGATTTATATAACTTACGATTTCCGATTAAAACACCACCTTTCATCTTATAAATCTAATTTTTATACATTAATATCATCTCGCTTATTAATCGGTTCGGTGATAAAAGTTCGATTTCACATCTACGCAATATATATATATATATATATATATATATATATATATATATATATATATATATATATATATATATATATATATGTATGTATGTATGTAAAACAAATAGAATGGATAAGCGTCATTATCTCACCGAGCTCGCGTCGACCGTAGAAAATCATGTTTGACCAGGTTTGATCGAACCAAATCTGAACCGATCTTGAAGTAAACGCCGGGTCTGACCGGTGTTAACCGGGCTTGACTCGAGACACAAAAAAACACCCGACAGCCCCGATACTGAACCGAAACAAAACCCATACCTGAACTTGAACCAACACGACCTGAACCAAACTGACTTCGTTGATTAAGTCGACCGCACCGAAACCCGAAACCCGAGTCTGCTGGATCGAGTTGACTGGGTTCAACCCGTGACCAAAACCTAGGACTGAACCGATGCCGCAATAAGTCGGAACAGAACCCGACTCGACCTGAAACCAGATCAACATGGCCGTCACCGGTGATCGGTGACTCGAACCGACTGGACCAGAACCCAAACCGAACCTCTTGCCTCTGCTGCCAGTGTCGCTGGTTCGTTTGACTGGGCGGCTGTTGTTGCGATAGCCACCACCAATCGAGGTGGTGGTGGTCCGAGGGGAGGGATGTGCGAGCGGTGAGGCCGGAGAGTTGTGCCGGAAAATGTCGGCCGAGGTTAAGTCCGGCTGCTGGACTTTGAGGGAGGGACGAGCAGAGAGATCGCGGGAGAGAGAGGATGAGGGTGTTTGTGTGGTTCGGAGATGGGGGATGTTTGGCTTGATTTGCTTAGGGGGGCGGCTCATCGAAAAGGCAGCGCCGGAAGGGTCGCCGGAACCCTACTCCGGTGCCGGAATATCACGAGAGAGAGAGATGCAGGTGTGTGTGAGTGTAATTTAGTGTGTGTGTTTATAGATTAGGGTTTTAGTTTATTAGGGTTTGAATGTGTTTTGGGTCTAAAGTCTGTTTACCGGCCCAAGTCACGTATCAAGCCCGTTTTCAAATACGAGTTTCATAAAAATGTCGTATTATTTTGTTTATTATCTTTATTATTATTATTATTATTATTATTATTATTATTATTATAATTATTATTTTCTTATTGTTATAAAAATAATAATAATGATGATAATAAAAATAGATAAACAAATAAATTAAGTGATACGTCACGTATTTCCTAGAAGTATTGAAAGTGCGGAAATGCGAGGCGTTACAGGCGTGACCCAGCGTGGAACACCGCCCCAAGGGGCGTTATCGACTGGCGTGATGCAGGGGTGGGGTAACGGGCGTGAGGAAGGAAGGTTGGTGTGGTCCATGGTTGATCAACCAATCAAATGATTATTTATTTAATTTAAACAATATATTAATAGGTATTGGATGGTAAACCATTATAGACTCTAGTAAAAATAAGTGACTAAAGGTCACAGGTAATGTACAGTGATGTGACAGTCACTTTTTGATGTATCAGTAAAAATTAAGAAAACCAAAAACAGAGCCTGATAAAATCATCGCACATCTAAAGATTAACCGATAAAAATAAAGTGTAAAACTGTGTCATTTAATTAAACTTATATTAATAGTTTCTATAATAAAACTGTATTTATTTATATAAAACAAAAATGTGTTGAGATTAGAAAATAAATAGGATGGGAGTTTGATACCATTGTAGGAGTGTACCAAACCCCAAAATTGGTCCCAAGAATGCTGAATTGGCCTTGGCCCTCAAGGCTTTTTTCAGGCGCCCTTATTGGCTAGCTACTCTTACCACAGACACCAAATGACAAAATCACTTCCATTTGAAATGACTATTTAGACCTTGTTGCTCAGAAAAGGGTACCTTTTATGTTTGAGATGTACTTTACACATAACAGATATTTAAGTTAGAGCATCTTCTTCTTCTAAAATAATTTCATACTATTTTCTAGTACTTTTATGTTAAAGGATGTTAATAACCAACAAAAAACAAGTATAGATATGATTTTAATAAAGAATAATAAAAAATGTTGATAATCAATAAAAAACAAGTATAGATATGATTTTGGTGTTGATACGTGTCAACATATACAATGTTATAAATTTGGTTACCAATGGCGAGAGCAAGGGGAACCAAAAGGGTCTATTGATCATCTGACTGTCGAATTTCACGACATTTTATGAAAATTGAGTTACACCCATTAAATTGTGTTGCGAAGAAGAAATTGTGCATGTTTTGAGAGAGAAAAAATTGCAACTTCCCTTTTCCTTTGTATTTTTCACTTTATGTCAAAATACATGCCAACCTCCAAATTGTTAACTTAGTTCACATTAAAAATATACAACAATATATATATTCCAAAACCATTTCTCCACTAGTAAAAAAGCACAATTAAGAAATAGTATAACATTTGTCCACCAATATACATATTAACCTATTGAAAGCAAGATCTACATGGGTTCACCCCAACCTCACCATACACCCCCCCCCCCCCACCCCACCTTCCCGCCAAAACCAAACCACCATTTATCACCCTGTCATTGACACTCACACAGTCACACTCACCATTTTCAACTTTCACACACATTGAAACAAAAAAAAAAATTATAAAAAAAAAAAACCAAAATGGTGATGGGTTCATCCAACTTGATGATGGGCTTAACCCTGGTCCTAGTGGTCTGTCTAGCAATAGTTCTTGGGTTAGTCCTTGTCCTACTAGCTGAACTCTATTGCTCCATCCTCTTACGCCGCCGTCACACCACCACCGCCGCCGCCGATCAAGAAACCACCACCACCGGCCCACCACCAAATCTCCCCAATTTATACACCCAAAGCATCCTCACCGCCCCAAGAAACCTTCTCTACCCCACCCTCGCTGGCGCCGGAGGACTCGCCGGCGGCGACATTGAAAAGCAGAACCCGCCGGAAAATCAAGAAAATCTTGAAAATGATCAAGATTTTATGTACATTTCGAATCCAATGTATGATGGGGATGTTGAGATTAATGGGAGGAAGAGTAGGGTGGCCGGAAACACGCCGTTTGAGACGCCGGATACTTCGCCGTCGCGGCTGGAACGGAGGAGACGTCCTCCGGCGAGGATAGTGACGGCGGCGGTGGCGGTGGGTGGTGGGAAGGGTGGAGAGGAGGTGACGTCGGTGAAGGTGGTGGTGGTTACGCCGCCGTTGACTCCGATGAAGAAGTTGCCGGAGGCGGTGGATGACGGCGGCGCCGGGTGGTGGTGAGGATAGTAATAATGGGGTTTCTTCTTCTTCATCTTCTGGGACTCCTTGTACTTCTCTTTCTTGGTGATATTATTATTATTTTTTGGTTTATTAATGTGTTGTATTTTTGTTGTAAACTAACTTAGATTAGTGGGATTCATAAGTTGTTTAGTGTGATGGTTAGTTTATGATGAAATTATGATCTAATTATGGGTTTTGGTGGAGGGTAGGGCCGTAGGGGTGTTTGTGCTCCGTTTTTTAGGTTAGAATGTGCTAAATGTTACGGTTTATAGGCCGTAGGGGTGTTTGTGTCCGTTTTTTAGGTTAGAATTGGCTAAATCGTTACGGTTTTTAATATCTGAATAAGCTTACACGTTTTAAATGAAAAAGAAAGTAAAGCTTACACGTTTTAAATGAGAAAGAAAACAAATAGGCCCATCGTTAATGGTCATTGGTTTATTGTTTGGCATGTTGAACCTTCAAAACATGTTTTGACATTGGTTAGATTGACTCAATTTTTTTACAACTATCATTAGGGTGTTCATGGTATGATTTTGTTGTTTAGACGAAAAATATGAACTACATCGCTAACTGCAGTCTATGGCATTGACAAACCAAACAAGTCGGATTAGATCGGTTGGTTTTAACAGGCTTCATTGAATTTTAATTGTTATTTCAAGATTTTAGCTTTTATTTAACTATTAAAAATAAAAGCGGCCGACTAGGTTTACATGTCAACTCCAAGTTCCATATTGAAGTTTATATTTGAATCGTGAACCTAATTGTATAGATCTCACGGCGGTCGAAATAATTTGATTTGGTTAGTTATATAAGTTTCAACGTTTACAAACTCCTTTACTCTAGTTAACACACATTGATATTTAACTAATTACAACTTTAAGTAAAAACAAAAAAACAAAGATATCTTCACACAAGGAAAGATAGTGCTTTTAATCCTGTATATAATCACAATGTATTAAATCTAATACTATTGATTTTGTTATACTATTTTGATTAAGTTAGCATTCCAATCCAGTTAGACACTGTAGGATTATATGTGAACCAATAATCTAAGTCAAACCGTTCGGTCTGATTTGAACAATTTTTTTGAACGACCAACTAAATCACCGGATAAGCATCCTGGATGCCCTCAAACGAGCAAATGCATCCTCTTCTCCATAACAATCAGATTTGATGCATACCCGAACCATAAAGTCACCAAATTGAAATCAAATTCAAATATAATACGCGTTTAGAAATTATTTAAATAATTTTGACATACAACGTATATGATCTTAATTGGTTTTGTTAATAGAATCAAAGGTATTTTTGATGGTACTATTATTGTTTGTTTTTTATTTTTTTATTAAAAGTAATGAAAGCTTTAGATTAGGGGCCCTTTAGATTACTTGATATTGATGGAACAGTTCCAGAAGAGCCACACAATATTTTGGCTCATAAACCCAAGCCACGCCTCTATTATACCAAGGCTCTTTGTCCCCTCTCACCACACATAACCAATATCATTTTATATTGTTCAAAAATATATTGACACAAACCATTTAATTAATTAATTTATTATAATTAATTATTAATTATTATTATTAATTATTATTATTAAATATTAATATTAATTAATATTACATACCTACAAATCTAAGTTACATATACAGTAACTTTAATATATTGTATTCAATATTTCTAATTACAGACCTACAAATCTAAGTTACATATACAGTAACTTTAATATATCTTACTCAATTTTTCTAATTCTAATTTATATAATTTACTTACAAATAGAAGTTGGATAGTTATTGATAAACCTTTTTTTTACCTTTTTTCTTATGTTTTTTAATAAGTTTTAAGATTTTTAATTTTTGCCCTTCAATATTTAGTATTAGTATTTACAATCCTTCAACTTTCTAAAAGTTTTATAATCCTTTTTTACGTGCTTATATTAATGTATGTTCGGTATAAACTTTGTTATACCGTTTCTTTGAAAATGGGTAGGCTCAGATATAATATGTTTTTTTTGCTTCTTTTTTTAACGTTTTCAGTTAATCTACATTTTGCATATTTTTTTTAAAACAAATTGAGTCAAATATAATACGTTTTCGATATACTTTACAAATTCGACTTACTTTATGTTTCGGCGCCACCGCAACACGCGGTACCATTTTTAACTTAAAAACATATTTTTTTCTTATTTTTGTGTACGTGTCGGTATAGGTTCAGGTTTTTTTTATGTTTTCAGTTGATCTACATTTTGTATAAATTTTGTTTTACAACACGTAGGGTCAAATATAATATGTTTTCGTTAGACTTTATCGCAACGCACAGTACCATTTTTAACTTAAAAAAAACTTAATTTCTTTCTTAGTTTTTTGTCCGTGTAGGTATAAGTTCAGATTGGTGTTCGACGTAAATTCTCTTCACAAATAAGTGGGGTCATATATAAGGGTTCGTGTCTTTATTGTATAAATCAAAGTACTTTACATTTGTACCTGTCGCAACACGCGAGAAAGTTTACTAGTTAAATTTTATGTTTTCAGAAAGTTTTGTTTTTTTTTTTCCTTTTTACATAAAAAATTGTAACAAAAATTTAAAGATACTTTCGAATCCATCAAATATGTTTTGATGCTAGTCTCGATGAACTTTTGCAATAATATGGGGTAAAATAAATTTCTCAATTTACTTTTAGTTTTCAACATTATTTTATTAAACCAGTTTCATCGATCCACCAAGTAGCTAAAAGAAAGGCATAAACACCAAATGGTTAGAATAACACAAGCAGTTAGGGTTTCAAGCGAATTGACTGAACATAAAGAAGGCATTGTTTCTGTTTGTTCGATAAGAAAATAAATGTGTCCACACAGTTCTTGGACACTTACTGATTGGAATTTTCTATTCGTGTTCTTTTATTAAGTAAATGAACGTGTTCGAATGTTTGTTAATTTTAGATAGCGAATACAAACCAAGGTTCATGAAAACAAATAAACACAAAGAAGCACTAATGAACAGAAACAAACATATATTAAATATTTTAGTAAATATACAATATACTAATATTTTAGTAAATATACAATATACTAATATTTATTATATATTTTATTAGGGAACTTAGTATTTAAACAAAATATAAACATTAAATACTCCGATGAACTATTGAACATAAATGAACACGTTACCGAACATTCACGAACATAAATGAACGACTCTGTTGGTGTTCGTTCAATTAACTAAACGAACATAATTTCTTGTTCGTGCGGATGAATGAACTCAATGAACTTCCTACTGAACTCTTCACGAAATGTTCTCATAATGTTTGGTTCGTCTGCAACCCTACAAACAGTTACACCAAAATACACTTTTAAAAGATCTTCGTTTTTGCTAATCAACACTATCTGACTTAGCTATATTCTTAACTCATAAGAAAGTCGTCACCTTTATTTCTTCAACCAAGCTGATCAATAATATTCTCTTGCCTTTGAAGTCCTATCGTTTCTGCTCCACCAAGTGATCCACATCGTTGTCAAGGAAATGACATGTAGTTTTTTTCACCAATGAAGTGGTGGTGGAGTGGTAAGGGAAAGACCTAGTATTTCAGTTGACTCAGGTTCGATTCTTGCTCCCCCCCCCCTATTAGTTTCAGCGGCACCGGGTGATGAAGGGAGACTAGACGAGTATGTGGCGATTGCTAGTTCGATCATTGAACTGAGCGGCTTTTACCTCACCACGCCGTCATGCCATCGAGCGAGCGTTCACGGGCTTTGGCCCTAGCTGAGGGTTTTCCCAGGTTTGGGGATGGGTGTATTACGATGTGATAAATTTCGTCAATAATCCATTTGAAGGAGGATTCGTTGGTCGTTCAAAAAATATGTTTACTGCCATATCCATATATATTCTTAACTATATTCTCCAATCATCTTTGATGATACACATAAAAAATGAAAACCCTAGCTCTAGAAAAGTCTCACTCATAAAAAAATGGAACATACATCAGAGGCTGTTGACTACGGATGTTCTCAGTGAACACTCAAAATCAATTTATCAAAAATGACACCTTCAATTGGAGGGGATGAGGTATTTTACATTTTAAGGCAGCATTTAATTCTCTTCAAACTTGACATTTGTATTGGTGTGTAGCACATTGTACTTTAGATTCTCTTTCTTTTTGCAAACACTAAATGGTTTATTATATACAAGTTATGTCCTATGTAATTAAATGCATCATAAGTTTACGCCACGAATAACCATAAGGCCATGTGTAGTCATAAAGATATTGTGGGAGCGTTATGCGACAAATGACGAAATGCGTAAGAGGCTTTATATTATAAGAGGGTGTAGTGGTAAGAGGGTTATATTACCCCTTCAATTTATACATACATACATACATATGTATGTATATATATATATATGTGTGTGAGTGGAGAAGAGAACAACACGCCGCTATGAGGTTCGCGGCGCCACCATTTTTCACCCCCATAGCGCCGCCTGTAGCGGTGTTCCACGGCGCTATGAGGCGCTCCTTCCATGATATGCCGCCCCATTACACAAGACCTAAAGTTTTTTGATTTTGCAAGGAAAAATGGCCTTCTACAATACCAATTTCTATTTAAACTTCAGTTATACTTTGTTTAAAATTTACATCAAGATAGATAGTTGTCGCAACCCCTGACCCCACCCCGGAAGCGGGAGCTGCGAACCAGTCAAGTGGTACCGGTGTTTGTTAATTTGGCAGCGGAATTAAAACATCAGGATTGTAGTTAGAAATAAATATCAGAGTTTCAAAACACCAAACTTTTATATTAAACAAATGGGGTAGAACCCAAGTTTCCATTCCAATACATTTGTCGGGACAAACCCTAATTTATAGAAAATGTAAACTCCTTTTTATTTAGGTAACTTTTATAGCCACTTTTCTAAGCCTTCAGTGCTCTCCAGCTGGCTTCTAATAGCTTCACATTAAGTTACCTAAAACGCGTTTTAAAAACATTTTATCAGCAAGAAATACTGGCGAATTCATCTCAGTTTTATACAAACAAGTGCTTATACTTTACAGTTACTGAGAGCATCTGCATTTACAGTGTTTATACTTACACAATTACTCATTCAGTACTGTCAATCCTGACTTGTGGGTCATATTACTTTGGGTCATGTCACCCAATAGTAACGGTTCATGTCACATTCCCGTGACTGTGGACTAGTAATGTATAGAAAACCCCAACATACCGGCAGTAATTGTAGAATATATATCTCAATTACTGTTAAGCATGATTAAAACATTTGATGTTTTGGTAACACATTTTGACTCCCAAAAAGTTTTACAAAAAGAGAATGTACTCGCCTTGAAAACTTAGGTATTACTACGGAGTTTCTGGTGACAGTTCTTGATTACTTCCTGGAATTTTTATTTAAAACATACAATGGACATGAGTTAGTAAATTAACCCAAATCACTTTAGCCATACATAGCTTAGCCAAACGTCGCGAAACAGAGACATGTCACCTGGACGTCTCCCGCGCGTCACGGGAGATGCCTGGGCTTCTCTCGCGTGTCACCTGAGATGCCCAGATCAGATTTCTTCGTTTTTCGCGTCGGGTCTCGTGGTGCGTGTCCAGTTCGTCGTTTACGGTCCAGTTTGGGGTGTTTTGGAGAGTTGTTGCATCCTCCCCCACCTTGTTTTAAATCTCGTCCTCGAGATTCACTGGAATAGGTGTGGATACTTTCTTTGCATTTCTGACTTTAGCTCCCATGTATATTCTGGTCCTCTCTTTGAATCCCATTTAACTTTGACCAGAACTAATCTCTTGCGCTTGAGATTCTTGATCTTTCTATCTTCAATCTGAATGGGTTTTTCCACAAACTTAAGTTTCTCATTTACCTCTACATCTTGAAGAGGTATCCCCAATGATTCATCTGCTAGTCATTTCTTGAGATTACATACATGAAATACATCATGTATTCCTGCCATTTCCTCTGGCAATTGTAGCTGATAAGCTACTGGCCATATTCGTTTGATAATCTTGAAAGGTCCGACATACCTTGGGCTTAGTTTTCCTTTCTTACCGAATCTTACAACTCCTTTCCATGGTGAGACTTTTAATAATACCTTATCTCCAACTTGAAATTCCAAGGGTTTGCGTCTGTTATCAGCATAACTCTTTGACGATCTCGGGCTGCTTTCAGTCTTTCCTTGACTTGAATGATCTTGTCGGTGGTTTCTTGCACAATTTCAGGACCTGATAGTTGCTTTTCTCCAATCTCTGCCCAACATACGGGTGTTCGACATTTCCGTCCGTAGAGTGCTTCAAAGGGTGCAGCATTGATGCTGGAATGATAACTGTTGTTGTAGAAAAACTCTATCAAAGGTAGATGTTCATCCCAATTTCCTCCAAAATCAATTACACGGGCTCTAAGCATATCTTCCATTGTTTGTATTGTCCTTTCACTTTGACCGTATGTTTGAGGATGATATGTTGTACTTAGATTCAATCTAGTTCCCATTGCTTTTTGGAAACTTGTCAAAAAATGAGAGGTAAAATGGCTCTCCCTGTCAGACACAATAGATAAAAGAATTCCATGCAATGAAACTATTCCATTTACATATAACTTAGCTAACTGTTCCATACTGAAAGTTTCCTTCATCGGTAAGAAATGAGCAGATTTGGTTAACCTGTCTACAATCACCCAGATTGTATCATTACCTTTTCGTGTTTCTGGGTAGTTTGGTAACGAAGTCCATTGTTATCAATTCCCATTTCCAAATTGGTATTTCCAATTATTGCAACAGTCCTGAAGGTTTCTGATGTTCAGCTTTAACATGTTAACAGGTTAGACATTTAGCAACATAGCTTCTACATCCTTTTTCATTCTTATCCACCAGAAATTCTTTCTTAAGTCTTTATACATTTTATCACTTCCAGGATGCATTGTATACTTAGTCTTATGGGCTTCCTCTAAAACTCGATTTCGTAGGTCTCCTTGGATAGGAATCCAAATCCTTTCCTTATGGAATCTCCAAATTCCATATGTTCCTTTCTCTAATTCCTTAATCATCCCTTTTAATCCTTCAGCATCATCCTTGATTGCTGTTTCCTGTGTCTGTTTAATTTGCTCATTTCAATCTATCTGCAGGTTTAGTCTAAGAGAGTGTACTCTTTTCGGCTTCTCATGATACTTTCGACTTAAAGCGTCTGCTACTATGTTAGCTTTTCCTGCATGATACTGGATATCACAATCATAATCACTAAGATTTCCATCCATCGCCTCTGTCTCATGTTTAATTCCTTTTGTCCAAAGATATATCTTAAACTCTTATGGTCTGTGAATACCACGAACTTACTACCGTAAAGATAGTGTCTCCAAATCTTAAGGGCAAAAATTATTGCTCCTAACTCTAGATCATGGGTTGTATAATTCTCTTCAGGCTTCTTAAGTTGTCTAGAGGCATAAGCAATTACTTTTTACGTTGCATCAACACACATCCATATCCTAGCTTAGACGCATCATAATAAACTATGAAATCTTCAGTTCCTTCTGGGAAAGCGAGTATTGGTGCGTTGGTTAATTTTTGCTTCAAAATCCTAAATGCTTCTTCTTGCTTTGGTCCCCATTCGAACTTAACTGATTTGCAAGTTAGCTTGGTTAATGGGATGGCTATTCTAGAAAAATCTTGAATAAAACGTCTATAATATCCTGCCAATCCAAGGAAACTTCTTATTTCCGTTGGTGATTCTGGGACCTTTCATTTGGTAATTGCTTCGATCTTTGTGGGATCCACATGAATTCCTTCGTGGTTTACCAGATGTCCAAGGAATTGTACTTTTTGTAACCAGAATCCACATTTTGATAATTTTGCATAAAGCTTTTCCTTCCTCAGCAATGTTAGGGGTATATGCAAATGCTCATGCGTGATCTTCCTTACTCTTGGAGTAAATTAGAATATCATCTATAAAGATAATTATGAATTTATCCAGGTATGGTTTACATATCCTGTTCATCATGTCCATAAATGCAGCTGGGGCATTGGTTAAACCAAATGGCATGACTGTAAATTCATAATGACCGTACCTTGTCCTGAAAGCAGTTTTAGGAATGTCCTCTTCCTGTACTTTCAATGATGATATCCTGAGCGTAAGTCGGTCTTAGAAAAGAATCGGGCTCCTTGGAGTTGGTCAAACAAATCGTCAATTCTTGGTAATGGGTACCGATTTTTGATTGTCACCTTATTCAATTCTCGGTAATCAATGCACATTCGCATTGATCCGTCTTTCTTCTTGACAAATAACACTGGTGCTCCCCATGGCGATGAGCTGGGTTGTATGAAACCTTTCTCTAGTAATTCGTCCAGCTGTTTCTTCAGTTCTTGCATCTCCATCGGTGCTAGGCGATGGGGTGCTTTGGCAATCGGTGTCGTTCCTGGTATTAGGTGAATTCTAAATTCAACTTCTCGATCTTGGCGGTAATCCAGGCAACTCTTCTGGGAAAACATCTGAGAATTCAGATATTACGGGAATATCTTTTAATTCTTTTCCTTTAGTGTTAATGATTAGGGAAATCATATACACCATTCCTCCTTTCCGTATATAGCTTGCAGCTTTCATCACAGAGATGAATTTTGTCGATCTTGTTGACTTATCTCCTTTAATTGTGATCCTTTCGCCAGATGGCGCATTTACTTCTACAGACTTTTGATCACATACTATTCGTGCCTGATTGGCTACCAACCAATCCATTCCTAACACAACATCGAATCCGGCTAAATCCATTGGAAAAGGGTTAGCAGTCAAATTATGACTTAAAATTTCTATCTTTACTCCTTGCAGGATTTCACTTATTTTGCTAGAAGATCCATTTGCCATTTCCACTAGACAGTCTTGGTGAAGTTTAGTTAATGGTTGATTAAGAAAATTACAGAAGAAAGTATTTATGAAACTTTGGTTTGCACCAGAGTCAAATAATACTTTTGCATAAACATCATTAACTAAAAACATACCGACAATCACATCCAGAATCATCTTGGCTTCCTCGGCGGTCAGTACGAAGGCTCTGGCATTTCTTTGGGTCCTTCCGTCGTCTTTGCTTTCTTGTTTGCTGCTGGAACTAGTTTCGGACAGTTTGGTTTGATATGACCGGCTTCTCCACAATTGTAGCACAACCTATTGCTAACTTTCTTTTGCAGTCTTCTTCCTTATGCTCCGGGAATTTGCAGAAATTGAAGTATGTAGAACATTTTCCTAAATGTTTTCTTTTGCAGTACTTACACGGGGGTGAAGACGAACTAGCCCCTTTCCCACGATTGGAATTACCATAATGTAGTTCCTGGGTGATCTTTTGAGCTAGGTTCCTTTTTTGGTTTTCTTCTTGCGTACGTACCAATTCATCTGTCAAGGTGTTTGCTAGCTCTACTGCTTCTTCTATTGTTTGTGGTCTAGCTGCTTTGACTACATGTCTGATCTCACTGATTAATCCCCAGATGTAACGGAAGATTAATACTGGTTCTGGTGAGGAAGGGTTGGTACAATCCTTGCATATTCAAAGAATGTGATAGTATATTTTCTGCAATCTACCCCAATCATTCTATGATTTAGGAATTTATTAGCAATCTGTTCCTTTTCATTAGGAGGACAAAATTTCCTTTCAACTATTTCTTTAAAGTTGTTCCAATCCATACTGTAAAACCCTGTTACTTCCTCTGGACTGAAGAATGGTGTTCCACCACTCTAGAGCTGCATCTTTAAAAAGATTAGAAGCATACATGACTTTATCTTGATTTGCACATTTACTTATCTTTAAGACTGCTTTTGTCTTTTCTATCAAGCGCAAGGCTGAAATCGCTCATTCATTTCCAGAGAATTCCATTGGTTTGCATGATATGAATTCTTTATAAGAACAACCATATGAGATGGTTCTTCTTCTTTTTGGAATTGGAGCTTGGATTAACAATTCGTGATTTCCATTCATGCTGTGGTTGGTTCAGGGGGTACACGTTTATTCCCGTTTATGGAATTATTTTCTGCCTTTTTAATAGTATCGATAATATAGGGCATAACATCTATGATTCCTTGGGCCACTATGTGTTCGATAGCACTCTTATTCATTTGATTCTCGTTATTATCGTTATTCTGGATTTCCTGATTTACTTCGTCTGACATCTGAATAGTAAACATTTATCAGGTAATAATATCACAGAATAAAGTAAATAACAATCACACCAACACATTGAATCAAAATCGTCGAGCATTGCGACTTTTACTCTTTTCATATATATGCATCTAGTACAAATATAGCTGGAATTCAAACATTACTAACCTATGCATCGATATATTTATATAGGTGATATTACTTTATGTATGTTTTAGTTTTTTTTCTTTTTTTCAAAGTAACAAAATACACACACACATACACACACACACACACACACACACATATATATATATAAAGCTATGGTTTCCTTAAAACTGCATTTCCCGCTCGCCATACTTCCAGACGAGCTTCTCTCCGATTTGGCGAATTCGGTTTCCTTCCTCCACCAGTTCATCTCCAAGATGGTTTCTTCCACATGTTCCCTGGGTAGTATTGGGGCTGGCACTGGTTCAGGGTAAGGTGGAACTGGTTCTTCATAGGGAATTGGGTTTTCTAGCAGGTTCTGAATTGCCTAGTTGTTAGCACACCATTGATCTAAAGGGTTTGGGCCTGGAATTCTAGGTATCACATTAGGATCAAAGGCTGGGATTGGAAATTGGTTTCCCTGGTTCTGTTCTAGGTTCGTGGGCTGGTTAGGAAATAAAGGAAGTAACGGTGGTTCTGGATTTGCTATTTGGTTGAAATTAGGTTCTCCTCCTACATTTCCAAACATGTGAAAATTTGCTAATTGTCTATCCAACTCTTCTTCCCATAAAGGTCTAACTTCTGGGTTGTGGGTGTTTCTCTCAGTTCTAGCTACTATGGCTTGATGTTGTGCTTGCCTCATTCTTTTCCTTCTCTCTCCTCGGGCTCTACTAAACCAACCTCTCTTTTTAGGGGAAAAGGTTCCGCGGATTTGGCTTTGAAAACAAAGATATCTTCGGAATCGGCGGTGTAGTCGGTGGTTGGCTGAGATGTTCCTTCATCCATGAGAAAATTAGGTAGGTGACGATAAGCGTCAGAAGTACCCTGATCACTCATACTGTAAAACTAAAGAAGTTATTATAATAACACCAAGTAATAATATATATATTTGTACAGAGTAACATAGAAGTCACGGATATTTCCTAACATAATTGGTTAAAATTTAGGCATTTCAAAAGAACACCTAAATGGCTTAAACCAGTGGCTCTGATACCACCTTCTTTCGCAACCCCCGACCCCAACCCGGGAGCGGGAGCCGCGAACTAGTCAAGTGATACCGGTGTATATTAATTTGGTAGCGGAATTAAAACATCAGGATTTTAGTTAGGAAATAAAAATCAGAGTTTTGAAACACCAAACTTTTATATTAAACAAATGGGGTAGAACCCAAGTTTCCATTCCAACACATTTGTAGGGACAAACCCTAATTTATGGAAAACATAAACTCCTTTTTATTTAGGTAACTTTTATAGCCACTTTTCTAAGCCTTCAGTGCTCTCCAGCTGGCTTCTAATAGCTTCACATTAAGTTACCTGAAATGCGTTTTAAAAACATTTTATCAGCAAGAAATAATGGCGAATTCATCTCAGTTTTATCAAAACAAGTGCTTATACTTTACAGTTATTGAGAGCAACCGCATTTACAATGTTTATATCTACACAATTACTCATTCAGTACTGTCAATCCTGACTTGTGGGTCATATTACTTTGGGTCATGTCACCCAATAGTAACGGTTCCTGTCACATTCCCGTGACTGTGGACTAGTAACGTATAGAAAACCCCAATATGCCGGCAGTAATTGTAGAATATATATACTCAATTACTGTTAAGCATAATTAAAACATTTGAGGTTTTGGTAACACATTTTGACTCCCAAAAAGTTTTACAAAAAGAGAATGTACTCGCCTTGAAAACTTAGGTATTACTACGGAGTTTCTGGTGACAGTTCTTGATTACTTCCTGGAATTTTTATATAAAACATACAATGCACATGTGTTAGTAAATTAACCCGACTCACTTTAGCCATACAACACGAGACAGAACCCCAACGAACTTAGTCAGGCAGAGCCTCGACATGCGTCGGTGGGTCCTAAATCAATCGGGTAGGATGCCCATACGACACGAGACAGAACCCCAACGAACTTAGTCAGGCAGAGCCTCGACATGCGTTGGTGGGTCCTAAATCAATCGGGTAGGGTAATGAATTAGTGATCGGAGGTTAAGACACTTACAGCGGGCAGCGCTTCGCAGGTTTAGGGGTTTAGGGGGGGGGGTTTCGCAGAGAAATAGAGATAGGGGGAGTATACGATCGATTCAGAGGGTCGAAAGTGAGCAACGAACTTCGTCCCAGGCTGCTCCTTATATACCCGATTTTGACACCTCACGCGTGTCACGGGAGAGCTCAGGTAATCCCTCGCGTGGCGCGGGGGAAGCCTACATGGCCTAGCTAGGCTACGTTGCATGCATAGCTTAGCTAGACGTCGCGAAACGGAGACATGTCACCTGAACGTCTCCCGCGCGTCGCGGGAGATTGCTAGGCTTCTCTCGCGTGTCGCCTAAGACGCCTAGATCAGATTTCTTCGTTTTTCACACCGGGTCTCGTGGTGCCTGTCCTGTTCGTCGTTTACGGTCCGGTTTTGGGTGTTTTGGAGAGTTGTTACAATAGTAAACGGACAACACTTCGATTAAAATGGCCTTTAGATTTTAGAATCTTTTTAGATGGGATGATCTTCTAATGTTTCAGGGAGGAGTATTTGGTCTATACAAGCTATGTATTGGCTTAGAAAGTTTTGATGATGCAAAGTGGACTTGTTTAGCCTATATTAAGCCTGGCAAAAGAAGTCGGTCGGGTTGGATAATTGGTCAAGAGATCTGAAAAAATTGGGTTCGGGTTAAAATATTTTATTTTATAAAAGTGTCAACTAGTAGTCGGACCCGTATAAAACACGGGTAGTTTTAGTAACGTTTTATTATATTAATTAGTAAGTAATTATCGGTTCATTTAGATTGTCAGGGATTTGAACACAGCTACATCAATTGCTTTGAATAGTAAAAGATTTCCTTTTTGTAGGTTAAGACTTCTTACAACTTTTATCCAACCGTCTGCGAATAATGTGTTATCATAACTTGTCCTTATCCTAACCGGTATGAAGGATTATTTTTTCCCCATTTTGAAGTTTTAAAGAAAAGGTATTAACATAAAGTGGTCTTTACCTTTGAATTTTGATTTTATACAAGCTCTAAAAAATTTATAAGTCTGAGTTGTGTCAAAGTTAACTACTTAATATCAACCTCCTTCAATATTGGAGACAGCATCCTCACTCCAACAGTGCTCATCAGTCATCATCTCCAATTAGTCTTTCTGGTGCCCAATAATCTGAAGAAGAGTGCCACATCACCATCTTTCCCTATGCTGCAGAACGATCTATAATTGCAGAAGGAAGACATCACATTCGAAGCTAAACAAAACCCCTGAGGAAAACAATATATGAAACATCTTGTTTAGACATACCAAATCTAAAACAAAACCCTTGGATTCGCATGAAGTACAGTCTTCATTAATCTATAACAACATACTCCTAGACATAACCATCGCATGAACAATACCCTTTTGCTCTTTGTTCCTTGGAATCAACATCTTTCACTTTCCAATAAGATATATTTTCTCTACACAGTAATAAAAATAAAAACGAATGAAATATGCAAGAATTGTTATATCTATAGTAGATATAAGTAAAAAAAATAAATGTAACATTATAATTAACCTAATAGATGTAAGCTCATTGGCTTCTTCAATGGATAAATCATGTGTGCATCTACTAAAAGGAAGCATGTCCTTTTCATACCGAAAATGCAAGGCAATATAAGAACCAGAATCCCTCTATCCTGTCCAACAACTAAAAAGAAACAATTTGATTAAATATAATAAAACCAACCCATAATTAAATTTTTTCTTAAATATTAAATTATGTTTTACTATTCACAGTAAAAATTGGTTAGAAATAGTATAATATACCAGTAAAAATTGCAGCTCCAGGCCCCTTGGTCATTTCGCAACTTCCACACGTGATATATTGGCTGCTAAGTTTCCATTTCGTTTACCAAAAGTAATGAAAACTTTACTTCCCCCGCAACAGGCCAGATCAGAGAGAAATATTTCTGCCATTGTCATATGAAGTTTAATCGACAAGTGTGTTATTCGATTAAAGATTTTAAAATGTAATAAAAAAGCTCGTATATTATATGTTAGTTGCAACCATTAGTATTCGTAGCTTAGCACTATGTTAGTAATGAGCTTACCAGAATATACACGCCTTTCTTCAGCACCATATAGTTTGTCATTAACTACTTCAATATATCGACATTATAATCAAAATGAACAAATTCTCAACAATTTTATAAACTATTTCAATACATACCTTTCAATATCCTCAAGTAGCTTGGTAGCGTTTGCTTTTGAACTGTGACCACAACCTGTAATAAAGTTGAAGATTGGAAACTAAATGAAATGATGAGTATATATAAAAGGCACATCATAACATTTTAACCATCTTCCAACTACCCAATCACTCGAAATATAGGAGTTGAAAATACATCTCTTTGATGATTGATTGATTGATTGAAGTATAATAATAAGTAGCCATCTTAATTTCCTAGAAAAAAAAGTAACAATCATTAGTTTATTAAGCTAACCTGCCGTTGTAGAAACAAAAATGTGGTTAAAGTTGCTTGAAGTTGGACTTACCATCCGAATCTCCAAGATGTTTCCCACTAATAAACACTTGTGGAACGATACGCCTCCTGACTATCTCACTTAGCGCATCCTAAATTTTCGACCCATCCTCTGCAAAACGATATCCATCGCAATTTTTTTAAATTAATGAACACCCCATATTGTATATTAATATAATTATAATAAACCTGAAATCATGGTTACTAAATATACCTGAAATCCAGGTCTACTGCCATTTTCTGCATAGAGGTGTGCATCATCGTATGGTAAATGTAAGACAAAACGTGAACTGAGTCTGTAATTTTAATGGAAGTTTTACCGAATGAATCCCTTGAAGAAGCCTTTCGTGATTCCAGTAACTCCTTTAATCGTTTGTAGACATACAAGTCTTCCGTTGCAGATTCGTTACTGAGTCGACCCTAGTTACGGACGACTTGGACGATAAAATAAAAATATTATATATTTTTGACTCGTAACGGACTCAACACTAGTTACGGACGATAAAATAAAAATATTATATATTTACGACTCGCTATAGACTCGACGCTAGTCACTGACTACGCTCGTTACGGACGACTCGGACAATAAATATAAAATATTTATATATTTTATGACTCGTTACGGAGTCGACGCTAGTTACGGACGACTCGGACGATAAAATAAAAATATTATATATTTATGACTCGTTAGGGACTCGACGCTCGTCACGGACGACTCGGACGATAAAATAAAAATATAATCTATTTACGACTCGTTACGGACGACTCAGGCGATAAAATAAAAATATTATATATTTACGACTCATTACGGACTCGACGCTAGTCACTGACTACACTCGTTACGGACGACTCAGACGATAAAATAAAAATGTTATATATTTACGATAAAATAAAAATACATGAATATATTTTAATCTCAAAAAACATGGACATCATTTATTACATCAGTATATGAAAAAAATGGTATTTTAATCTCAAATAACTTGGACATCATTTATTAGCTAAATGCAACTCTTTTTTATTAAACAACTTCAATGATTGTATCAGTTATAAGTCCTGGAGTAGTAAATTCTTCAAATGATTTATCATATAAGATCCATAATAATTGTTATTCTCATTTATGGCATCACTTCACAAAAGTGGAACATATATAACAAAAATGTTATTTGCAGAACACCAACAACATTTTACAATTCTAAATTCTAATAGCCTTTATTTAATAGACAGTAGTTATACTGAATTCAACTTCAACAATCTTCAAAGATTAAAATTGAGAGGGAAATTTTTACTCTAAGTCCTGAAGATCAGTTTCAAATTTCCATTTAGGGTTCACAGATCTAAAACCTAGAAACAAAATATACGACGAGTACAACATGAAAAGGAGTTATAAAAATCACAAAAAAAGAAGAAATACTAACCTTCTCATTTATCAGGATCAGTTCTATCTTAAAACCTTGATTCCATTTTCGGATGATTCTCGCCTTCATGTTCCACATGTCTTTAGCAGGGTTCAAATCAAAAACAAAACTGAGATTAGAAGATGATCCGGCAACATGACTGTTCAACTTTGACGCCATTTTCGGAAGGTTGGAAGCTTGATTTCGGTGGTTGGACATGCTTCTGAAAAACTGATCTTGAAAATGGAGTTAGATATGGAAGAGAAGAGAGATTATGTGTGGAGAGATTAAAAGATATGAAATTTTGAATTTAGATATGAAAGTCTTGTAACTGATGATGATAATCTTGTCACATTAAATACACTAACTCTTCCCATGCAAATTTTGAATTTAGACGGCTTGAAAATGACATTAAATTCACTCACCTTATTATACTTACACATACAAATACAAACTTAAGAGAAATTAATATTAATATAAATATGTAAATTGATTTATGATGTAATAATAATTTAAAAATGGCATTGTTGGATAGCCTCAATGTTTGACATCCTGGCATTGTTGGATAGCCTCAATGTTTGACATCTAAGCAATCTTATGCCATCATCTTTCTACTTTAACAGAGAAGAGAGATTTGGTTAGGGTCAAAGCAAATACAAATTTGCAAATACAAATTTAAATGAGTTAAGCTTGAAATATGTCCCCTTAGAAAAAGAAAGGTACAGAAATGTGTTTACAAGTTATATATGCTTGCATGGTGGCTAGTTGCGATTGATGGCAGCAGTGGTGATGGCAAATGCATTGGGTACGATAGTGACAGTCGAGATGGAGGTGATGGCATTGAAGGGGAAGAGGTAGACGGTGTAGGAGGTAGTGACAATGGAGATTAGTAGGTGGTTGTGACACATAACGGTGGTGAGTGGTGCTCGCTCATTTAAACTCATTTTAAATTAGCAAGTTTTATAACAAGACCTAATTTGCCGTGAAATATAATTAAGGTTGTATACCTCAATTATCACATTGTATAGTTTCAGCGGCCTAAGTTGATACGTTCCATAATTATAATAGAACTAATTACCTAAATGAGCCCGTAAGTGACTTTATTTAACCATTTCAACCTGTTACATGATTAATGTTACATAATTACTAGGTGTACCCTATATAAGACTATTTGAAAACATGTAGTTAGTTAACTAAAGAACTAAACTAAGTTTTTTTTAGTATAAAGAGGCTGTTTGTTTGTTGTTAATTTTTTTGAACGGCAAGGAATGACGTGTCAACTACCGTGACATCGGGCGCTGTGGCTAAGGTTGACTACTCGACCACCGCCAGCCCCTTGGCTCTCCTAGATGCGTGGAAACCCGACCTCCACCCGCCCGAATGCACGATAGTTGAATAATCGGTAAAAGCTCGCCTCCCATCCAAGACGAACCGTTGCCACTCGTATTTGCCTTTCACCTGGATGCCGCATAAAATAATGGGGAGAGTGAGAGTCGAACCTGGGTCACAAGGAACATCAAGTCTTTCCCCAGTCACTCCACCGCTATCTCATTGACTTGTTTGTTGTTAATTAATAGTCAATAAAATAAATAATAAATAAAAATATATAGTCAGTAAAATACAGAATTATTTATTAATCTATCTGGGAGAATGGAGATGTTCATAGGATTCTATTTTCATGAATACCAACCACAATATGAAAATACTAGAAAAATGTACCAAGTATTGTCTTTTTCTACTTGTACGATGACGACAACTCTTTCAACAACTTTTAGCCATTTGTGATATTTCCAAACATATACAAATGTATTAAAAATCTACATAAAACACACCTTAAGGGTTCATATAAATAAACATATAAACACTTACATTATATTATAGGTGTAACTCGAGATGACACCGACCCGACACTTGAAAGCCCATCGAATGCAAACATGTTTTTAAGCATCAACCTTAGAAGGGTACCTAATCTCAACACAGCTAATACATTTGGGCGACAGTCAACCTTGTGAACTAGGTTCACTCTTGGAGGTATTTTAAACGCCTTTGGACAAGCCATGTCGGTGCAAATGTGGTTTGGGCGAATTATGAAAAATAGATTGTTAGCAATCCCCAAGCAATGAGCATGAGAGCACTTAGAGTACCATCTCTGAATATGTAACTGGTAAAAATTGAAATGAAAGCAATGATGCATGAGAAAGAGGATATACACGATGGTCATGCATGGAGGAGGTGTGGAAGAGGTGTAATGATGGTACGTCAACTAAGATGAAGAAGAGTTTTATGGAAATAGAGGCGTATTCGAGGGTGAACGTGACCCAATGGTTTAGTATAAGATATAAATGAGAACGCCTTTACATCCTAAGTGAGAGTATTCTCTGTATGTAAAAACCTATAATGCTTCACATGCACTCACTTAGCTAACCCAAGAACACACCATCAATGCTCGATGCAACCTACCCTACGCTTGAAGTGTAACTTCCTTTGTAGGTGCACCAATGCTTAACAATCTAGGTCTTAGTCGCATATCTTGAGATGCATATCTAACTAACACGTCACTGTCACTGGCAGTAAGTAGTCCTACCAAGGCTTAACGGAGTAGTTAGCTTATTCATCACCTCGTAGGTGCCCTCGTAATCAAAGCCTCGGTTTGGCTTCGTACTCAAGCTTAGAAGCCTCTGAACTAACGGGCCATTTATGGGAAGGACCATTTTGGGAAGTGTATTATCAAACATACTACTTCTACAACAACCCATAACACTTAATCCAAAAACCCAAAAACCAGCCCATTTAACTAGCCCACAACCATAACGCATCAATAGCCCAAGAAACCAAAATGAAAGCCCATTTGCATATCACCAAATCCACAAAGCCAAGCCCAAACAAATCTCCAAAACCTCCTAGATGCTTGTAAAAATTGTAATCGAACGTTAGTATCCTACGCCAGACAAGTTACACATCTTTCCATGCGACACACACACACACACAAACACACACCATCATCGTTTCTTTCTCTTTTTTACTCATCCATATATAAATAAAACCAACCCCATCTCATCAAAATTCCATCTTTTTTAATATCTTTTGGAATTTTTTCATAATCTTGTTAATACCCACATCAATCAACAATCTGTCTACACAATCATTCAATCAAAGGTATAATCTTTATCCCTTTTTTGTGTTCTTGATTCTACTGTTTGAATACTGACATTTGTGCATTGATGGTGTATGCTTTTTGTTTGTTATTCTTATCTGTGCTTTTTTGGGGCGATCGTTGTTGATTGGGTAGAATCTGATCTTGATTTCTGCAAGTGGGTTTGAAACTTTGAATCCAATAGATGTTATGAAGCAAGAATTTTTTTTTATATATAAAATTAAGTTTGGATGACTAAATATGCAGTTGGGGTTTCTGATTATGTAAAAATAAAGGTGTTTGCAGATTGAGATCAATTATTGTTTTTTTTATTTGATTTATTTTTGATGTTTGGTATATGTGGTTTTTTTTTCCTGGATGAACTTGTATAAATGTGTTTGAATGATTTGATATAAAGTTGTTACTTTAAATATCTGATTTATATTTAATAATCAGTTTTCTTATTCCAGCTTCTTATGTGATGATCATGAATTATTTATATTGATTTTTGACCCTAGATAGTAAGAAAATAATGATAATCGGTTTATCTAGACACTATAAAGACTGATAACGGTGCACTTAATATCGCGATAGTTACTGTAAATGCACACCAAACACACCTTAAGCTTCATTTAAAGGCCTTTAAAATTTTCAAGATTTTCATTTCCTCTTTTGTGTAGAGAACCGAGATGGGGTCAAAAAAAAGGGTAAATGGAGGTAAAATGGGAAATGACGTAATTGGATAAACCGTATTATCATATTATCTCGATAATTGGATTTTAGTTGTTAAAAGAATTGCTTTACGTTTCTCGTTTGTTTTATAGATATGTTGTCTAAAGCCTTTCGAGGTTCGAGGATATTTATTTGATCCACCATTGTTTGTTCTAGCGACACTTTTTTTAGTTCTTAATTATCTCAATAATTAGTTTTAAGTCACATAAAAAGTTGATTCATGTTTCTTGTTTGTTTTGCAGATATGTTGTACACAACCTTTTGAGTTTGTGAAATATTTTATTTGTATCCACCATTGATCATATCTCGGGATAATTCGGTAACTTCACATTTACCTAAATTATTAAATTATAAGTTACTTCAAAATTTCGTGATTTTTCGTGCTTGTTTGTAGATATGTTATCTAAAGTTATTTGACGTTGAAGAATATATATATTTATGCATGCAAAAAGATGCCTGATTTGAGACGTGGAGTTCGCCAATCTAAAAAAATCATTAACACTAATGATGACGATGATGTCGTTGTAGCCCCTACTCCTCGTCGTGGGACCCGCAGAGGTAAAGCTCAGACACCAAAAGCACCAATGCCGAGGCCAGCTGGCAGAGGTCGAGGGGGAAGAGGAACGAAACAAGATAAAAACGTTGAATTGTTTGGTGGGCGTGGCCCCCAGTTGAATTTGGATGTGGCACTTCGTGATCAATTGGTTGTTGGTGCGGAAAAAAATGTTGCTAATGGCGAGGAGGAAGGAAGCTCGGATCCTGTTCCTGAAAGGGTATTATTGTCTTTTTCTAATTTTATATGGTCTTTCAAGATATATGAAGTAAGTGTAGGGCAAGTAACGGGTCAAAATGATTTTGGATGAAAATGGAAATTTTTTTAGGAGTAAAGTACACGGATGGTCTTTGTTGTTTACCAAAATTTTGGATCTGGTCCCTAACTTTCCAAAAGTACATGGATGGTTTCTGTGGTTTGCACTTTGTAACGCATTTGGTTCCCTAGCTTTTTCCAAAAGTACATGGATGGTCCCTGTGGTTTGCACTTTTTAATTCATTTAGTTCTTAACTTGGACATGCTAAAACTTTTTGATTTGTTGGCTGGGGAATAAATGCGTTACAACGTGCAAACCTCATGGACCATCCGTGTACTTTACTCTTTTTTTAGTTATGGACCGGGAAACGTTGGGTCAGATTGGGTTGACATTAAACTTTTTTTGGTTACCTTCGACTTCTTTTATAAATAAGTAAAGTGTTGAATACAATAACGGAAATTGTATTGTTACAATTATAGTGTTATTTATTTGGTTGTCGATTTAGCTAAATGTCTCAATTTGACATGTTTGAGATGAAACACCCAAATCGACCCATTCATATATCATCAAAAGTGTTATGAGTCTGGGGTTGCTTTGGTTTTACATGTAGCTAATCTTGATTTTCACAGTTTTTCTTGTTTCTCGTTTTTAATAGCATGCTTGAGTAATTATGTAATATGATATTTCCTTCTATATGTATGCAATTTTGCTTTGAATGCTTTTAGAGTAGAAAGACTTGTTTCTTGAAATATCCGAAGATCTGCTTGCCATTTTGGGCCTTTTGTGGATTAATTCGAATTAAAAACTTGAGATGTTAAAGAAATTAGAGACGATAATAACATATCTCACAAATTTAATATAATAGAGTATTTTTTCAACAGGTAGATGAATTAGCTAAAAACTGAAACTAGTAGAACGTGCCAACCTAATGTGTCTCAAATGGCCACAATATGCAAAAAGTTTCATTTAGAATAAATTATTTTATTATTTAAATAAGAGTAAAATGCCATTTTTGTCCTTGAGGTTTGGCCAGTTTTGCGACTTTGGTCCAAAGTTTTGTTTTTTTCGCATCTGGATCCAAAAGACCAAAAAATTGGATCTCTTATAATGATAACCAGCCAATTTCTATCGTCTTTTGCCACTCATTTTTCACAATATTTTTCAGAGGTTTGAAATCTTGCCATTTTCATCTGACTCGTTAACTCCATCCATTTTTATCTGTTTAGTCAAGGATATTTTTGTCTTTTTTGTTAACTCCATTTTGTTGTTTAACTTTTCAGGTGCAGGTTGGTAATTCTCCTGCGTACAAGTTAGAGAGAAAGTTAGGTAAAGGAGGTTTTGGTCAAGTTTATGTAGGTAGAAGGGTGACAGGTGGGTCGGGAAACACGGGGCCGGATGCTCTTGAGGTACATGCTATCATCTTTTTCTATCACAAACTCAAATTTTATTATTTTTCTTTATTTTTATTTATTAATGTGGTTTATTTATATTGGGTACAATACATGGGTGTAGGTTGCTTTGAAGTTAGAGCATCGGAATGGAAAAGGGTGTAATTACGGTCCACCTTACGAATGGCAAGTTTATAGGTATGTAACGTTTTTTAGAATCATCAAATTTTGGCGGGTTGGTTAAGGGTCAAAATGGGTATTTTTTTCGTTGGATGGACATGCAAACACTATCTTAAATGTTAATAGGTATTTAATGTATCAAACACGATTACAAAAAAAAAATATATATTTTGCAATAGGGATATTGGATTTAAATAACCCTAACTTTCACCATTTGGCCCTATAACACTCCCAACTTTCAACTTATTTTCCTTTGGCACTCCCAAACTAACTGAACCCAGTTTTACTTTTTTTTTTTCTGACGTGGCACTTGTTTAGTGACGTGGCATCTGACATCAGCTAACTGGGTTAGGGTTCAGTTAGTTTGGGAGTGCCAGAGGAAAATAAGTTGAAAGTTGGAGTGTTATCGGCTAAATGGTGAAAGTTGGGGTTATTTAAATCCAATATCCCTTAGCAATAATATAGTCTTTTTAATAAAATGTACATTTCAGACGGCTTACGAGTTGTTTAACCATTTGATTAATTTCTTTGTAAGTTATGCTAAATTTTATGTTATCCGCTTTACTTGCTTAATCCAAATCGACCTATTTATAAGCAAATGGGTTGAAACCGTCACATCTACATTTTTGTTTATGCTTCTTGAATCTCAATTAGTACAACAAACCCTCATTTCTTATTAATGTTTTTATTCTTGTGAAGTAATCTTAACGGTTGTTATGGACTTCCAATGGTCCACCACAAAGGCCGCCAAGGAGACTATTATATCCTTGTAAGTTTTCTTTATTTTAGGGAAATATGTAAAAATCCCTTTATTTTATTTGGAGCTTTTAAATAATATCTAAAATATATTCGCTCTATTTTTGTTTTAGGTTATGGACAAGCTAGGCCCAAGTTTGTGGGACGTGTGGAACGCTAGCAACCAGACGTATGAGAGAATTTAAATTTTCATATCAGTTTCATAATTTTTCTCTTAATATCATTTTAATTGCGTATCATATTATATATATATTTTTTTAACTTTTGGCAGTCTCCCGGAAGAAATGGTAGCTTGTATAGCAGTGGAGTCTTTATCAATATTAGAGCAGCTTCACTTAAGAGGGTACTCCAAATTCTTTTATCACACTTATACGTAATTTTTTATTACGAACAATGACTTTTGAGCCCATTTCATATATATTTTTTGAAACAAAATTCTTTCTAAATTTTTAGTATCATAGTTACCCATTTCACAGTTTATAATATATAATCAGTAACTATTAATGTCTTGTTTCACTGAATAAACGAAGGAAACATTACAAGTAACAAATTTTATCTTATTGCTATGAAATGGATACGTACAGTTTTTAGTGTTTTGTAAGTGTATATTTGATAATATGAAACTTAGATATATTTGAAATTTTAACCTTTTTTAAGTGAACATATGAAGTTAATCTTAATTAATATTCTGAATACGTAACAGTTTGATCATTATTGTTTTCTCAGTTTTGTTCATGGAGATGTGAAGCCAGAAAATTTTTTACTCGGTCAGCCCGGGACACCCAATGAGAAAAAGTTGTATTTAGTTGATCTTGGTTTAGGTATTTTTTTCATTTATTATTTTTTAAGCTCATGTTTTATACATATTCTGGATGAGGTTTATAACGGGTCCATTGTTTTTTTTTAAATAAATATTTCAGCTTCAAAATGGAGGGACACGTCTTCGGGTAATCATGTTGATTATGACCAAAAGCCTGATGTGTTCAGGTAATAAATTGTTTCACGATCGATTCTATATGCTCCAAATGTTAATTTATTAAAGTATTGTGTCTTTGAAATAACTCCTTCGTTGAATATCTTGCACTCAAAAGAAGTCCTATATTGCTTTTTATAGTAACTAGTAAAATTACCCGCGTGTTGCGGCTGGACTTTGGTCGACATCGGTTGGGTTCATTACGGTATTGATACAATACCGATTACCGACACCCGGTATAATAACCGAAAGAGAAAAACATAAAAATCAAGTCAAAAGAAAAGGTTATTGAAGCTTAGGGGTTGTTTGATAACTTTATTAAAGTTTGGATAAGGTCTACTCGATACGATACCGGCACCTGGTATAACAACCGAAAGAGAAAAAACATAAAAATAAAGTCGAAAGAAAAGTTCATTGAAGTTTAGGGGTGTTTGATAACTTTATTAAAGTTTAAAGTCTAAGAAGTAAACTGAGTGAACTACATGGAGTGAAAGTGTAAAAGGCGTGGTTACTATTCATCAATCCTCACCTTTTAATATATAATATATAATATATAATATATATAATATCATTTGTAGTGTTGATTTCATCACAAAGAATGTGTTATATGAACACAACATTATTAACAATTCCTTTTTTTAATAAATAACCACATTGTCTAAAGAACAAAATGTGGAAAAAGACTTGTCAGTGTAGCTACATAAAAATGTGAAAAAAATTGTCATTGTACCTACATAAAAAATGTTAAAAATGGTCCATTAAAATTATGAAACTCGCAAAGTTGTACGCTTCTGCTGTTATTATATAATTTTGAACGAGTATATTTCCTTCATTGATGGTGTGTATTTTATCTTTTATTTGTGGATATTTTTCCTATAAATATTGCGTTTTCTATATAGGGGAACGGTACGTTACGCGAGTGTACATGCACATTTAGGAAGAACAGGAAGTAGACGAGATGATCTTGAATCTTTGGCTTATACATTGATATTTCTCCTTAAAGGGAAACTTCCGTGGCAAGGCTTCATCGTGAGTTCATTATTAAATTTTATCAAGTTATCCCAATTTTCAATTTTTTTTGGTAGCTCCAATCATTTGTTTATTAACTTTCAAAGGCGGAAACGTTTTAAAACCATGTTTTCTGTGGTCCATCTATTAACAACCGGTTATCTAATTATGATTATTAAATATCACAAATCACTTCTAAAAAATTGTCAGAAATACGGAAGAGTAAAGTACACGGATAGTCTCTGTCCCTATGGTTTTCCAAAATTTTGGATTTGGTTCCTAGCTCTTCAAAAGTACACGGATGTTCCCTTTGGTTTGCACTTTGTAACGCAATTAGTCCCCAACCAACAAATTTAAAGGTTTTAGCAGGTCCAAGTTGGGGAATAAATGCGTTACAAAGTGCAAATCACAGGACCATCCAAGTACTTTTGGCAAAAGTTGGGGACTAAATGCGTTACAAAGTGCAAAGCACCGGGACCATATGTGTACTTTTGGAAAGCTAGGGATGAAATCCAAAATTTTGATAAACCACATGGACCATTCGCGTACTTTACTATTATGATTATTAAATATCACAAATCACTTCTAAATGTATACTTAAAACACCCCTCTAATGTTACAAATAAAAACTTATCAAAAAATTACGGAAAATGTATTGAATTTATGACATCATGTTTTAATTTTGTTTTTGCAGGGCGATAACAAAGGGTTCCTTGTTTGTAGAAAGAAGATGGCGACGTCTCCCGATCATCTTTGTTACTTTTGTCCTTCACCATTTAAAGAGTTCCTTGAAGTGGTGACAAGTTTAAAATTTGATGAAGAACCTAATTACTCGAAGCTTATCGCATTGTTCGAAAATTGTCTGGTTTCTAATGCCTCTTTGCGTCCATTGAGAATTGACGGTGCCCTAAAGGTTCGTTTTTTATGATTAATTTGTATTTTAGTAATTAGTGGTTCTAGTTAGAAGTGGTAACATTGGGTGGTTCGGCTGGGTTACGTAAAATTTTGAAGTATGGGTCAAAACAAGTCATATTGGTCTCACAAGTAAACTATTTTTTTTATGAATAACTAGTGTGCCAATATGAATGTGTTTACATTTTTTTTATTTTAATAATAATCAAAGAGTGTATTGGTATAATTGTAATTGATTTTTGATGGATTGATAAAGCTTACAATGGGGCTCTATATATAGAGCTGATAATTACAAAAGTAAACCCTCTAAAATAAAACATGTGAAATACTAGTTCTAATATTGTTTAACATTCCCCCGCAAGTTGAGGGCGGGGTGCGACCTGCAACTTGGATCGTAGAAAGATGAACCTTTGTGAGGACAATGGCTTAGTGAACACATCAGCAATCTGGTCGTTGGTGGAGATGAACTTGACATTTAATTGTCCTTGAGCTACCTGTTCTCTAACGAAATGATAATCTACTTCAACATGCTTTGTGCGAGCATGAAAAACAGGGCTAGCTGAGAGATAAGTGGCTCCAAGATTGTCACACCAAAGTGTGGATGAATATTTGGTAGCAATACAGAGTTCATGTAGAAGTGCTTTTAACCAAAGTAGTTCTGCAACTGTGTCTGGAAGTGCTTTGTACTCTGATTCAGTTGACGACCTGGAGACAGTTCGTTGTTTGCGAGCGGTCCAAGAGATTAGGTTAGATCCCAAATAGATTGCAAATCCTCCGTGGACCGACGGTCGACAGGACAGCCAGCCCAATCAGAGTCAGAGTAGGCCTGAAGGGCGGTGTCATGCCAATGTGCATCAGTGAAGGCATGTAAAAAGGAGCTCGAGTTATGTCGAAAGAGTAGGCCAAGATCAGTTGTGCCCTTTAGATAACGTAGGATACGTTTGACAGCAGACCACTGATTCTCTGTAGGCGCATGCATAAATTGACACACTTTGTTGACAGCAAATGCGACATCTGGTCAGGAGAGAGTGGAATATTGTAATGCTCCCACTATTTGGCGATACAGTGTCGGGTCAGTGTCGGGTCTGATAGGAGAGGACTGTCATCATTAGTTAATACTTGAGAGGTACTCATAGGAGAATTAACGGGTTTGCAATCAGAGAGACCAGAGCGCTGTGATATCTAAGATGTATTTTCTTTGTGATAATAAGACATTCTTTTGATGATGAATTACCTCAATTCCCAAAAAGTAATGAAGTATGCCTAGATCTTTGATGGCAAAAGACAGGTTCAACTGTTTAATAATACGTTGAATGGTTGAATCGTTGTTACCAGTGATGATAATATCATCCACATAAACGAGAATGTAGACTAAGGTGGCACCTGCTTTGAGAATGAACAAAGATGGATCCATTTTGGACCCGTGAAAACCCAGTTGTTGAAGCACAGTGGAGAGGCGATGAAACCAAGCACGGGGGGCTTGTTTGAGCCCATATATTGACCGATGAAGTAGGCACACATGATTGGGTTTGCGTGGGTCTTCAAAGCCTGGGGGCTGCCTCATAAAAATGGTTTTTGAGATGTCACCATGTAAGAAAGCATTTTCCACGTCCAATTTACGTAGAGACCGTTGTTATGTAACAGCTAGTGATAAAATTACCCTTATAGTTGTAGGCTTGATAACAGGGCTAAAAGTTTCATGATAGTCAACACCCGGTTTTTGATGAAAACCTTTCGCCACAAGTCTAGCTTTGTAGCGACTAAGTTTGCCCTGTGCATCAGACTTTAACCTGTAAACCCAGTTGTAGTCAATCAAATTAGAACGATTATCATAAGGGACTAAAGACCATGTTCCGTTCTTAATAAGCGCCTGAAACTCCTGTTTCATAGCATGACGCCACTCCGGGAATTTGTTGGCGACGGTAAAAGTAGTGGGAACAGTGGGACCGGAAGAAGTGGTGGCAGAGTAGGCTGATGGGTTATAAAATGTGGTTTGTTTTGGATTTTGCCTTAGATTAGATGGTCTTGTACGAGGAGGTGGGGGAGTTGGTGTGGGTATGGCTGATGGTGGTACATTTTGGGGCTGTTCTATGCAAGATGGGCTGGTAGGGGCTGTGAAGGATGGGTTGGGGTTGGGTGTTGCTGGGCAGGTTGATGCGGGGCTGTTTGGGCCTGTGCAGGTTGGTCCGTGGCTGTTTGCTGTGGTTCAGTTGGAGGCTGGTTGTCGGGAAACAAAGGAGGTGGTCTGGAAAAATAGAAACAAAGGAAGGTGTGTTGTTTGGAATTGGTGATGGGGCAGCTGGATTAAAGGGAAAGATCTGTTCATTAAAACGAACATAGCAGGCAATATAGATGCGCTCAGTAGCGATGTCAAAACACCGATAACCATGGTGTGATGGGCTATAACTGAGGAATACACACGGTGTCGATCGAAAATCCATTTTGTGGTGATTGTAAGGAGTAAATAGGGAAAACATTGACAACCAAAAACTCGAAGAAAGGTGTAATCAGGTTTGCGGTTGTAGATGTGTTGAAAAGGAGATTTATTTGATGAAACGCGAGAAGGAAGGCGATTTATTAAGTAGACAGCGGTTTCGAAGGCAAAATGCCAGAATTTTTGTGGAAGGTTGGATTGGGCTAGGAGGGCAATTGTAATTGGTATAATTACAATGGGTATAAACTCTGATACCAAATCAAAGAGTGTATTGGTATAATTGTAATTGATTTTTGATGGATTGATAAAGCTTACAATGGGGCTCTATATATAGAGCTGATAATTACAAAAGTAAACCCTCTAAAATAAAACATGTGAAATACTAGTTCTAATATTGTCTAAAATAATAAATTAAGTTTCGTATAGGATGATTTGTGAGGTGTTCACTGCATATACAATTTGAGTGACTTTCGACCCATTTGTGAAGTGTTTTATGCATGAAAATAAAATTTGTTCGAGTTTTAACTCCCTTCTTGTTAAATAGTTTACGTTTACTTGTTGATAAAACACGACTTGAATCAAAAGCTAGTTCTAGTGTTAGGGATAATTTTTATATAATGTTATTTGTTTGTGTGTTTTATTTAGGTGGGGCAAAAGAGGGGAAGGTTACTTAGTAATTTGGAAGACACTCAACCTAGGAAGAAAATCAGGCTCGGGATTCCCGCTAATCAGTGGATTTCCGTTTATTCATCAAGAACACCAATGAAACAAAGGTATGATGTCACTTATGTTTTTGTGAAATATAATCATTGTACACGGGTTTTCCAAAATTTTGGATTTGGTCCCTAGCTTTTCAAAAGTACACAGATGGTCCTTGTGGTTTGCACTTTGTAATGCATTTGTCCCCAACCAACAAACCTAAAGGTTTCAGGAAGTCCAAGTTAGAGACTAAATGCGTTACAAAGTGCAAACCACAGGGACCATCCATGTACTTTTGGCAAAAGTTGGGGACTAAATGCGTTACAAAGCGCAAGCGACCGGACCTTCTGCTACATTTGGTAAGCTAAGGATCAAATCCAAAATTTTGGGAAATCACAGAGACTATCCGTGGGATACTTCTACATTTTAGCTAGTTTGATTATTTAAACAAAGGGTTAATAAGTTATAAGTGCATGCATACTTTAGGCAAATTCTCCATTTACGTGAAATAGCAACATCCTCTAGGTTTCTTTTATTTAAAATGATTTCCTGTGTTTTAAGTGTTATGATGTAAAACAATTTGATAGCCAATCTTTAATTATATTTTCTAGGGACCAAAATGTTAAATTTTGGTCCCTAAATGGATAAAATTTTAGTATATTACTATTTTGTATAGAAAAGGTATATTGCCTGACATAGTTGTTAATATAATTGAATCTGAATTCCTTGATTTCTATTGATGAAGAAGAGAACAATATATAATACAAGAACCTAACTAAATCCTAACTAATTCAGGGATAATACCTAACTAATTTAGGGATAAAATATAAACCGGATATACATAAGAAATACATAGATATACATAAACTATAAAACGGATATACATCCGCTAATACGCCCCCGCAGTCGTAGCAGTAGGTCTTCCGATGCATAGACTGGACCGAAATCGTTGAAACAACTGGCGTGGAAGACCCTTGGTGAATATGTCAGCGTATTGATAGTCTGCTGGAACATGAAGAACTTTGACAGAACCCATACGAACCTTCTCGCGAACAAAATGAATGTCAATCTCGATATGCTTGGATCGTTGATGTTGGACCGGATTCTGAGATAAGTAGACAGCAGAGATATTGTCACAGTAGACAACTGTGGCCCGGGTAATTGGAAGATGGAGTTCGAGAAGCAGGTTTCTGAGCCATGTTGTTTCTGCAACAGTGTTGGCCACACCTCTGTATTCAGCCTCTGCACTGGAACGTGAGATAATCGCCTGACGTTTTGAGGACCAAGAAACCAGATTATCACCGAGGAAGACACAGTAACCTGAAGTAGACCGTCGTGAATCAGGGCAGCCTCCCCAATCCGCATCAGAATAGGCTGTGATATGAGCTGATTTGGATGGTAAAATAGAGATTCCATAGTCTAGTGTACCCTTGAGGTATCGAAGGAGCCGTTTCATGAACTGGAAATGAGGATCTCGAGGGGAGTGCATAAATAAACATAGTTGTTGCACCGCATATGATATATCAGGTCGTGTGAAGGTTAAATACTGCAGTGCACCAGCAAGGCTACGATATAAGGCACCATCTGAGAGGGGTTCTCCAGCAGTTGCACTTAGTTTAGAATTAGTGTCAGTAGGTGTGGCACATGGTTTACAATTTTCCATTTTAGCACGAGCTAAGATCTCTGCTGCATATGTGGTCTGAGATAAGAACAGGCCACCATTTCGTCGGGTTACCGCAATCCCGAGAAAGTGATGTAGTGGTCCGAGATCAGACATGGCAAATTCCCTGGAAAGAGTGGCAATGAAGTGCTGCAAAAGTGTCGGATTGGAGGCTGTCAAGATGATGTCGTCTACATAGAGAAGTAAATATGCCATTTGATCACCCTGTTTGTAAACGAACAAAGAAGTATCACTCGTGGTAGATCGAAAACCACACTTTTGTATATAGGAAGCAAATCTGAGGTACCACGCACGTGGAGCTTGTTTTAGCCCATATAAAGACTTTTGAAGTCGACAAACATGCTTTGGATTTTTACTGTCAACAAACCCAGGTGGCTGAAACATGTAAACAGTTTCATTAAGGTCCCCGTGTAGGAAAGCGTTCTTGACATCCAGTTGATGAATGGGCGAAGAACGTGAAGTTGCTAAGCTGAGGACAGTACGAATCGTAGTGGCCTTAACCACTGGGCTGAATGTCTCGTCACAATCAACACCCACCTGTTGAGATTTGCCATTTACAACCAAACGCGCTTTGTAGCGCTGTAATGTACCATTGGCATGGTATTTGTGGCGAAATAGCCACATACATCTGATAATATGAGCATCTGCAGGTCTTGGCACAAGCTCCCATGTATTATTAGCTATTAATGCCTGGTATTCGTCGGTCATAGCCGAGTGCCAGTTCTGGTCGGTCAAGGCCTGGGTGTGGGATTTGGGTAGTGGGGAAATATTATGCTCGGAGGTGGCTAAGAGACCGTGGGGGTGGGGGTTGGTGTGGAAGCATGGGCTGGAAAAAAAATGGGTCTGGATGTTGCTGGGTCAGACCTGAGCATGGCGCCCGCTATAGAAAATAGCGTAGCGAAGCGATATTATGTCGCTATACGTTGGTTAGCGACTAAACAGCGGATTTAGGGTTTTTTTTAATTATTGTATATAGCGATTGAAAAAAGAAGCGTATTTAGGGTTTTTTGTTTCAGTATTGAAAAAAGAAGAGTATTTTCTTCCATATTTACCAGAATTTTGATAAAATATACATGTAAAATATTTCTAAGACTTTCTTCTAGTGTATCGCTAAATATGAAATGGCACCTGCAGACCTGCTATTTCATCGCTATGCTACGAGCATATAGGTAGCTTGTCGCTATTGACAACCTGAAATGGAATTGATCTTAGTACATTGCTTAGTAAAATTCCATATTTATAAATAATTAAATATATCTATTTATATTCATAAATGGTAGGTACTATTACAATGTAAGGGATTCAAGACTACACCAGCATTTGGAACAAGGGAAAAACGATGGGCTTTACGTTAGCTGTGTAGCCTCATCCCAGAATCTATGGGCCGTCATCATGGATGCCGGGACTGGGTTCACTTCACAAGTTTATGAAATTTCCCCCGTCTTTTTACGCAAGGTAATATACATGCATGGCTTTTATGCTCTTCCTCTTATATTCACTCTGCAATAAACTATAGGTAGAATAATGGGTGGTTCAGTTGGACTGAGTAATGGGTCAAAAGGGTATGTTTTTTTATATGATTTGGGTTGACCATTGATCTGATAACTTGTTCAAAAGTAACTTGATCTGATAAATTATGTTTGCTTTTATATATTAGTTTGTTTCAAAATAATTGTGCACTTTACAAATTAATGGTTACAAACAAATGCACCCAGTAAAATCCCACTTATAGAAAGGCTGCTTCCGCTTAGAACACCCCCCCCCCCCCCCCCCCCAAAAAAAAAAAAAAGCAAGAAAGAAACATTTTCAGAACAAAATGGATGGTTATTTTTTTTTATTTTCCCCAGTTTACCCTTAATTGCCTGAAGCATTGGTTATTGCAAGTTTTCCAAGTCAGTTGATATCTTAAAAGGAATTAAGGGTAAAACTGTCATTTAGCTTAATTAGAGTCTGCATTCATTGTACTTGAAATGTGGTGTGTTTTTTAGATTATGTTTATGGACATTTATTGTGGCGGACGGTTAATCATGCATCATGTAGTGGCGTTGATAGCCAAAAGACAAGGGGTACATGCACAATCGGTCTTTTTCTCGGTTGCTAAGTGTTATGTGCCTTTTGTCCAAGGCTTGATGCAAAACTACTATCGAGCCGGGGGTCTCACTGGAAGCAGTCTCTCTATTCCAACAGGGTAGAGGCAAGGCTGTCTACATCTTACCCTCCTCAGACCCTACCTTAGCTTTGCTATTGGTGGGATTTAGTGAGTATGATGATGATGTTTATGGACAATTATTATGAGACGGAAGGGGTATAATATAAGCAATTAGTGTTAAATATGATTGCAAAAACTATTCGATAACGGGTTTTATGAGGAAAAGTACACTTTGGGTGACTCTCAGCTCGTCTGACCTGTTTCTCTTTTACCAAAGGGATGGGTCGGTTGGGTTAGATAAAAGGTCAAATGGGTAACTTTATATGGTCACCAAATTTATTTTATTTCAGTCACAATCTGATTTTCTGTATAAAGAGATTTATTACGAGGTCTTATGCATTTAAGAAACACATGTGACCTTCGAACTGTTTGACACATTTGTCTTTTAGCTACATGTTTTTTTTTCGTTTATACTATGTTGACCCTTATTAAGACCTGAAGTCAATTGCCGCCTTTACAATACACATTTGAATGCTTTTTGTGTGTATTTAAGGAGTGGATAATGGAACAATGGGAGAAGAATTATTACATTACGTCACTTGCGGGTGCATCAAATGGTAGTGCCTTGGTTGTAATGTCCAAGGGTAAGTTCTATTCTTGGATTTTTTCCGTTTCTTTTTTTTTTAAAGTAAAATGTCATTTTTGTCCCTGAGGTTTGGCCAGTTTTGCGACTTTTGTCCAAAGGTTTGTTTTTCCGCATCTGGATCCAAAAGGTTTGTAATCTTGCCATTTTCATCCTTCTCGCTAACTCCATCCATTTTTCTCCGTTAAGTCAGGGGTATTTCCGTCTTTTTGTTAACTTAAAGGGCAATTTGATATTTTTCAGGGGTATTCGGTCTTTTTACATAAAGTGAAAGAGACCGAATTGCCCTTTAACTTAGCAAAAAAGACGGAAATACTCCTGACTTAACGAAGAAAAATGAATGAAGTTAACGAACCGGATGAAAATAGCAAGATTTCAAACCTTTTGGATCCAGATGCAGAAAAACAAACCTTTGAACGAAAGTCGCAAAACTAGCCAAACCAAACCTTACGGACGAAATGGCACTTTACTCTTTTTTTTGTTGAGTCGAACTTTAGCTAAGAGTCAAGAATATGAATTTCCAAAAATGCTGTTATCGTTTTTGTTTTTAACCATCATTAGGGACAACGTATACACAACAATCGTACAAAGTGAGTGAAGTTTTTCCATTCAAATGGATCAACAAGAAGTGGAAGGAGGGCTTTTTGGTCACTTCAATGACCACTTCGGGGAATAAATGGGGCATCGTGATGTCTCGTGATACACAATATTCTAATCAGGTATATTTCAAATTGGATTTATAGTTTATACCTGCTTGTCAAATGTCTATAGTACCCTTTAGTTACAACATACAAAGGACAATTATAAAGAAAAGCTTATGGACTTTTGTTGATTTTGCACATAAGTCGTTTGGCGATATTTTTGCATGATTAAATTCTTGGACTTTTACAACCTAACAAAAATCCTTTTTATTAAGTTTTATAAAGTTCAGGGACTTAATCATGCAAAAAGGCACCTTTTCATTTGATTTTTAAGAAGTTTAAAGGATTTTGTTATGCAAAAAAGGACCTTTTTTTATCTAAAGATTAGTTTTTAGAGTTAAGGTATTTTTTGTTTATTTAAAAGTTAAGTGATTTATCATTTATAATATGATTATCAACTTGGATAATAAAAAAACCCCTTCATTATTTTAGTTACCCACCCTTAATTGATTATTGCAACATCAAATGGCAATAATCACTTTAAAGGCCCAATAATTCTTTTAATAATGCCAAGGGGAAACTAGGTAATTATGACATAAAAATTTCTAAAAAGTAAAGAGATTTTGTGGACCTCAAATCAACCTTGTTTCAATGAGATAATTTGCAAAAAAAAAGTGATTTATACACAAAAAGTATTCCCTTTGTTGCGTTTAATTCTATTTTTGTTGCGTAAAACCACCTCCGTTCAAAGTGATTATTGCAACTTAACGAATGAGAACAGGAATCAGATAATCAGTTAGATAAAGCTAACAATGGCAATTATAGATAATGGAATGATAATCAGTTTCTGTCGACGCAAAAAAGTGATTAAATTGCAACGAAGTGATTAGTTGACGCAAATCCAAACTTCTTTTAAATATCTCAACGATGCGGAGCGTTTTGGTAATTAAAACATGAATATTTTTCTCAAAAGATTCAAAACTTGCAGGTTGTGGAGCTTGATTTTCTATATCCCAGTGAAGGGATTCCACAGAAGATGGGAAAACGGGTACCGAATCACATCGGCTGCCGCTACTGAAGATCAAGCCGCTTTTATTCTTAGTACTTCCAAAAGGAGACTTCAAGATGTTACTCAAGAAACACTTAGGACAACCACTTTTCCTTGTACACATGTTAAGGTATTACTGTTTTCAGATTTTCTTTTTTTCTTTTTTAAATACCACATGTCAAAAATAACCCTTTGGGTATACTTATGGAGTGATTAACTTGTTCTATTTATTTTTTTATTTTTTTGTAGGAAAAATGGTCAAAGAATTTGTACATAGCATCCATCTGCTACGGGAGAACCGTATCTTGAAATTTGCAAGATTTTTTTGGCGGTACGTATAATGTTTGGATAAACTGATTTTGATTATATAGAGGCTTAAAAAGCAGATTTGGATTATGAGGTTTAGACAAGTTACACAACATGTTATTTAAGAAAAATTAAAATTGTTTATATTACCATATTTTAAGACCTTTTACCCATATCTTCATTACCCCCCGCTTGAGGTATGCGCATATAATGTATATATGTGTGGGCGCTCAGGGGGCAAAAGTGAAAGTGCACTAATTTTAACGTTATTTTACTAATTTCCTGAAAATAACGTTAAAAGAGGGGGATGGTTAATCATGCATCATGTGGTGGCGTTGATAGCCGAAAGACAAGGGAGTACATGCACTAATCGACCTTTGTCTTAATTGCTGAGTGTTATGTGCCTTATGCCCAAGGCTTGATGCAAAACTACTATCGAGCCGGGGGTCTCATTGGAAGCAGTCTCTCTATTCCTACGGGGTAGAGGTAAGGCTGTCTACATCTTACCCTTCTCAGACCCTACCTTAGCTATGCTATTGGTGGGATTTACGGAGTATGATGATGATGACCCATATTTTCATTGTTAATAAACTACTACTAATAAAAATATAATTCTTGGAGCTTTTTCTGTAAGGCCATCCATATATTGAAACTACTTTAATGTCGTTATACCACACAAGTATGCATCATGTTTTCCTCGTATAAAATCCGGCCAAAACATGTTTGATGACTAAAATGCCCTTAAATCTTTTAACACGTGAGTAGTTATTTACTTTACTAAATCAAACGGGTGACCAAGGGTACTCTTGTCTTTACCAAATTTAAAAAAAACATATTCATCATGTTATATGTTTATGGTTAGATTTGGTATATAAAGGAAACAAGATCCATACGAGTGGCAAATAAAGTAGTTTCAATATATGAAGAGTTGTATGACCTTTTCATACACTATCACAATTATCTATGATTATTTTTTTTAATATCATACGACTAAAATATATAAAATTATATCCTAACAATAATTAGTTTATTAATTAACAAGCATTTACTGAACACTCAAGTTATATAGTTTGTCACATGGTTCGACCGGTTAAGACTTAAAAGACATTTCGGTCCATTACTTATAGGCCATATCAGTTTCATATCGCACATCCAAACTCCCCCCCCCCCCCCTAATATTATTCTTCTCTTGCATCTAACACTGTCCGTTTTACTTTCACAGGGTGATCATGGCTATTCTACAAACTGAAATATGCACAGAAAAATTCCCATTACGCCCTTTCGTTAAGGGTATAATAAATCTGCTCAAAGTGATGTCGTTTAGCTGCCTTCCCGCCACCCGTTTCTTGATAAAAAAGTGATTGACTAGAAATGTTGTTGACTTAAAAGTCAAAGTGTCTGGACCGCTTTATTTTAAGAAAAAAAGAAAGAAAGATCCGTAATTTATATACTCTGTTGTTGTCACGAAGAAGAAGAAGAAAGGGTTTTGTTTGAGCACCCCTATCTTTTTTCGGATTGGTGGTATGTAGTAAGTATATGGTGTATAGTTGCTAAACTTTTGAAGTCTAAACTGGTGGTCAAAATTTAAAAGTGTGTTGTAAGGCAAGAAATGGTGAAGAGATTAATACTATTCTTGCTGAATTGATCCTTTTTCATGGGATAATCTTGATGGGTCGTGTTTGTGGGCCCGCGGGTGCAAAGCGGCGCATTGACATGAATGCACATGAAAATTTTATTTTGTTTTGTTTACGCATATTAAGACCATTCGCTATTTCTTGAAGCCCGATCTCTCCCTTGACCTGTTGAACATATAAAATATAATTTATTTTATATTTTGCATATTAAACTCGCATGAGTAAATATTTCATAGCGTTCGCTATTTCTTAAAGCTCGATCTCTTTCAAAATGAACCACATTGTCAAGACTCAAGGGAAACCATGAATGATAAACCTATATAGTATATAGAAGAGCTTACCTAATTCATGGTAAGTATTCATAGTAGCCTTATTAATTCATGGTAAGTATTCATAGTAGCCTTATTAAAATAAATTGTATATCTTTCTTGATATATCCAGATAATAAATAGGAGCATAAACTATGAGTTTTTGTCCAAGTAGTTGTTGGTAGAAAACTTATTTACTAAAATAGGTGATTTGAAAAGTATTTACCAAGATGGGTATTTCTTTAAAAAAATATATTTTTTCTCACTCCTAATTCTATTGGACAAGACAATTACTATTTCTCACTCCTAATTTCCGATAAAAATATTATATATAATAATTTATAAAATAATGTATATACTTATTTAGTGGTACAACCGTAAACTATTTTTTATTTTTTTAATTGTTTATTGTTTTTATTTCATTGTAATAAAATAAAAGAAATTGAAGAGAGCAGTAAAAACTGATTTGTTAATGGTTTTGATGCATTTATTTATATAAAAACGATTTGCAGAAAAAATATATCTCTATTAATTAAATAAAAAGGTTATCCGGTTAAAAGAATTTTAAAGAAGGCGATTATATGATTTTCTAACTTTATAATTATATAACTTTTTTGTGCTAAATACATTAACATATAGTTAACAACCAGTGTGTTAAACTAAATATATGAAGGTTTATTGAATATAATAGCTTTTCAGAAATCCTTTGTGTTTTTTCAACTTAAAATGATGTTTTTTTTTCTTTTATTATTATGCAAAGACCTAAAAATTAAAAAAGAAATAGTTGAAAGATACGTATAAGTAAAAAAAGTTTACAATAAATATTTTAAAAGAAACTAAAATAATACCTATGAAGGAATAAAATGTAAATAAAATAATTAGGAAAAAACATTGAAAAAAAACTTCATGTAAAATCTACGATCCATTTTTTTTAAGTTTACTACAATTTTTCTTTTAACTCTTATTAAGTAAACATATTTATAAATAGCAAGGCTTTTATCCAATAGAATTAAGAGTGAGAAAACCTAACTTTTTTTTAAAAAAAAGCAGCCCATTTTAAAGAAATACCCATTTTGGTAAATACTTTTCAAATAACCTATTTGGTAAATAAGTTTTCCATCAACACCTATTGGGCAAAAACTCCATAAACTATCATAGTTTGGAGCTACAAAAATCTTTACTAATTTAAAAACTTTATACTAATTTCTTTTTTTATACTTGAATTTGAATAAAATATCCAATCAAATCAATCAATTTAAGTTAAGTTATGAAATAAAACATATAGGTCAAAAAAACTTATAAAATATAGAGTTAGGTTCCGGTACAAATAAGTAACTTACAAATTGAGCTTTACATGAGAAGCAAGGAGAAACTTTTTTTTTTCTCGATCTTGTCAAGTCACGTATTTTAGTCTCATAATATAAACAAATCGTGTTTTTACACTAGTAGTCTCATAATATAAACAAATTGTGTTTTTACACTATAAATATAATACTCTACTAGTGTAACACGATTTTTTTTTACATTTTGCAATTAAAAATCATATATAAGTAGATGAAAAAAAAATAAAAAATAAAAATAAAAATTTACTTCTCATGTTAAGGTCATTTTGTATGTTAAGACTCATTTGTATTTGATCCTTACATTATAAATGGGTCAACTGGTGAACCCATCAAAACAGACCCATGGGGCTCATTGTGTTCACAAGTCTATCACCAGATTGACACACATACGTTTAGAATAAACCTATACCTATGATTTTCGTGTTAGATTTATATGTGCTTAACTTTATACCTAATTCTAATTTGACCATCGTTTTTGACCCATTTAAATCTTTTAGTAAGTTTTTATTAGCTATCACATTAATACAACACAACTCAACTCATTTTCAAAATTAACCGCTCTAGCTAATCTTTATTTTGGAATTAACCAAATACAATATTAATAAATTAGCAAAAACATACACGAGGCAACATATGGTAACTTATATAAGACATCATTTTCTCCAAATATAATGCGCAACCATCTTAATCACATTCCATTGTTTATATAAAAAAACACTAATCTTGGCTTCTTGCTTCATATTGTTGACCTTAATCTTGTATTCTTCTTCATTACCACCATAATACACACACATACACAAACTCTAACCATTATACATACACATATACATTATATATATATATATATATATGAACATGTTTCTTTAATCTTTTCCAAAAACCCTAGTCAAAACTCAAGTGTTAGCCATGGATATGAAGATGGTTCGAAGCTCAACGGTCAAATATGAACGCGTTCATGACTCCATGACTCATGAGCCAAGTGGGTCTTCAAAGTCTGTGTTGAAGCTCATTTGGAAGAAGTTAAGGAGGGAGAGAAAGAAGTTTATGATGCGGTTGCCATCGAAGCATGTTAGAGTTTCTTATGATGAAGATAGTTACGTTCAAAACTTTGATCGAGGGCACGAATGGAGAAATGAGCTCGATATATTGTCGCGGTCTTTCTCCGTTCAATACACGAAACGGAGTTCAATCATCCTTTAAATGCTTAGTTTATCGAGTTTTTTTTAAGAAAAGCCGCGGTTATTAGATAGGATTTTCAGACAGTTTATTTACTGCTAGAAAAATGACTTTCATCAACGCTAAGTGTTTGAATTTTATAGATTCAAAATATTTATCAATATATTAGTCTTATTATTATTTGGTCCCATTTGGATTGATGTTCAATAAAGTTGTTTCATGATGATGAAATATCTTTCTTCCCTTTTTAAGTCTTTTATTTTTTACTTTCTTTTTATTCACTAGACTTCCTTTTGGAATATTATGTATTTTGTTGGATTTTTTTTTGTTTACTAAAGTTTGATTGTAATAACTCATAAAATGACCTAACGTAAATCGAATACAAACTAGATCTATTCTTTGCATCATGAGCTTTTTAAGAAACGAGATAAGATTTTCAGACAGTTTATTTACTATTAGAAAAATGACTTTTATCGACACTTATAAGTGTTTGAATGTATTTTATTTCAATAGACCGGTCTTGTTATTTTAGTCCCATTTGGATTGATGTTCAATAAAGTTGTTGATGGTGATGATGTGAAGTCTTTTTGTTCCATTTTTAAGTCTAAAACTGTTTATTTTTTTATTCACTACACTTCCGTTTGTATTATTTTGTATTATTTTGTTGGATTTTTTTATTACTAAAGTTTGATTGTAACAACTCATAAATGACCTAATGTAAATCGAATACAAACTAGATCTAACATTTGCATCGTGATTAAAGTTGTTAATATCCAGTTTTTGACGGTAGTACGTTGTATATAGTGTTGATCTTATGTAGTTGTCGAAAAGAGAAAAGAGAAACTGTCTTATATACATGGCATTTTTAAGTAGATAACGCAATAAGAAGTAAATAGCTTTGATCTTATGTAGTTGCAGAAAAGAGAAAAGAGAGATTGTCTTATGTATCATATTTAAATCAATATGTATAAGTGTTTATGCGGTTTTCACAGTTTTACTTAAATTTGGTTATAAATTTAGCATCTCGATATAAATAAATGAAGTAGAGTCAAGCTAAATCCTAAATATATACAACTCATTTAGTAATCGAGTTCGATCATGAAGTAACTATAAAGTCCGATCATGAAGTAACTATAAAGTCGAGACCAAACAAACTTCTAATTCGTGTAACAATTTAGTATTAATAAATGTATAAAAATAACAAGGCAATAAATGAAAAAATAATAAACAAACCAAAATCGAACTTATAAAGTTACTCAAGAGTCAGTGAGTCACGAACTCAAACTTAAGTTTTAAACATAAGACTCAAAACGAGCCAAAACTTAGGTGCATTCGAGTTTAGACTTGAGTTGACTCATTTACACGTTTAAAAAATAATAATAACAGCTAAAAAGGGAAAGTAAAGTTAAATTAACTAATTATTATTTTCTTGTTATCAAAACACTAAGTTAATTTGTGTTACAAAACATCATTTAATAGCAAATTTTTACAATTTTTTTTGAAAAGCTAAACACTTAAAAGAATCCCTGAAATAATATATACAACCTTAAAGCATATGGTATTGCTGTTTGTATAAACAAACAATCTTGCTAGAACCTGTTGACCTTAATCTTGTTGTCTGCTTAGTTCTCACCATTTTATATATACACACATTTTGACCATTGTGTACATACACGAGCACATGTGTGTGTATATATATATATAGTGATACTTCCTTTAACCCTACTAACTATTCTCCCTTTAAAGATTCAACTTTAATTAGTCTTCACAAAAACAAAAGCCCTTAGCCAACATTCAAGCAGGCACCAACCATGGATGCCAAGATGTGGCGTAGCTCAACGGTTAAAGCTGACCGTGTTCGTGACCAAATAGGTTCGACTACTCATGAGCCAAGCCGTGGGTCTTCAAAACCGGTGTGGAAAGTTATATGGCAGATGTTTAGGAGGGAGAAAAAGAAGTTTCTAATGAGATTGCCCACGAAGAATGCTCGAGTTTCTTACGATGAGTACAACTATGCCCAAAACTTCGATCAAGGAGCGGAATGGAGATCCGAGATTGATATACTCCCTCGATCATTCTCCGTTCAATACACAAATCGACATTCGCCTATCATCTAGATAATCATTTCCATCTTCAAGCATGTACCAAAAAGGCAAAAACAATGTTTTCATAACCAGCCAATCTAAATAAAGGCAGTTTCTGGTCAGGAGTTAATATTCACACACTCTTCACCTCTATCTCTTTCTATACATACATAGATACATATAGAGAGAGAAAGAGTGAAAAGAGACGTGAAATAAGATTTAGAGGTGTGAGAATAGTGAAAGTCTGATCTGATGTGTTGATCTTGTTCTGAAAACAATGATAAAACCGATTGTAATATATTTTTGTGTTTGTAATTATCTTTTATCTCATTAGGGTTGTTTGAAAGTTTCGCTATGGATGAATATTGGTTGTTGATAATGATCAAGTCGTTTTCTTCCTTTCATTTCTGACTTTTTTTTTATTACAAGAAATTATATTATATTTTATGTCTTCAAAAAAGTAGTATGAAAATATCTTTCAATGTTTTTGATTCCATGTGACTTGTCATAATAAACAAAAACAATATTAAACTCGTTTGGTAGGCACTTTTTATTAAAAATCATTTTATATATAATATAAGAAATTATAAAACTGGCGAGTTTAGGTACTTATTGTTAAAAATCATTTTATATTATTTAAGATAAATTATAAAAATGACGAGTTACTGTGTACTTTATAATATTTTAACCCTGATTTAATAACTGTATTTAATTTGTCTTTTGGTTTTTGTCATCCTCGGGTAATCTATTTCTTTTTTTTTCTTTTAACGGTTAACTTACAAACATTCTAATATATACTTTTCTTAATCATAAAACTTACACCCATTATCACATGTGAGGGACACATTGTTATTTGATACCACTAGAGCACTTGTGCTTTGGTATCCTGGGGTATATAATAGAGTGGTTATCAGGAACGAGCCTCCGTACCTTATAACCAATCTCGTGTGCACCTTTCTTAATGCTTTGAATTGTTAATGTAAAAGTTACACCATCTCTTGGTCCTTGACCTAGATTTTGATGTATCTCGTTTGGCTGTCAACTTCTTCGTCTTCCCTATCACTTTGACTAACAAAGCCTGAGCCAGACTAACTTACGCATGCCACCCCGGATATTCCCGTCATAAGGTGACTAGGGTATTAGGGTCATCATCATCATACTCACTAAATCCCACCAATAGTAAAGCTAAGATAGGGTCTAAGGAGGGTTAGATGTAGATAGCCTTACCTCTACCACGTAGGAATAGAGAGGCTGCTTCCAGTGAGAGCCCCGACTCGATAGTAGTTTTGCATCAAGCCTTGGACAGAAGGCACATAACACTCAGCAATTGGGACAAAAGCCGATTAGTGCATGTACCCCTTTGTCTTTCGGCTATCAACGCTACCACATGATGCATGATTAACCGTCCCTCGCTTTTTAACGTTATTTTCACGAAATTAGTAAAATAACGTTAAAATTAATGCACTTTCACTTTTGCCCCCGAGAGCCCACACATATAAATTATATGCGCATAGCGCAAGCCGGGTGTAAATGCACTTTTCCCTGTGGTTTCATTGCTTTGAATGTTTTAACAGAATTTAGAGACATCAACAAGTGCAATATAGATGTGTTGATTGGCGCTTACGCAATGATGAATAGGGCTGCAAACAAACCGAACGAACACGAATAAGGCCTTGTTCGTGTTTGTTTGTTAAGGATATGCATGTGTTCACGAACAGTTCACGAACGCTTACCAAACAAGATTTTATGTTTGTGTTCGTTCATTAAGAAAATGAACTTGTACGTGTTTGTTTGTTAATTTTAGGTACCAAACACAAATGAAAGTTTATGAACGCACACGAACAAAAAAGAGCGTTCATGAACACACACGAACACAAACAAGTGTTCAATTATCCTCAACTTAATACAATTTTTATAACAAATCTATTTCGTTTGATACTTAATTATTCTTAACATGGATTTGTAGGTTCGAACAATGAATTGGCCCAGACATACGAAAAATAACGACAAAACGGGCACAATTCAAAATTTAAAATTAAAACAAAACTGGAATGAAGCACCAGGTCCGACAAAGGAATGAAGCAACAACGTCCGATAAGGGAATGCAGTAACAAGGTCCGAAAAAGAAACGTTGCGTAAACAAAAGAAAAATGAAGAAGAAAAGAGTACGGGTCAAAAAGCCAAGACAAGACAAGGAAGTAAAAAGAATAAAAAGATCCTGACAAACCTTATGGGTCGTAAACAATACTTATAGCCCATAAAGATTGCCAGACAAAAGTCTTTAATAAACTGACACAAGAATCAGAGTAGGTCAATCTATGGAGCCTAGGCTAGACCCTTACGGGTCATAAACAACATTTACGACCCATAAAGGTTTGTCAGTGGCAGAAATGTCTTCGTCGGTGCCAACAACTTCCGAAAAATCCGGACTCAAAATCACGAAATCTGAAAAAGTAACCTTTTACGCGGGGCGTAAATAATACTCACGGCCCATAAAGGTTGTCGGTGGCAGACAAATCTCCATGAAATCCGGATTAAAGTCAATATCTCTGATAACCTTTATGGGTTGTAAAAAATACTTATGACCCGTACAAGACCCCAGATATTTGCCTGTAAATAGCAGCCTCGGATTTCAGCAAAGACACACCACAAATTTCATTTCTTTTCTTAGATTTCTGCCCATTTTCACTTATAACTCATTAGGGATGTCTTAAGAGTCTTGAGGATATTCTAACACTCATCGGGAGTTCCGAAACACTTCCTGAACGACAAACGAGTCTTATGACTCAACGTTGTAAGTTTACTTTCGTTATGTGTGTTATGTTAATTAATATGTTTGGCTAATTAAAAATTAGTTTCAACACTTAGGCTATGTTTTGTACCTTTGATTCGAAATTTCGTGAAATAATTATGTGATTTTATTGTTGATTAGTTTCTTTTGTATAATTTCTTGAACTTTAAATATGAGACTTTTTCAGGGTTCAAATTAATTTGTTAATAAACTTGATCAATTTATTAATATATTAATGACGTTCTTCAAGATAAAATGTGTCTAATTTTAATCTTGATACCAGAGGAACAATTAATGGTTTTGTGTTTGTCTATGAATTCAACTTCGTTCAAGAATTTATACAATGTGTTTTAGTATTCCAAACATCGTGAAAACTAAATCATAATTAATACTTTTATCGCGTGCAACTCGCACATTAAGATCCGAACGGCGTGAGATTAAAGTAGCTTGGCTCTAACCCACGAACTGCGATTGGTTAGACACAGATGGAGGGAACGTCCGAACGGGGGTAACGTTTAGTATTGATTCAAACCTTTTAATAAAAAGAATCATTGCACAATTGATCATAAGTTGATTGAAAATAAGAAACATCCTATGTGTTGAAACTATTTTACTAGATCTAATTTCCTTACATTTATTACTTTATTTCTTACTTAATCGTCAATTATTTATTTTATTCAATTATTTAGATTACTATTAATTAGTTTATGCTAACATAATTTTTAGTTAATTAATCACCTCCCCTCTTGTACGAATACTCGTTCTAAATCGCCCTTGGCTATAAAACTGTGAATTCGTATTCCCTGTGGACACGAACTTACTTCCACCCATACTATCCATATTAGTGTGTAACGTAGTAAGTTCACAATTATAAATTTATTGTTGGATTCGACACCCATCAATTGTAGTCTATTGGTAACATTTATGTTAAAAAAGAACTACGGAGAAATTTTCGAATACCATTAAATTCAACAAAATCGACATACCGAGCAATTTGGGGCTTCAAGTATGTTCGAACGATCTTCACTTGTAACAACTTAAATGCAATCGGAAGCATGTAGCGAAAATACGGAGAAGAGATTAGTGATAACAGAGCAACTTTACAACAACCATCAACATTACATGTTTTGGTGATCATTTTAGAATATAAAACTATAATTCATCTACTTATAATAAATTATGTATATATTATTTGCCTTTTCTTTTGTAAACTGCTTTTATGAACTAACAAATTTTAACCAAAGATTAGATATACAATCCATAAGACTTGTAATTATAACTTTGAAAACTAATTTAATAATATATATTATCAAAGTTGGATAGATAAGTTTTAGGTCATTTTGTTTTTTACATTTTCCTGAACTTGATAAAGTACAAATGGTTTTATTAAAAAAATAACTAGTAATTTTAGTACAGTTGAATTGTACAATAAAATGTAAAGTTCTTTCAATAAATTGATCTGAATATTATATTGCATTTGAATAAACTTAAAAAAAAACACTCAAGTCTCAACCCCATTAGGCCAACTTTCCTTTTACAGTTCAATTGGTTGAAATAATTATAAATCAAAGCAATCAAACGTAACCCAAATAAAATCATTTGTATATAAATGAGTGAGATTTTTTGACGTACATAAAAAGAGGGGTAGTGTTTATTAGAAAATTTTGTATGTAAGTATTGAAGAAAAATGTAATCTGCTGATTAATGGATGAAGATAAAGGTTACAGAAGGCCAACACAACAAGAAGAAACAAGGCAGAACACTAGAAGAGAAGAACACATCCTCAACATCAATCAGAAATCGATATCAAACAAGGAGAGACGATCAGAAAAGGCCATTCTGATGGATCTAATGATATTTCTGATGAATATCAGAAGATTCTGGTAAAAGTCTGATCATCAGAAAATCTTCTGATGATCTGTTCATCAGATTTCTGATGAGGTATCATCAGAAATTCTGATGAAACCCACTTGTTTGAAAAGCAGCTCTGCCACAATTGAAAATGCAAGTTGTTCCAAATGCATTAATGAATATGACAACGAGCTACTTTATGCAGAGCAAATGCATGCCCAAGACTTTCTATAAATAGAAGGTCTCTTAGGAAAGGACATGAGTTAAGCCTTGCATTTAATACATACTACCAAAAACTCCATTGCCCTTTCATCACAGAATTACACAAGTATTCGTTTTGTACTAGCCAATAATCACCCAATCACCTTGTAAACCTTTTTGTTTCAAAGTGATATAAAACTTGAAAATTTTGTAAGTGCTTGTTTCTTGAAAGATCGATTTCTATTTCCGCACAATATTTTCACAACTGTTGAAATCGCTTGCCATATTGCAATAAAGGAACTATTTTTCTTTGTCCATCTGGGACCAACAGTGTTTACCATATGCAACTACAAGAGCAACTCCTCTTAATTGAGTCAACATATCCATTTGGGCGTATTTCAATAGATGGAAGTAGACCATTCTACATGGTCCACTTTGGTTATTAATCGGTTCCAATAGGTATCAACCAATACGCAAATAACACATAATTCATACATATATATACATATGAACACAAACATACACATATGCACATCTGAATTTAGTTTAAAACATATCAAATTTCAATTCGAAACATATATAACACATACATCATACATATATACACATCTGAACACAAACATACATATATATATATACATAAAAACACACATTATACACACACACATATATATACACACACATCAGAAAACACACATAATTCAGACAGCTACACAAACACATAACTATTGTGCAGAATTAAATTCCTAAATTTAAATATAAGAAATTATCAAACCGTGTCAAATTCAGATAATGCAAAGAAATATGAAAAGAAACCCACAAACAGGAGACTGAAGCATACTATTTACCGATTATCATTCCATTTTGCCCACACTTTGTTTGCACCAATATCCCTCATAGTTGGAGGAATTATAGTGATTTTGAGGATGCTTTCTATTATTTGTTTCTTATTTTAAGATGAGATGATTACTTATTGCAAAGGTAGGCTCACATTTCCATGTTTTTTTTTCGAAACAAAAAAAATTATATAGGCTTAGTATGCATAACAGACGAAGACATTATAAGCCTAACATTGAGTGAGGGATATTATCACGTAACATAACGATTGAAGAAATTTTGAATCTTAACGTAATTACATGTTGATGGCGGCCTATTCTCATTGAAGAGACGCGCCACCTTGCTATTTCTTACTTCGCATAAATAAGTGTTGCGTTGATTCGCAAATCGCCTTAACCAGAAGTTGCTGATTGTATGGCGTTCATATGCTTTTGTTGGTTGCATTTTGTATGTATATGGAACGCTTGTGTGGCATAAAATTGAATGGTGGAAGTTTGGTTTTTTAAACGTCGCTACTTTCCATTGTAGATAGGCAACTCAAGTTATTAATTATATAAGAGTATAATTTAGATTTAGGTTGTCAAAGGGTGGGGTAATTTGTTTATCTTTACGACTAAACTATTTTTAATATTAAATATGGAATGGATAAACTGTTTATCATATTTTATATTAACTCCGGAAGAAGTAGTGATTATATTACAATGTTAAACTAAAAGCGAGTCACGTATTTTAATGATCTTTTATAATATAAGATCCCAACTTAGTTTGAGAAGTAGTGATTATATTACAATGTTAAACTAAAAGCGAGTTACGTATATTTAATGATCTTTTATAATATAAGATCCTAACTTAGTTTGTGATATGATGATTCGGTGATTTGTTTATCTGTTTGATTTAATAATATTAAATCTGAAAAAAGTAGTTTGCAACTGATTCGATTTTGCTAAATGTTTTTGTTTTCGGATTACTGGATTAATCACTTAGATTCATTCTTTATAATCCGTATGCGGGCCAGAATTCGATTAGTTTGCTTTTTTATCTAGTTGGTCTTTAATCGAGTTTGATCGGTCCAGTCTTGGGTAACATAATTCCGTATCTCGGGTCAGTCATCCTGAGTGATTGAGTAATTGATTATAGGACCTTAATGTGAATTAGTTACAAAATTGATTATATGTTGCGTATTATTGGTTGTTATTAATGTTGTTATACAATCTGTTTTTTTAGATAAATCAATGAAGGAACATGTTGGCCATTCAGTGCCATCTCAACTATGGAGGAACTTAACCAAATGGGACATTGTCTGAACAAGAGATTATCGATTGTGATGAAACATATAATACATCCGGATGGATGGAAGGCAACGTTCCTCTCGCGTATTTGTTAAACGAGCTTGGTTTTAAGCTTGGCTCGATTCGAGCTTTTAGCAAACCCATCACGAGTGTCTTCGTTCATTTACGTCCGCTAAAGCAAAATGTTGAATGGAATACGTTACTATTCATTGTCCTATGTTTTTTTAAACGTAGTTACATTTTATTACCAATGAAATATGTGTTTTCATTGTCCTACCGAACTTATTTAGCAAACAATTTAAGTTGATCTGTTACCTTTTGTTCTGTATTTATTTTTAACTGAATGAGTTAGAAATTACTAATAAAAATTATTGTTTTATATATTGTATTTACCTAGTTTTGAATTACGAAACGTCGCAAGGGTACAAAACAAATAATAATTATAATTTTGAATAGAAGAAAAAAGACAAAATAAGGCAGATATAGCTGAACTTGAAAATTTTCAGGGGTGAAAGTGTAACCTAGTTAAAACAAAAAAGAAAACGCTTGTATATTTTTGTAGAAGAAGTGTGTGTGTATCCACACTGTGGAACCAAAACCCTAAAGAAATAGAAAAACTCCTTGTTGTTGCTATGGGCAGTGAATTGAGGGAGGGAAGGTACAATTTAATGCCACGTCACCTAATGTTCATTTGTTGTTAACCTATTTGTTTCCCTGCCCTTTGTTCAAGCAAAACCCTAAGTTTTCTATCATGTTTTTCTCCAAATGTTTTCACAAAACTGTTCCTCCTCTTTTGAAACAAAAACACATTTTGTCTACTAATGAGTATTTTTCTTAACCAATCAATAGTCATAGTTGTTTTCTACTTCCTGTTGGTGTAACATAAGTTTTTCCTTCTTCTTATTGCATACTCCGCACAAAAATCACCAAGACAAAAATGTTTTCGAATCTTGGATTCTTTAGCACATGAAACAGTATGAGTGATTATGAGAAGAGGAGAAGATTCAAAGTTTTTTCAAAAAAAAAATGAGAGAGATGGAATCCCATAACTCTGAAGATCAGTTATACCAAACGGGGTTAAATGAGTTCTCGGACCTAATTGTAGAAGAGTTTAAGGAGATATAAACACCTGTGGTGCTTTCAAAGACATTGATTATGATGTTGATGATGATTCTGAGATTAAAGTTGTATGCGAAGGAAATCTTCCCGACGAGTTTGATTGGTGCAAGACTGGCGCAGTTGCTCGGGTGAAACACCAACTAAGAAATGGTACTCATTCGATTATTAGTATTTTATTTTATATTAAATTTTAGTTAAATCTATGTTGGTAATATGTTTATCTTTATGATTAAATTATTTTTGATATTAAACATGGAATGGGTAATCTGTTTTTCTTTTCAATTAAACTATATTTATATTAAATCTAGAAGAAGTAGTGATTCGATTTTATATTAAATTTAGATTTAGATTTATCGTCAAAGGGTTGGGTAATTTGTTTATCTTCATAATTAAACTGTTTTTAATATCAAATATGGAATGGATAATTTGTTTTTCATACTTTATCAGCGTTTTAACAACCGGACTGGCCGGTCGGCCCGGTTGGGCTGGGAACCCATGCCTCCGGTGGTCAGGTTATGCCTACTCGAAACGTTTGCAAACAAACTGGCCGGTTCTTAGCAGCCCACGGTTAGACTGGTGACCGTTGGTGTTTAGTCTCTGTCATAGTGTATTCTTCAATCGGAGTCGGCTATATTCGATTCAGCCTTTGACAGAGCTGACTCTTCTTTAACCAATCTTCAATACAATAGACAGACTTCGATCTTTACTAGTTAGTACCTTGCAAATAGAGAAATTGTTTGAGGGAAGAAATATGAAACAAAGAAGATGAGCATCTGAGTGAAAATTGAGAAGTAACGATTGAAGTGTAAAGAAAGTTTTTGACCTAATAAAAGAAATGGTTGAAATGTGATAAAATTATCTTTAACATCGACTATCTTTTATATCATCTACAACTAAATGAAAAGCAATATGATACCTATGAAAATGTAAATAAACTTTATTTAAGTAAATTAAATGAGATATGTAATAAATAAATAATTATGTATTATTTTTTGCGGTAAGGGAGAGACTTGGTGTTCTAAGGGACCCAAGTTCGATTCCTGCCATTCCCATTATTTTATACGGCACCTGGTGATGATGGAGGACTAGGCGAATAGGTGGAGGTCGCTAGTTCGATCCTTGAACTTAGCGGGTTTTACCTCACCGCACTGTCATGCCTTCGGGTGAGTGTTCACGGGCTTCGGCCTAGGTGAGGGTTTTCCCCGGTTCGGAGGCGAGTGTATCCTGATGTGGTGAATTTCGTCATTGGCCAATCGGAGGATTCTTTGGCCGTCCAAAAAAAATTATTATAATCATAGAATTTAAGTTTTAAAACTAAATAATTTTTATATTAAAAAATAATATTTAATTTACCGGTTCTTAAATCCGGTTGAACCAGTCCGACCGATCCGACCAATGAACCCATCAGACTGCCGTTTAGTGTCCAGTCCGGTTCTGAAAATACGAGAGTTACCGAGATCAAGATGAGCTTCATTTAGGCCACAAGTATTTGGAAGCATGTGGGCGATTGCTCCGGTATCGCCGGTCCAATATGAATCTCGAGAGTTGATGTACTGAGCATTAAATGCTTGTGCTAAATTTGCATCTAATGGAATAGCCCGTTGGGCATACGAAGCAAGATTTAGACATGCGCTTGCGTAATGATCGTATTTTCTACAAATTTGACAGTGATGTCGGCGTTTGGTATAGTTACCACGACCACGATTTGATGACGAGCCACGTATGCGTCCATGGGAGGGACGTTGAGTATTGAATTTCGGTGCTTGGGCAGAAAAAAAGGCTTGGGGAGGTTGATCTCCATTGAGATTGCGTAAAAAAAATTCATGATTTTCCGTGTGAGCGAGTAAATCATGAAATGGTAGGGTTGGGTGAATGGTACGTTGAAATGTGGAGAAGGTTTCGAAAGAAATACCAAGGCCACATAAAAACCAGTGATGTTTGTCTTCGTCACTGACCGGATGATCGATGGTGGCTAGTTATGTAACAACCCGCTTCCTCGTAAGCTCGTCACTCTCGTTACGCCTAGCACCAGAGATTCGGATCATAATGTAACCTAAATCACTTATTACGCTATCGCATATTTTCGCATCACATCGCACTTCAAAACGCTTACACTCATATCGCACTCGCTAATACTACAAACTTTGCGTGAAGTTTCCAAGACTATCTGCTCGCTTAAACTGCAACGCGACTCTCGCAAGACTCGGGAACAAAGCCGCATGCTTCATCGCTTACTCATCGAATCTTAACTTAATTTAATCGATTAATACGCTTAACGCTTTGCTAATACGCTTAATATATCTATATAATACGAACCGAATCGCCAAACGAACGCTTAACGCAAAATATCAAACAAAACTTAGCCTTTTGGCCAAGTTCGCCCGAACTTGTCTAGGCCACCAGAATCCTTCTAAAAACAACAAGTCCGCCCGGACTTGTCCTAATACTCAGGAAACATACAAGTTCGCTCGAACTTGTCCAGCCTATTTTTTCTCCTTCACCTATAAATACTCAGCTCCATTCTTCATTTGCACTTGCTGCAAGTTCGCCCGGAGCTCCTCAAAACCGAAACCCCTTGTTTACTAAGTAAGAATCAACCCGTTTTCAAGCTACAACAACGTTTACAACGATTTTGCACAAGGTTTCTACCTTCGATTTCATCAAAACTCTTCTGTTTACGAAAATCTTCATCCTTTTATGCAAAACTTCTGTTTTTCACTTAGATCTATGCTTAGATCTAAGTAAAACCTTTTTAAACATCGATTTTCACACAGATTCGGACTAAATGACGTATGTTTCGTTCACTTTGAAGTGGAACTAGGCGTTGTCAAGCAAAATCTCAGATCCGGAGGCACAAGGACGAAATCGTCACTTTGCACAAACTGGACAAACCCGTTCGAACCTTCAAGTTCGCCCGGATTAGTCCGAGTTTCTGTAAAATGGCTAAACTCGCTCCAAAAGACCTCTCCAGCCTAAGTTTTACTCAGTAGCTCGAGGTTGGAGGGATGGACACTCGATTTCCTCAGCAAACGACGTGAAAACGCACGAATTGGATGCCAAAACAGTCAAGTTCGCTCGGAATACATCAAGTTCGCCCGAACTTGATCAATTCTTCATCAAAATCACACAAGTTCGCCCGAACTTGTCTAGTTTCTCAGGAAACATGACAAGTTCGCCCGAACTTGTACCTTCAGTAAGTTTAGGTAGTCAAGTTCGCCCGAACTTGTACCCTAAGGTAAAAGTTCGCCCGAACTTGTCTACTGTTCCCTCAATCATTAACCGTTACAGCATTTCGGAAGACTGATGCACTTCTGTTCGCTTACAGGCTGATCCGGCGCTCTCCTCCACTCATCTCAGATCCCGTAACTTTCCTAAACGCGTTAACTGTGAGTATACTTGACCCATTTTCGCTTTAAATGCACTTTTTGGGTGTAACCTACGTTTATATCAAAACACATGAAACATGCTAAACTGATTTATCACACGCGAATATCTGTTTTACATATATATATACATGATGCTAGGAACATGTAAACTAGGACACATTTTCGTTGACTCCACTCTAGCTAGTATGGTATTATAGTTTGGCTAACACCCGACGGGGTCTAGTTAGAAGTCCACATCGCGCATCGCAGCCTTGTCGAGAGCTTAACATGTGAAATTTGTCTTGTGAGTTTATATGCTATGTGTATCATGTTTATGTATGTGGAAATTCGCGACACCATTTTATCTATTATGCTATTATATCAAAACCTGTATGCTCGCCAATACATTTTTGTATTGACAATTATTTTAATGTATGTTGAAGGTTACTGAGTTCTACTTGCTGCAAACTGGACGTATGATTTATCTTTAGAAATGCATGTAATAGAATCTAGAGAAGATCGAATTATGTTTGTTTGAGAGATTTTTGGATATTTGTAATAATTGTTTATGGATTATATGTTTGTTAGTATGGGATAACGAATGTTTAAATATTGTCGCGTATCATTGTTATGGATTCTCTCGAGCAATCTGATTCGCCGAGTGCCGCGCCCAATGATTCCGCTATCGGTTGGGGTGTGACAGATTGGTATAAGAGCCATAATTGTAGGGAATTAGGTAGAATTGCCATGTTCGACCTAGTCTATAGTTAGGACACCAAATCAGACCGTTACGCATCAATTAAACGCCGAAACTGAAATGAACAGACAAGTTCGCCCAAACTTGGGGGCAAGTTCGCTCGAATTGATCAAGTTCGCCCGAACTTGATCAAGTTCGCCCGGACTTGAACAAGTTCGCACGAACTTGTCAGTCCCCTCAACATCAAACAAATTTCAAATAGAATTGAGCAAGTTCGCTCGAACTTGACATCAGACTACTGCCAAGTTCGCCCGAACTTGACCAGAACCCTTCGAAATGAACTTTTAAACATACGCTTTTCCTAAAGCTGCCACAGTACACGTGAAGAACGCTCGTATCTCACCAATGAGTTTGTCGGGAATAGGTGTGAAAACCGCGAACTCTCGATGAATCACTCACTCCGCGTATTCTCATCTGCACGAAATTGTCTATTAAGTTAGGAGTGATATCCACATCTTAACGAAATTTCCCATTCTATCCGGTAGAAGCCTCCTGATAGGTCCGGGAGGTGAAACCACAATCAGGGATTCGAAGTTATCAAGTCAGGGGTGAAACCCGAACCTTGAAAACTCGTCCCACTCCACGATTTTCAATCTCACCAAAGTCTCGATTATTTCCAATGCTTTGGGACGCGTAGTAACTGGAAGGGTGATGTCGTTAGCCACGAGGCGGTGAGAGCATTTACCTATTAGGACAAAGCGTGTGCCAAAACTCGGCGGAATGATCGAATCACTTTGGGTAGTCGCTGTCTCAAAACCCAGGACGCTCCATTGATTTTAAGCCGCAATCGTCGATTTTACGCATCGTCGATTTTCATGTGTTTCACGCACGTTTTAACAAATTTTAAACTTTTATGTTTTCGAATTGTCGCTTTACGCTTACCGCCTTATCGCTTTTATCTTGCTATGTAATGCACAACTCGCACAGCCATCGCAATCCAAAACAAGAGCTAATTCTCGCAACATAACTAAATCCTAACAACCCTCCTAACCGCGTCCTTGCGTTATACCGCAACTGTATATACGTATCTAAATATATACATATATAGTATATGATTACACGTGCTTATATGAGTACATGAGAATTTAGGAAATATGTGTTTTCCTATGTGGCTCCTATATGAATCTTAGAAATACGTGTTACTATAACAAGTTTTTAACGCGCTAAATCGCATCGCAATTACAAATCATTATGATCGAATCTCATTCCAAATCTCTTTGTTCAGATATCTTCTAACGCTTCCAACTCTCGTCGTCAAGATCGAAAGAACTCCGACAAGAGGATTGCTTCACTTGTGGCCAAGGAAATGGCCAAGGTCATTCCTCGAATCATCACCCAAGTTCAAGCCCTCAGCAACCCTCAGACATCGGAAGATTCTAAGTCCGACGCACCAAAGCCTACTTTCTCCTACAAGCAATTCAAGGCCTGTGACCCGATGGTCTTCACAGGTAAAGGAAGTGTATCTCAGATGCTCCAGTGGTTTGATGCCATCGAGGTTACCCTTCGTCAGAGTGGTGCCCTGAGCATTTTCAAACCACCTGTGCTACCGGAGTATTTCAATTCCGAGCCCTCGACTGGTGGACAGCCGAGGGCATCAAACGTGGGAACGACGCAGCTTACGCGCTATCGTGGGAGGAACTGAAGGAGCTTATGAAGAGAGAATACTGCCCTCCCCACGAAGTCCAAAAGCTCGAGAACGAATTCTGGAAAATCAAGCAAGTCGAAGGTGACAACCCGGCTTCACAGCAAGGTTTAAACATCTTAGCATTATTTCCCTAGCCAAGTCGACACTCCTGAAAAGGCAATAAAAAAGTACATACGTGTTTTTGCCGGAGTGCATGGGCGATTTTGTCGAAGCTTCAAGACCGGCTACCATCGAAGAAACCTATCAGTTGGCCACGGAAATCAATGACAAACGAGTCTTAGCTGGATTCTTCTCCAAGGATTCCACCAAGAAGCTGAACCAAGCTACTATCAGGCTGTCTGACGACGACGACGAAGACGACGACGCATCGCCGCAAGCTGCCGCCGAGCCTAGCCGCAAGAGAAAGAGCTCGAGTTTCAACTACTCTGCAACTGAGCCGCTCAACCCAGAACCTCTTCAGGCAGTTCCATTTTACCAAGGCGTAACTACACCGTCCCTCATCCCCAGTGTCCGAAGTGTAATATCACCACCAGGCTGGAGCCAGCTGCCACTATTGCATCAACTACAACTGTTATGGCCATCTCACCAGTCACTGCCGCACAGGACCACGATAACCCGAGATGCTAGCACTTCCGGCGTCGCCGACTCAACTTACCGCTTTAGCAACCGCCGCACCGGAGGCACCAGAAGTCGCAACCCCAATAGAAGAAAATGCCGACGACAACACCGACCAGGCGCAGGATGACGTTGTCGAAGGTACAACTTTCGACGTTATTATATATGCTTTATAATTGATCTATTATTCGTTGTCGATTCATATACGACGACGTCCTTCTATCTCGAGTCCTCGCACTTACTCTAAGCGCACACACTAACTATTATTACTAAGGCTATATAGTGTATCACTATATAATACATTTTTCTACCCCTACTACACGCCTTTAAAACAAGTTACGATAAACATGCAAACACCAAACTAATCACGGGTGCTCACGGGATTATATTGGGGTCTGCACGGGGATCGTAATGAGTTCTAATGGTACCCTAACATTAAAAGCATGGTTAAAACATGGTGGATACACCGATGGTACTTCCTATACATGAGCGTTTCAACCATGTCGACAAAGCGTGACACCTATCCACGGGACGAAGACGGTGTGGTTAAAGCATGGTGGATACGCCGCTGGTACTTCCTATATATAAGTGCTTTGCCATGCTAACAAACTTCCGTGGAGACGTGCCATGTGTAGTTGAACGTTATTGGACCTCCTATATTATGATGATTATTTTCACACGCAAAACTCCTCCGTAAGGGCGTAACATCTCATCCTCGATCCACAAACGCTAGATACCCCGCGAAATCTACAGCAACACAATCGCACTTCGCAGGGATCTACCTCATATCGCTTATCGCTTATTGCTTATCGCTTGTCGCTTATCGCTTATCGCTCATCTCTCTCGAACGCTATCGCTTCGCTTATCGTCTTTGCTTCATGACGCTTATCGCATCTCTCGTTCTTACCGCTTCGTTATTCTAATCGTCAAACTATCCATGTCATGTCGGCACACTGACATCACTCCACGGGACGGAGGCGATATGGCTAAAACATGGTGAATACGCCGCTGGTACTTCCTATATATAATTGTTTTAACCGTATTTACAAACTTCCGTGAAAGGATGCCATGTGGGGTTTGACGTTATTCAAGCCTCATAATTTCTTGGTTCCCCCCTTCACCGCGTGGACTAAGGATACCGAAATCTATCTTATCGTATCAACACGCCTGACATCGCTCCACGAAACGGAGGCGATATAGCTAAAACATGGTGGATACGCCGCTGGTACTTCCTATATATAAGTTGTCACACCCCAACCGATGGCGGAATCATCGGGGCGCGGCACTAGGCGAACCAGATTGCTCAAGAGAATCCATAACGACTAGTTTAAACGACAATACTTAAAACGACAATTTCCCATACAATTAACATATCATCATTCAAAATCATTACAAATCCAACAAGTTCTCAAACAAAACAAAGTTCACGGACTAGTTTATTACAAGTTTCTAAATCATAAGACCTAATCCGATTGTAGCGATAACGTCCTCAACCTGTGACATAGGTTAAAATACAAGTTAATACAATAAAGTAAAGGTGAGCATACAGGTTTAATAGCATAATAATAGCGAATAAGTGTTACGCATAACCGTCATGCAGTACGTAGAGAAAGTGAATATAAGCAGCTAATCAATAACGTCACAAGCTAACCAACACGACTGCGATGTGGAGTATGGGCGATACGTATTCACAATAGCGAACACGCACGTAAAGTAATTTGCGAGCCTTAACAACCCCTGAACCAATCGGGTGCTGAGTCCAAACTATAGTACTATCGTTGCTAAGGGTGGTCTACAAGTACACCTTATTCACACATAGCAAACAAACATTCAGCGATTCACGTATAACATGCGAGAGCGGTTAGTTTTCAAAACAGTTTAGAGTTGCGTGTAGCGTGTTTTTGATATAGAGACGTATGTAACACCCAAAAGTGCGATAAAGCGAAAAGGGGTTCAAGTATACTCACTGTCGGTGTGAATCGAGAGATGAGACGGGATAAGAGAGAAGTTGCGGAGAGTGCCGGATCAGCCTGTAAGCGAACAGAAGTTCATCAGTCTTCCGAATTGCTGAAACGTTTAAAGGTTTGAGAGAACAGCAGACAAGTTCGGGCGAACTTGTACTTGAAGGTACAAGTTCGGGCGAACTTGTATGCCTGGACTTCCTGTGAGTACAAGTTCGGGCCAACTTGTCAAGTTTCCTGAGAAACTAGACAAGTTCGGGCGAACTTGTCCCATTTGCTGAGGTGGGATACAAGTTCGGGCAACTTGTCTGATTTCTTTGGAAATCAGTTCAAGTTCGGGCGAACTTGTGTAAACCTGATGAAGAATTGATCAAGTTCGGGCGAACTTAGTCACAATCTGGTGACAAGTTCGGGCGAACTTGATGCTTTTCGAGCGAACTTGACTGTTTTTTGGCATCCAAATCGTACGTTTTCGCGTCGTTTACTGAGGAAATCAAGTGTCCATCCCTCCAACCTTAGGCTACTGAGCAAAACCTAGGCTGAAGAGGTCGTTTGGAGCGAGTTTTAGCCATTTTACAGAAACTCGGACTAATCCGGGCGAACTTGAAGGTTCGAACGGTTTAGTCCAGTTTGTGCAAAGTGACGTTTTCGTCCTTGTGCTTCCGGATCTGAGATCTAGCTTGACAAAGCCTCATTCCACTTCAAAGTGAACGAAACATACGTCGTTTAGTCCGAATATTGGGTAAAAATCAATGTTTTAAAGGTTTTACTCAGATCTAAGCATAGATCTGAGTGAAAAACAGAAGTTTTGCCTAAAAAGATGAAGATTTTCGTAAATAGAAGAGATTTGATGAAAGCGAAGGCAAAGCCTTGTGCAAAATCGTTGTAAAATGTTGTTGTAGCTTGAAATAGGGTGGAATCTTACTTAGAACACAAAAGGTTTCGGTTATGGGGAGCTCCGGGCAAACTTGCAGCAAGTTCAAATGAGAAGAGGAGCTGGGTATTTATTTATAACAACCAATATTTTTCGATCAGTTGAAAAACATTTCAAGCCTTTCTTTTTATTTGTAATTCCGCATCTACTTTCCTTATATACTTTATTTGATGAGATTATTTAAAACTATTTTATAAAACTTTATAAATATAAATAAATATACAATTGTTTATTGTCTTGGATAATATTAACTAAAAAAATTTATTTAAAGCTTAAAAGCTTATATTTAAATATATATAGTTTATGGTAAAAATATGCATTACGTAGCTTTTTGCTTTTGAAATGTGACTTATAAAATCTTATAACTATTTTGAACATGACCAAAAGTATAGGGACTATAGGAGTCAAAAGAGCAAATTTTTCATAAAAAAAATAAATAAACAAAAGACGCTCTTCAGGTCTTCTTCTCCGTTAAACCGGCGACTTTTCCGTCGGATTTCCGGCGACATCAAAACAACAAATCTGATCGTTACCATCCCGTTTTTCTTGCGTAAACACTTATCTCCATTCCTATCCTAATTAATCACCAAAGTTTATCTCGTATAAGTTTTTTTTTTCATGTTTATCGATAACACAACCAACCTCCGAATCCTAATACGTTTCTAGCTCGTTAAACCGCCCCTAACTATTATAAATAGAGACTCCCGGATGCCATTCCAACCTGCTGCAACCAAGTTTCACTCTCAATTTTTTGCTGAATCGTTTCTAATCGCTACTCGCCGGAATCCGTAACTCCGGTCATCTTTAAAAATCGTCCCATACTGAGTTTGTAGGTACGATTTGTTTATGGTTTTGTTAGAATTCCTTTGATAATTAAAAGCCCTCTGTTAATTGTTCATAATAGAGGGCATATCACTTTTAATTAATGGATCAATGGACTAGGGTTTGTAAAGGGAATAAATTGGGGAAGATGATAAACATAAGTCTGTTTTTAGTAAAAGTCAAATCGTTTTTTTTTATGCAACTGTGAACAAGACTCCTTGTCATGTTTGTTTTGTTAAAGCTTTTGACTTGATTCAGATCCGAGTTCGAGTCCCACTATGCCAAAAAATTCTTTTTATTTTTTTTAATTTCTATTTTAATATGATTAGTTTTGTCCGTGGATACATTTAATCACTAGTTAAACTGTTTCTAATAAAAAAATTCAAAACAGTAATGTGGTTTTATTATAAAATCTAACTATTAATTATTGATTTATTTTTATTTTTATGACCTTTTATTTAACGAAACTTATATATTCTTTAAACTCATAAAAATAATTAGTTAGTTAAAATTCTAGAAACACACAAACTTTATCCAAACCTCCCAAGGTTCCCAATTAGCCCTAAACTTTAAAACATACATACAAGTCCACTGTCCACTTATTAAACGAAATCACATAAATTTCGATAGGATAATTCTTTGGAATTTCCAACCTCGTCTACAAACACAACTAATTGGATATCTAGCTATAATCCAGGTGAGTAACATAGTCCCCTTTTATACTATTTCTACACTTTTGGGGTGATTCATGTGCCGTATATCAAATTCACAAACTATCACATATTATTCACAACTTACAATTTGATTCTATGGTTTGCATGCTATCTATGTGCTATTTGAACTTTCATGACTACTATTTGTACATTCATTAACTACGATCAAGCCGCGTGGTAGTATGTTATAGCGCTATAGGATTGACACCCCATTCCCACTCCTTGGCCTTTTTAGGGGGAGTTCCTCTGGGAATGATGGAACCCACTTACTCTAAAAAGAGGTTAACCCTTTTCCTCACTTACAAGTCGACACAAGGTTTTAGTGTGCCTTTAGTTTCATGTTTTTGTTTTCAAATTGCTTTAGATATTATGCTATGCCATTGAATTGTACACAATTTTTCCAACTATACTTATAAGTACTAATACCTTATGTTACTCGCCAGCTCTTTGTAGTTGACTTTATTTTGCACATGTTTCAGATAATATTGTTTGATGATGCTTACAAGATTTGCTACTCACATAGGATGCATTGAGGACTTAGATAATTGAATACGGATTGTTTTGTTTGAGCCATTTGTTCATTGATTGTAACGGATAGTTGTAAACTTAATTAATAAATATTTAAAATTTTAGTTCCATGTGCTTTTGATGAATCTACCAAGTGATACCTCGATGTTTCCGCCATTGGTTGGGGTGTTATAGAGGTGGAGTGAGAAAGGTGAGCTGGAACATCAAGTTCGGGCGAACTTGTTACAAGTTCGGGCGAACTTGTTAGTTTCGCTGAGTTTTAACACAAGTCCGGGCGGACTTGTTAAACCTTGAGGAGTTAGGTGCACCAGACAAGTTCGGGCGAACTTGACCTAGTGGCCAAGTTTTGTTCAATTATTTCGCGTTACGAGTTTGCTCGGAGATTCGGTTCGTATTAGATAGTTATATTAAGCGTTTTAGCAAAGCATTAAGCGTAGTATTATCATTGATTTGAGAGAGAGCGAGTTAACGTGAGCGTGCAAGCTATATAGCGATAATTACCATAACATACACAATATAACACACATAAAACATAATTCCACATAATTAACTGCGTTTTGCGATGCGATGAGATAAGCGATGCGATGGCACAAGTGTTTGTTAAACAATAACACACTCGGCTCGTATAGTAGCATAATTACTTGTAATTGTGTTGAATTAGCGATAATAAGCGATTAAATGCGATATAGATGCGACAAGATATAATTCCGTTACCATAAACTTTTCATAATCCAAATCTCGGAGTACAAATGATTGAGATAGACAAAATACACGGAAAAAAGAATAAAATAAATAAAAACGAAATTTGGAGTTGTTACAGTCTCCCCTACTTTAGGAAATTACGAAATTTAAGTAGTGGCCGTAGAAAAAAATATGAGGATATTTAGCGTTCATGTCACTTTCCAATTCCCAAGTGAACTCGGCACCGCGTTTGCCTTCCCATCGGACTTTCACAATAGGGATGCGAGAGCGCCGTAGCTTCTTGGTTTCTCGGTCCATTATTTCGACAGACTTTTCCACAAAATGGAGAGTCTCGTTTATTTGCAAGTCCTCGAGAGGGACGTGGAAATTTTCTTCAGCTAGGCATTTCTTGAGGTTCGACACGTGGAAAGTCGGATGGACGTTGTTAAGTTCCGCCGGTAGTTCGAGTCGATAGGCCACTTTGCCGATCCTTTCCAGAATCTTAAAGGGTCCAACGTATCGAGGCGCTAGCTTTCCTTTCTTGCTGAAGCGGACCACTCCTTTCCAAGGTGCAACATTTAGGAGAACGTGATCTCCCACTTCGAACTGCAGGGCTTGCGGCGTTTATTGGCATAACTCTTTTGACGACTCCGAGCTTTCAAGAGATTGTCTCTGATCTGGAGGATCTAGTCCGTCGTTTCTTGAATCAGCTCGGGACTGGTGATTTGTGCTTCTCCGATCTCGTGCCATGCAATAGGCGATCGACATTTTCTTCCAAATAGTGCCTCAAAAGGAGCCATTTGAATGCTGGTGTGATAACTATTATTGTACGAGAATTCAATTAAAGGTAAATGTGTATCCCAATTACCACCGAAATCTATGATGCACGCACAAAGCATGTCTTTGAGGGTGCGGATCGTGCGCTCAGTCTGACCGTCGGTTTGAGGATGAAAAGCGGTACTGAGATTGAGAGTAGTACCGAGAGCAAATTGAAAAATCTCCCAGAGACGTAAGGTAAAGCGACCGCCGCGGTCAGAGATGATGTCACGAGGCATCCCGTGTCGACATATGACTTCGTCGGTATAGATTCGTGCTAATCGTTCTACCTTAAAGTCTTTTCGTATAGTAATAAAGTGCGCAGATTTGGTAAGGCGATCAACGATAACCCAAATGCTATCGTGACCAGAGGAAGTGCGAGTAAGTTTCGTAATAAAGTCCATAGCTTTGCTCTCCCATTTCCACATCGGGATTTCGGGTTGTTCGAGCAAGTCAGAGGGCCTTTAATGTTCGGCTTTAACCTTTGAACAAGTTAAGCACTTTGATACGTATTCACAATAGCGAACACGCACGTAAAGTAATTTGCAAGCCTTAACAACCCCCGAACCAATCGGGTGCTGAGTCCAAACTATAGTACTATCGTTGCTAAGGTGGTCTACAAGTACACATTATTCACACATAGCAAACAAACATTCAGCGATTCACGTATAACATGCGAGAGCGGTTAGCGTTCAAAATAATTTAGAGTTGCGTGTAGCGTGTTTTTTATATAGAGACGTATGTAACACCCAAAAGTGCGATAAAACGAAAAGGGGTTCAAGTATACTCACTGTCGGTGCGAATCGGGAGATGAGACGGGATCTGAGAGAAGTTGCGGAGAGTGCCGGATCAGCCTGTAAGCGAACAGAAGTGCATCAGTCTTCCGAATTGCTGAAACGCTTAACGGTTTGAGAGAACAGCAGACAAGTTCAGGTGAACTTGTACTTGAAGGTACAAGTTCGGGCGAACTTGTATGCCTGGACTTCCTGTGAGTACAAGTTCGGGCGAACTTGTCCCATTTGCTGAGGTGGGATACAAGTTCGGGCGAACTTGTCTGATTTTTTTGGAAATCAGTTCATGTTCGGGCGAACTTGTGTAAACCTGATGAAGAATTGATTAAGTTCAGGCGAACTTGGTCACCAATCTGGTGACAAGTTCGGGCGAACTTGATGCTTTTCGAGCGAACTTGACTGTTTTGGCATCCAAATCATGCATTTTCGCGTCGTTTGCTGAGGAAATCGAGTGTCCATCCCTCCAACCTTAGGCTACCGAGCAAAACCAAGGCTTATGAGGTCTTTTGGAGCGAGTTTTAGCCATTTTACAGAAACTCGGACTAATCCGGGCGATCTTGAAGGTTCGAACGGTTTAGTCGAGTTTGTGCAAAGTGACGTTTTCGTCCTTGTGCTTCCGGATCTGAGATCTAGCTTGACAACGCCTCGTTCCACTTCAAAGTGAACGAAACATACGTCGTTTAGTCCGAATATTGTGTAAAAATCAATGTTTTAAAGGTTTTACTCAGATCTAAGCATAGATCTGAGTGAAAAACAGAATTTTTGCATAAAAATATGAAGATTTTCGTAAACAGAAGAGTTTTGATAAAAGCGAAGGCAAAGCCTTGTGCAAAATCGTTGTAAAATGTTGTTGTAGCTTGAAAACGGGTGGAATCTTACTTAGAATACAAAAGGTTTCGGTTTTGGGGAGCTCCGGGCGAACTTGCAGCAAGTTCAAATGAGAAGAGGAGCTGGGTATTTATAGGTGAAGTGAGAAAGGTGAGCTGGAACATCAAGTTCGGCGAACTTGTTAGTTTCGCTGATTTAATACAAGTCTGACGGACTTGTTAAACCTTGAGAAGTTAGGTGCACCAGACAAGTTCGTTGAGTTTTGCATACGATAGGTATGTGTTACCCTTTGAACCTTCGCTCATGAAATGCACTTAGTCCACTAGCTCTGAGTAGATCTCGATGTCTTTGAACTCGTCTGCCGTTTGTGTAGACGACAATACACTTCACACAAGACTCTCCCTAGCAGGGTCATCTCCTAATAGTCGTGTCCAATAATGGTCATGGAACACTTTCCTGGTTTTGCAAGAGCTCTAGGAATTGTGCCCTCAATTCCATTTGAACCTGACCACACTTCTCTTCTAACATAGGTGATTCTCCTTAGATCATTAAAAGCATTGTGGTTATCGTGATTTATTCAAATCATTTACCACATATTATGCTTAGCCTTACTCTTTGTCACTTGATATCATAGGAATAGACTAGGACGTATTTAAACACCATTTTATACTTTGGGGGTATGTATAACCATATATACTAGCATATGCATATCATTTATGCCCCCACAGTGACTACCCTTAGGCGTATGAGTTAGTTGTTCTATTGAACTTAGATCTTGGATCTCCAGTCAACTAAGTTAGGTGTCCTTCACATACCCTTTTTCCATGGGCTTCAGTCTCATTCCACAACTTGATCTCTAATAAACCCTCAGGTTGTTGGATCCATAACATTAACAAATAACTTTGGATATTTGAGATCAGTTGTCATGATGTGTTCTTAACTCGTAAGTTAATTTTGCCTATTGTCAACTTCTAAGACTATAACCTCAGTGGCCATCTGAATCTGGTTATATCATATGTCTTTGTAAGATACGCGTATCATTTAAGGCAAACACATCTCCATCATGCACTACGACCTTTGTGTCCTCCACTTAGTTATCTGTTTGCAATGTTAGATTAATCCTTATTGCCAAACTTTTATTATACAAATGCAAGACACCCCCACATTTAAGTGTTATAGGATCTCATCCAGATGGGGTAATGAAAACCATTTCTACACACCCTTATAGGGTTGTTTCTAAATGGATCCTCCCCCATATTTCTTGCCATTTGATCAACATTTTCGTAACTTCACTTATGACAACATTTATACACATATGATTGAACAAGATCAACCTCATTGTATCAGTGAATTCAACTCATATTGCATTAGCTTACATAAGCTTTCGAGTTGACCAAAGCAACACATGTCATTGTCATAAGTTTGTCACAAACTTAGAATAATTCTAATTCAACATCTTGAATAAGCCTAGACAATGAGTTCTCCTCATTAGCTTTTCGAACAAACTCTTCAAAAGTTACATGTTTTTTCCTGAATGAAAATTCTTCCTCAACTTTGTCTATCACACAAATTCTCATTGTGTTCATACACATTTGAATGTTTAGCGTTAATTAGTCTCAGTCAAGACCCATAATTAACCAAGTACTAGTCTAGCATGCTTTAGACTACAATACTTTAGCATGTGAACAGAAGATGCATCATTCTGATTCTTCACAGCCCCAAGGATATCATAATACCACTTTGCAACATTCATCCCTTGTTAAGACAAAATAATGAGACTTATTCATAATCCTAAAACATCAATATTTATGGAAGTCTCACAAATTATTGTAATAACACATAGCTAAAATTTATCATTCAATTAAGGAACATAACTTGTTTACCTTTGATCTCTAACGTTTTACCATTGACTCGTAAGGACTTAAACATAAGTCTTAATCCAAGTCACTTGGCGAACACATTCATCACCGACAAGATGAATGTTCCTCGTCTACAATCACTATTATGTGTGAGATAGAATCAACTAGATCAACACTCAACAACATGGCATTCATAATTTTGTCATAAGTGATTTGTACACATCTATTGTTTTTCATTAGGAGATATGTATATTTAGGATTCTCTCCCACACGAATATAAAATCTCCATATAGTTCTAACAATAATCAAGTGGTAGACGCATCTACGAATAGATCACTTGGAACAAATCTCGCAAGATTTATCAGAGGTATACAATAACATATAATACTTTTTCTTTCATATGTTAGAATTCACACTTGTGAATTTTCCAATGACTTCTAACGAAGTACTTAACATGAATCTCGTTTGTGTATTTCATCTCAATACACTCACTACTCTCTCGTGATGTGGTTACACATTTGAGGTCTCGTCTTGGACTTTTAGTCAATGCAACAACTCTCAAGTTGTTTATGTCCAAATATTTTCATGTACTATCTGTTTAAAACCATATTCTTTTAGACAATGTATAGTTGACGTTATAATTACTTTCCACAAAAATAATTTATACGTCAAAAATATTAGTGATTTATTTCGTTCTAAAAATATTGCATGTGTTATCTGAAGATATTGAAACACAACAATAAAATACATTGGAAACTAAATCATAAGTGACAAACACTTTTGAAATATAAACGGAAGCATAGACGATATGTAGACATCAAATATCAAAGTGGTTTTATCTTCCACACTTTATATTCTGACCGAAATCAATTCAACAATATTGTCCCATGGCATGTCTTGAGGTACTCCCTCAATAATACTTCATGCACTTGTAAGTACAAGTTCCTCATTTCATCGTGAAAATTTAAACTTGAACAATTATGCTCAAAACAACACCAAGTTGTTATAAAAGCTACATTTAAGTAGTAAACTTGAACAATTAAATTTGTTCACAACAACACTAAGTTGTTTTCCATCAAATAATATCCACGTGATTATCACAAATGCTACTTCTAGCAAGAGTAACAAACCATTAATTTCAAGTACAGTTTATGATAACATAAATAAAAAACCATAATATCAATTGGTTTTATATTGTTTAGTCTTACTACGCATGTACTAAACGTTTTCTAACACGCAAGTTAGAAAAATATATGTTATAACGGGCATGTTATAGAATCGAACGTTTACATAAAATGTTTTCCAATTATAAAGTTTATAAAATAAACCATTTCTCATCATTTTTAATGCACACATGCATAGACAATTAAATGTTTACATAAAACATTTCCATTCATTATGGCTTATACAATGTACAATCTCTAACATTGTATTTGTGATACACATTTTCTAACACACGTGTTAGAAAATTTAAGTCATTATAAAAATATACATATATATATAATATATATATATATATAATATAATATAATATATATAAAACATGACCCTTTGGATTTAGAAATCACAAATTAAAGTTCGTAATAAATCTCACACAACTACACCATGACTTTATGGTGATTTAATTCTTACTCTTGTATTTTCTAATCTCATTAAGTTAGGCAAATAGCCTACTTTTGATACAAGAGACATGGATTGGAGAAAAGTCTCACTTAATTAGATATTTTATTAGAGACATAACTCTAATAAAAACTAATAAATTGACATAAAACTCTACTTAAGAGTTTAACTTCCATATGAAAAGTCTAGTAAATGATTTTAATATTAAAGTCATATAACAACACCATCACTTTATGGTGATTTAATTCTTGAAGCCAATCAACTTCAATGTATGACATTCTGTTTCTAAACCATACAAAACATAACATAAGTGTTTATATTCATTGAAATCAATGTTACAACAAATTACTTATATAAAATGTTTACATAAAACATTTCAAAGCAATTGTATTTTAACCATTTTTAACAATCATGTTAAAATGAATGAACGCGCACGTTAGAAATATTAACATTTACACAAAATGTTAATTCGACTTGCTATAAACACATATATCGTTCAAATAAATAAGTCATTCCAATATACACGTTAGAAAATGAACAATTAAAAAATTGCTTCCAAACTAACGCTTTCCATGAACGTTTCTAACACACATGTTAGAAGACAAATGATTACAAAAAATTATTATAAGACTTATTTGTTCATATCAATCCATGGGTGTATGAAGAGTCTACTTTAAAGAGAGACTTGAATGGAGACATAAACTCCAATCAAGTAACATAAAACTCTTATTTAAAGACATGGAAATTCTACTCAAGAGAATTTAACGTTTACAAAAAATGTATGGTTTACACCTATAATTCCAGTCTAACACACAAGTTAGAGAAATTTAACGTGTACAGAAACGTATGGTTTACAGCCACAATTCCAGTCTTAACACACAAGTTAGTGAAATTTAACGTTTACAAAAAACGTATGATTTACACAATAAACCCATTCTAACACAAAAGTTAGAAAAAATTAACGATTACAAGAACTTGTGGAAAATTATGATACGAAGGCGATGAAATCGTATAGAGAAAACATATCTCTCTAAGTACCCAACACATGGGTCTTCAAGTATTTCATCTTTCTAAGAACTCTACATGTATTCATGTATTTTTCTTGTAACCCTTCTCTAGTATTTTTCTCATACTTCCAATGAGGCACATAGCCTACCATTTATACAAGAGTTGCGAGTTACAAGAGTTTCTCTTAATTGATGATTTTATTAGAGACATAAACTCTAATAAAAGTTTCACTTAATTAGTGATTTAATTAGAGACATAAACAGTCTAATAAAAACTAATCAAGTAACATAAAAACTTTACTCTAAGGTTTTTCACCATGAAGATTCTAATTAATATTTATAATTTCATTTAATTATAAATATATTAAATATTCATTCACCAAATTTCCAGCAGTCTTTATATTATCACATATGTATAAGGGTGAGGGAGTAGAGCTCGGTAAACTTGTTTACCTGATTTTCCCATCCACCGCCATCAAGTTTGCCGATCATAATTTTACCGAAATGTAGCCAAAATCGGTGAAGGTTCACCGAATCAGAAAAAGGGAGGGAAGGGGAAAGAGAGTGGGTGTGGTGGGGTTTATTCCTTCTCAACCAATCACACATTTTTTCCTTTTTAAAAAAAAATAGTTTACCATTTCATGAAGTGACTAACCATTATCAACACTTTTCTGTTCAGTTTAAACTTTTAAGGTTGAATGACATGACACACTCTCATTGGCTGATTTTGAAGTTTACCACTTTCAAGTGTTTAACCACTCCCTTCACCCTAAGGTCATCCGTAGTCATAAAGCCCCCGGGTGGACGTTACGCGACACGTGGTGAAATGCGTAAGAGAGGGGCTTTATATAACTTGAGTGTGTAGTGGGGAGATATATGTATGGGCCTTTATATATATGTATGTATATATATGTGTGTGAGTGGCTTTTGAAACAAACCCCCCAAAACGCCGCTATGTAGGTCGCGCCCCCCAAAATTTTTACCCCCATAACACCACCCGTAGTGGTGTTTGGGGCGCTATGGCCCATCTTCCCCCTCATATGGCGGCGCCCCACTACGGAAGGCCTAAAAGATTATTATTTTCTAAATCATAAAAACAACCAAACCGGCTCCGCGATCTACGAGTTGTCTTGAGCTATTATGAGAGGATGTCGACTTTCCAAGTCAATAAAAAAAATTTATGAGCCTAACTTGATTTTCCAGCTTGATAAAACAAACGAGCCGATCGCACAAGTTTGAACGATTCTTGAGCCGAGCTCGACGATCCTACAAGTTTGAGCTATTTTAGAGCCAAGTTGGAACTGAATAAAATGAACGAGCCGAGCCAATCCCAGAAGTTTGAGCTATTTATCAACCAAGATCGACGATCCTATAAGTTTGAGCTACTTTAAAGTCGGTTTAACAATCCTATACGATTGAGCTATTATAGAGCCGAGCCCGACTTTCGCCGGATCACATAAGTTTGAGCTATTTATGAGGGGAGCTTGACGTTCCTATACGTTTGAGCTATTTTAGAGCCGAGCTAAACTTTCCAGCTCAATAAAACAAATGAGCAGCCGCTCACATAAGTTTTGAGCTATTTATGAGCGAGCTTGACAATCCTATACGTTTGAGCTATTTTAGAGCCGAGCTCAACTTTCCGACTCAATAAATCCTAAACAACTTTTCAACATTTACCATCTGATGATAGAGGCGCAGCATTTAAGGGGCAGGGAGCGCCCGATCCTCCGAACTTTTCGCTCAACAGTGTTATATATGTAGTTTTCGTATAGAATTTTTTATGTATATACGTTTTCGACCCCGATTCTATAGAAATTTTTAGGTTATACGTTTAGACCCCCGTAAAAACGTCAAACTTCGCCACTGCATCATCAGACTCAAATCAAATTTGCAACATAATCAACTCAAATATCAACCATAACAAAACAATTAAAACCGATTACAAAACTTGCTGCCAAATCACACAAACGATGATTCTGATGATCAACTTCGATTAACAAACAACACACACACACATCAACTTTACAGCATTCATGATCTAGATTTAAACTTTTACTATGTAAACTTACTTATGAATCTTTCCTCTAAGTTTCACCCCCAAAACCCTCTCCATCTTCGCCAAAACCATCTGATTCGGAACCGCTTTTCCATTCTCATACTCCTGAACAACCTGCGGCCGTTCATTTATCTGTTTCGCCAAATCCGCCTGACTCAATTTCTTCTCAATCCTCGCCTTCTCAATCAGCTGCCTCACCTCCGGCGCCACTCGGTCAATCGCCGCCGGCTGCTCCGCCTCGTCGAGCTTTCTCGCGTACACCGCGGTTGCCGGAGCCTTTTTGTTCGTTCCGCCGTCATGTTTCTTCACTGTTTGGACCTGTGCGCCTGCTCGGATCGCTTGGTTAACCGCCTTGGAGTCACGTAGGACTGTTGCTTTTGGTTTGATCTTGTGGAGGACTACTGGCTCCCAGTCTTGTGATACTGGTCCTGCTGGTCTTGTTGGCATGGTTATGGTTATTAGGTGAGCAGATGAAGATGAAATGATGAATATAAATGTGTAACGATTGTTAGAGAGGTGATTTTTAGTGACGATGATGGCAAATTCGATGGTATCCTTATACAGTGGTGGAGGGTCTGAAGGTTCTTGATTGGAAATGATATTCCAGGGGTAGTTTCGGGATTTTATGGGGGTCTTGACGGTTCGTAGATTTTTGATTTTTTTATTTGAGTTAGTTACGTTTTTTGTCCTATGGTATGTCAAAAATCACTATTTCAGTCTATTAGTTTAAAAATTGCTATTTCAGTCCATATGATTTCACTTTCGTAACTATTACAGTCCACATACTTAACACCGTCTAATTTACAGTTAAGTTTTTAATGAAATGTCTAAAATACCGTCTGTTAAAAACCTAACAAAACTCGTCTCAACCTCACCACCATACCACACCACCGCCCACCAAATAGCCACCCTCACGCAACAGCCATTGTCGTCTCCGGTCACGCACCCCGACTCTGCAACAATCGGACCTCCGGCTGCACACCGACGGACTAACTCCAGTTCGGTGGAGTTTCCTGTTGGGCTTCAATCCATTCTATATTCAAACCCATCCTCCACCCACATCCTAAAACAAGAAAACCCAGTTAGTAACCAAAACCAAAAACCCAGTTCATCCATCACCATCGTGCTTCCAATCGAACACCATTACCTTCGTGTATCACCAGCTCACCAACATCGTCCTCGTGTCGTTTTAGATCAGCTCGGTTTTGCCTCTTGTCTCTACTCCGTTTTCCAGCTACCCACTGCCATTAGATGTTCAGATCTGTAGTAACGATGACATGATTGTGTTGTTTGTAATCAGCGATGTGAAACGGAGTTACAGGTTTAATAACCGATTGAAAGGTAGTTGTTCTGAAATCAAAATCGCAGATTTCTGGTAAGAAATTAAACGATTTGGAACTGAGATAGGGCTATTTTGAAACCGGAGATGTGATTTGTGAAAGGTTGTTTGTTTACAAATCTGAAAAAGCAGCAAAAGGACTAAGAATTAGGGTTTGTTGTTTGTGTTTAGATGAAGAAGAAGAAGAGCGGCGGTTGATAACATATTAGGGTTTCTAGTGTTTACATGTAATAAATGAAATTGTAATTAAAAAAGGTTAATGTTAAACATGGGTAATCTGGTCATTTCATCGATACTTAACAGAATAAATGGATGGAGTTAACGGAGGTGGACTGTAATCGTTATGAAACTGAAACCACAGGGACTGAAATGACAATTTTTAAACTAATGGACTGAAATAGTGATTTTTGACAAACCACAAGAACGAAAACCGTAATTAACTCTTTTTATTTACTTGTTCTCCACGACTAAAAAGAATATAGAAAGAGAGGAGGAACTTGTTGCCCACAAGATTACATTGTTTTTATTGTTTTGAATTTCGAATGGCGTGCATAAAACCGAATAATCGAATCGAAAAAATTGAACTGAAATAATAACTACTGGTTTAGTTCTTGTTTTTGAATAATCGAATTTTCGGTTTCAGTTAATCGTATATCTAAAACTGAAAATAAGCGAATCTAAGTTCATGGCTCACTAGATTTTTTTAACATTTTAGTTCAACTGAGGATTCAACATGCATATGGTAACCTATATAACTTTGCAAGTTTTATATTCATGAGTTTATATTTTACAAGTTTTCTTTTTATACATTGGATAATTAACCAAAACCGATCCATAACCCAACCGAATAATATTAAACAAACCATCGGTTATGGTTATAGTTGATACTTTTTAATTAACCAAACCCTTGCTTAACCGACTTTGCACACCCCTGATTTTGAGGCTACCTAACTTTTCTTTTTCCAAAGGCAAATGTATTACAGAATCTAGTAATGAGTTAGAACAACATATACAAATGGGACATATGAAAAATAAGGATCTAAAAAATTAGAGTTAATTACTGTTTTCATCCCTGTGGTTTGTCAAAAATCACTATTTCAGTCCATTAGTTTAAAAATTGCGATTTCAGTCCCTGTGCTTTCACTTTCGTAACCATTTCAGTCCACCTCGCAACCATTTTAGTCCCCGTACTTACAAAATAAATGGATTGAAGTGGTTAAGAAAGTGAAACCATAGGGACTGAAATGGTTACGAAAGTGAAACCACAGGGACTAAATTGCAATTTTTAAACTAATGGACTGAAATAGTGATTTTTGACAAACCACAGGGACAAACAGTAATTAACTCAAAAAATTATATTACATCAATTGACTCGCTCCAAAGATTTTAAACTGGATTTATTCCTAAGCTATAAGAACCCACAAGACTTCATATCTCCTATCATTCTAGAAAATGGCACATGTTTCCTATTGAAAATTAGATCGTTCATGTTTTTCCAAATTCTCTAGCAAGCCAACAAGATTATCGATTGATTTGCCTTCTTCTTAACATTGTTAGCTCATATATTCTTATGGATCTCCTGCAAATCTTGGGTGGAGAAGGCATAGACAAGCGGGATATTGCACCAACCCTTAACCTTTTGCCAAACAATAACAGTTTGTGCATAGATGATCATCTGTTTCGGCAGCTTCATCACAAAATGGGACAAATCCGAACCTGTAACAATGTTATTTTTCCGCAAACCTTCTAACGTCAAAAGCGTATCTAACCCTTCTCTCCATTAAAAAAATATTTTATGTTCCACTCGAAAGCATAATTACCGTCAATCTTTTTGGCCAGCAACGTCCTAAACCGATTTCACCGTAAAACAACCCATTTGACAATAACAAATAGTTTTTAAAATACAATCGGTTATCAGATGGATAACCCTAGGGGTGTAAAAGAGCTAAGTCACCCACGAGTTAATGTAAGACTATAAACTGAAAACCATGAACTCAAACCTACAACATTTTAAACTTAAATCCTAAAAGATGTTACTTTAACCAAACCACATTAAGTATTTGTGTAATTAACTCAATAACTTAATTATTTAGTATATAGATGATAGTCATACGATTAAAATAATCAAGAAATATAAATTCCCAATCGCATATACTTTAAGGTAGAGATAATGAACCCGGTTTGAATTTCAAAAGCAATTCGTGGTCCGACCCTATTTACACCACCAAAGCAGTGTCAATTCGACCCAAACCGCAAACTGCTAGTTTGTATGTTGTATGTCCCCCCCCCCCGTCCCCCCCCTCGTCATCCCAACCCTTTTTTTCTTCAAAATTCTACTTTAGATACCGATTATGACTCAATTACCTAAATCAGTTTCAACGACCCAAAAAAATTTGAATAAGGTTCGAAAACTTTTCACCTAAGCCAGTTTATGACCTGAACCTGTTTCTCTTCAACTCGAACCAATTTGGTATAAAAAAACCCGGTTTATACACATCTACTTTTTGGCCCAAGTAATAGGAATATCTCAAGATAACCGTGGCCCAACTATTTTTCCATTTGCAAGAAAAATTCAAAAAACTCAAAAGTCGACATCAAAATTGGGCACTTGAAACTCACACGCGCACTTTAGCATCAATCAATCTCCCCCAATTCGACTTCAAAACCCTAGATACCTTCACTTCACCTCTCATCAAAATTCCACAAAATCCTTTCACAATTCCCCCAAATTTCAAACCTTCATGCCAAATTAGGGCTCATCCAACCGGATCCAAACATCACAGGTAACCTTTTCAGTTTTCAATCGTATATTCACTGCTATTTAATCAATTCACCCAATAATTTCACATATTTTTCACAATTTCTGCATATATAGATGGATTACAATTCATCCGTTCGATCTAGACGCCCTGTTCGCAACAATAATAATAATAATAATAATAATTACAACGAGTACGATAACGATGAATTTGAGGAAGAAAATGTCGGTTTAAATCAAAGATATAGCTATCAATTAAAATAATAATAATAATATTATTAATAATAATGATGATGGTGAAGATGATGATGAGGATGATGAAGAGGAAGAAGATGATGAGAATGAATATAGGCATGGATATTATAGAGGAATGGATACAGGAGAATCATCTAGGCGTCACCAAAAGAAAAGAAGATTGGATAACATAGTGTCGAACTAGAATATGCCCCTCGCGTTCCCGATAGGTTGTCGGATGAGTGGAGTGATAACGCAACTTTCGTGTTGGTGGAGGTATGGGGCGATCGGTTTATGGAGTTAGGTCGGAAGAGTTTGAGGACGGACGATTGGGTTGAGGTTGCGGAAAAGGTTTCGGAGATGTGTAAGATGGAGATTGACGAAAGTCGGTGTAGGAAACGGTTGGAGAGTTTGAAACAGAAGTATAAGAAAGAGAAGGCGAAAGTGGTTATGGGAGGGTATAATGGGAAATGGGGATTTTTTAAGAAGATGGATATGTTGTTGTCACCGAAGAAGCAGCATAATGGGTTACCTTGTGGTGTTGATTCAGGGGAATATGTGTTTATGAATACAAAGGTTTATTTGGACCAGTCGAATGCGTTGGATGAGATGCGGGATAGTCCGTGTGAATCTGAGGATGATGATGATGACGATGGTGAGGATGAGTGGAATGATGAGGACGGTGAAGGGTTTCGGTTGTTGGCGGAATCGGTTCAGAATTTTGGGGAGATTTATGAAAAGATTGAGGGTCGGAAGAGACAACAAACGATGGAGTTGGAGAAAATGAGAATGGATTTTCAGAGAGAGCTGGAGATACAGAAGAAGCAGATTCTTGAACGGGCGCAAGCTGAGATTGCTAAAATCCGGGAAGGTGATGATGAGGATGTTAATTCTGTTGAGAATCTTAGCGGATAAGACTCGCAAGAAGGTAATTTTCGACTTTTTTATTTGTTTTATGAGCTTCAGTGAAAGATTTATTAGTTGCTTGTTTTTAATAGTGTTCTAAGTGGGATAAGTGTAACTGATTGCAAGTAATTGGTTTGGATGTGCGTAACTGTGTATCGGAAGTAATTACTCCCTCTGACCCAAAAAAATTGTCAACTGTCACATCTGGATAGTTATAGTTTACTATCTTTCTTGTTTATGCTTAATGACCTTATCTTTAAATCCTGCAATATTTTGTGTCAACTAATATCTTAAAGTACATCAAGGGTATAATTGGTGTTCTGCATGCCTCGAGGCGCTTTCCTTTCGCCTCATGAGGCGTAAGCCCGAGGCGGGATTAAAAAATAGATCTAAAAATTATACATTTTATAACAAATAAAATACGAACTAATTTCATCATCAGATTCATTAAAAACACACAAAAAGACATGAAATGTTTGAAATTGGCACAAAAAATCAAAAACATAAAAACTCTCTAAGGCGCAGCTTTGTGCCTCAGCCCTATGAGGCGCACGTACAAAACAACCCCCTGAGGCGCCGCCTCAGACTCGTTTTTTAGGCGTGTTGCCTTGAGGCACACGCCTCAGCCGTTTTTTTAAACCATGAGTCGGGTATATAAGTGAATTTTATTCACATTAGTTAGATAGTCAGTTTTGTTGTAGGTAGTTTTAAACCATGAGTCGGGTATGTAAGTGAATTTTATTCACAATAGTTAGATAGTCAGTATTGTTGTAGGTAGCAACAAAATATCATTCAGATTTGATTATTTGACCCCTAAACTTAAATAAGTTTCGTGTTTGACAGTATTTACTTGTCTAAAACCTCCAAAATCACTTCATTTAGAAAGCTTATTACTGTTCTAGTATGATCTTTTTAGGGAGTTAACAAAACCACAACCTAAAATCTTATTTTCACACCCTCTATGCGGGTCGTATAGGGTTATACGGCCCGTATAGAATATTCTGGCATGACAAATATTGGGTCGTATAATGCTATACGACTCGTACAGATGGAGAATAAATAATGGTCGTAATAAATTCATAATACGGTCGTATAACATATATGGGGTTTGGGTCGTATAACATTCTATACGGGTTGTATAGATGGAGACAAAAAATATTGGCATTTCTTTTTGAGCAACATTCTCCTACACGACCCGTATAACTCTATACGGGTCGTATAGATGTAGGGGTGTGAAAATAAGTTGTTTGGGGTGTGTGAATAGTGGGGGGCCTTTGTTTAATCATATTGGAAACATTAGTTTGTATTGTAACATTGTAAAATGGATAAAGAAAGTGTTGTGGTCCGAGCAAACAAACCCAACTGTTTGACCTATATATAAGGAGTACCCCATTTCTGATTGTAGTTCAGTTTCTGTTACATTTTTTGCATACAGTAAATAATTGTTTTATCATATGCCTTGAATGGCGAAGCTTGAGATTTCTGACCGGGGGGTCGAAACGTACATACCCAAAAATTTCTATAAAACCGGGGGTCAAGAATGTATATTATTAGACCATATTATTAGTGTGAGCCCACGGGCCCAACTTAGGTTTCTAGGGTTTCTATATATACCCAAATATTTCTATATGAAAACCACAGACTCTCCACTACTAAGCGAAAAGTTCGGGGGGTCGGCCGCCCCCTCCCAACCCCACTATGCTTCGCCCATGATGCCTCTTGATACCTGGAAAAATTTGGAACTCTTAAATGAGTTACCTATTAACGTTATCCTCGTGGAGAAAAGAAGGCTATCAGGTTGAATTTTTTTGGCAGAGGTGCAATATAAACCCATTTACTCATAAATGGGTTGATTCGGCCTATGTTAAGCTAAAAAAGGGAACAGGCGAAATAGGTGGAAGTCAACCCAAATAAATTTCTAATGACAAAATGTTAGTTATATAGTTATATTCACCCGTTATCCATTTTATGGCTTATATTTCAAAAACATTTTAGTATTCTAATCTCTATATTCTATTGGCAATTTAATATCATGTACTCATATTAAAAATAGTTTACAATAATAAAACTTGTTTTGACCCGTTGTCCAACCCTACTGAACTTCCGTATTTGGAGGATGGTGGCTTAATTGTATGATATGTCGCACTTATGGTTTTTATTCCAAAAACATTGAGGTGTTCTTATATGTTTTGACTATTTAATTACTATGATGTTTACCAGTTTTTTTTAACAAAATTATAATTTATATTGATTTTTTAGCAGGGTTGATCATTTTAAAAGGTAGACGACGATTGAAGCGGAAACTACAGTACCTGATTTCTTCTTTCTCTTGGTTAGTGCTTTTTTATTAATGTTGTAGTTTGACTTGATGTTTTTATGTATTAAAGTAAAGTTTAATTTAATAAAGTTATCTGCATTTTATAACAAACTTGAAAATTGTTTCTTTCATTGGTTAAATTGTTACAGACGTTGAGCATTATAAAAATACTTTAAAAGTATTTTGTGTCGCTCGTCTAAGCTTGTAATAATGAGAATCCCAAAGATTAGGACTTCCACAAGACTTTGTAGTTGCCGGTAGAGGTGGCAAAATGGGGGTCCGGCATGCCGTGTAGTGGGCTACAATGGGTTTGTTAAAACAAATGGTTTTTGATCGGGTTGGATTGACTCAAAACAATTACAGGATCCATTTTCTATAAGTTGTAGAAGTTCTAGAAATAATTGATTTTTTTGTATATAAATAATTATATAAGGGAAAATATATAGGAAACCTTGTGGGTAGTTGCTGAATTTGCACTCAAGCTATTTGACTTAAAAATACACATGATTATATACTTTATTTTGTGAAAAAAAAACTATTTCTTTAAGTAAAAGCCGTTTATGGATGCTATGTAAGGGCACCGAGGGCACTCCCATGATCTGCTTGGGTTTGGCGGGTTCAAGAGGAACAATGTTGCAACCCTTTGATCTTTGGCGTGATGGGAATTCACAGGTTTATGAAACCATGCGTGATGGTTGAAAATGGTGGGGAAGAAGACATGTGTTGTGATGTGGTTGGTTGGAGCGTAGGGAATTGCTTGGAAAGTAGGGAGGGGGTCTAAGTGATGAACTAGAATACTGACACAACTAATTTGATCTTGTGGAGGGTTTAAGTGATAGAGATGAAGTGTCAGAATAGGATTGGTTGATGGTGAGCGGTCAATGGAGAAGGGGAGTGCACCATCCCCCCTAATTGAGATATAAACAAGAGTTAAATGCTTGGTTGGTCCTTGTGGTTTGCGAAAATTGCAGACTTGGTCCCAGTGGTTCACTAATTACAAAGTTGGTCCTAATAGTTGTAATTTTTGCACTCGGATGGTCCCTAACACTAACCTTTGTTAAATTTTCCAGTTAAGCCTTTGTGAAATGACTAAATTATCCCTAAACAATTAAAATATATAAAAAACCAAAAAGATATACCACCCCTCATCTTCTTCTCCCCAGTTCTCTCTATCTCCTCTTCTAAACCCATCACCACCACCTTCACCTTCAACCCACCATCACCACCACCTCCTCCACCTTCAACTAATTAAACAGTATCACACTCAACAATTATGCAATCTCAAAGCTAAGGACAATACTACCAATTCTCCACATCATACTCAACATAAACAAACCAATCAATACGCATATATGATACACCCATTAACGCCTTTAAAACAAAGTACCTGCTACTAGACACAGGACCGTTACTTCCAACTCCAGGAATCAAATCATCCAAACCTCTTGAACTCTTTTCACTTCAATCCCCGCTTGGTTCCGCCTTCTCCGTTCACCCTAAATTCCCTAACAAATCATGATCAATCTGCTAACTCTGTTTATTTGAATAACCACTCATAGATGCTAAAACATCATCATATCTCAAATTCGCAGAAGACGACACCGTGTTATCAAACATATCATCATCATAAACCGGTGCATCATAAACCGGCGAATTCGAAACCTAGGTTTACTTTTCATTTCCCGTCTTCTTCGTGTTGGTATTGGTTCGCAGTGCATCATAAAACAGTGAATTCGAAAACTGATCACTCTAGAGATAGAGTTAGAGTTAGAGACAGAGAGAGAAAGAGAGAAGTGCGGGTGGTGGTGATTGCGGTGGTAGTGCAGGTATTGGCTCGCAGTGCTGGTTTCAGGTGGTGGTTCACAGTGGTGAACGTGTGTGCTCGGGGACGGGATGGTGGTCGTGGTGGGGTTACCGGTATTTGAGAGAGAAGGGGGGATGGGGGGGGGGGGGGGTTGAAGAAGATGATGGGGTGGGTCCTTTTGTTTCTTATTTTTTATTTTTTTTATTTTTAGGGCAATGTGGTCATTTAACATCAACTTAACTGGAAAATTTAACAAAGGTTAGTGTTAGGGACCACCCGAGTGCAAAAATTACAACTATTAGGACCAACTTTGTAATTAGTAAACCACTGGGACCAAATCTGCAATTTTCACAAACCACAGGGACCAACCAAGCATTTAACTCTATTAACAATGTAAAATTAAATGGATATTCTTTTACTTGTGAATTCTTTAACTTCACTAATTCAAAATTTAACCCGTCTCCCAATAGTGGATTTGTTGTTAGATTTCCCAAGCTACCTTCCACATTAGGTGTATCGTTATGATCCAACCCTAAAATCTTATGGTCGCCATGCTACACCCATGATCCTCATCTCAGATGACCGATCTTGGACTTGAACCTTGCAATCTTGTGAATGGAACACAACTTGACCATTGCTGCCTCTAGCGAATATACGGCTTAGAAGATCGTCCTCTTCACAAGCAATATGAATCGTTCAAAGCTCTAATACCAGTTGTTGCGTGGCACATTCAAATTTAAATGGCTCAATAAGCAAATGATTTCATTCACGTGATTCAAATCGAAAAATTCGAATATCAAGCTAAAAAGCTTGCATTTTTTTTTATCAAAATAATTAACCAACTAAACAATTTAAAACCCTAACTCATAAGGAAACCAAGTCATCATAAAACGAATTTTAACTAATATATACTAAAAGATAATGATAAATCTTTTCCCTTGTTGCCATTATTCATCCCCAAGCCCAGTCGGCCCAATTACTTCCCTAGTGAGCCCAATCAAGCTAATGATTTTATTTCGCGGATCAAAAGGCCCACCAAACGAAGACATCACATACTGATGGATGCTTCTGCAACAAAATGTGTCCCATCCCATGCATAAGGTTGAGGATAATAACCAAATCAACGGAACCATGTACAGTTGCACATCTTGACAGTGTGTATTTCCCATCGTATCACACGAACACCCTTCTAGCATAAGATACATTAGATTTAATTTATTTAATTTTTAATGGAAAGGGTAAAATTGGAAACTTATATTTGTATTGAAACTTGGCAACAATCGATTTCAATTGAAACGATGATCCCCGGAAAGACACATGTTTAGTTTCGATTATTTTCTCACATTCAATTTTACATTAGTTTTTAACCCAAAAAATAAAAAAAATAAAGGCTTATTTATGAAAATAAAACCCCAAAAGTTACGAGTAGCTTCTGTCCTCGCTTCTCCTTTCATAACAAACGATTGCCGATAAACATTGCAATCAAATGGAGTCGAAGAATTTGATCTTCTTCATATGTTATGTTGTATGAACATATCGTATTTGTTTGATTATCACGATTTTGACTAAAATGGTGTTTTAAATATTTGATTTTACATTCTTGTTCATCACCACTGTAAATGGTCGTATGTACAAGCAATGTGTGTTCATTTGGTTCTCAATCGTGTATTGTAGTTATGTACACAATTAGGGAGTAATAGTTATACATGCGTCTTGCAAAATTGTCAGTATATTAGAAATTGGGTTTTTTTAGTTATGGATAACCGATTGTCTGTTAAACAAGGGGTTTTTTTCTCCGTTAAATTGGAATATACATATATGTATACTCGTCCATGTATATGCATACAATTGTGTATACCTTTATTATACGTATATGTAGGCTTGCATACTCTGGTGGTTATGGTTATGAAGTAATATGAGTATACATATCATTATTGATCGATGCATTTTAGGTGCAAGTTATTGAATACTATGTTATAAGTGCATTAATATTAGAATAAAATATATTACTTTGATGGAATTTTAGTGTCATGTATTTTGAAGATGAAACCGAGCTAAAAATGATTCAATTAAGCTAAAATATCGATAACGATGTGTTAATGTTCTAACAATCAAAGCTGGTACAGTTTGTATATATTATTATTATTATTGCCTATCATAGTTTTAATTTAAATAATTATTAGAGTAAATAAAGAAAAGAACATGTCTCTCTTGGATGAATATCGTTGGATTGGCAACATAAAAAATGAATTGAAGATTAATTGGTGCAATTAATTTCTTTTTTAGGTAATTAATATGTTGGAAGAATATGTGAATCAATTTGTCAATCAATTTTTTTAGTTCGATTCCTAGAAAAGGGTTTTTCCTAGATTTTTTGGGCTTTCTCCTGAATTGGTGTATAGACATTATTACCTAGTGAAGATGAATATGGTCGGGTGGTTCAGCTGGTGGCGTGATGATACTGTAGTGGTCCGTCAGTGATCTAAATTTGCCGTTAAAAAGGGAAAATTACTTTTTGAGTTCTTATGTTTTAAAGGCTTTAACAACTTGAGTACAAACTCAAAATGTTTAACGCCTTGAGTCCCTACAGCCACTTTTCTTAACTATTTGAGTCCAATTTCTAACACTGTTTGAATTATTCTGTTAGCTTTTATAAAATGACCAAATTACCCCTATACTTAAAAAATATTAATCTTATTAAAACTATTATTACATAAATACAACATATCTCTCTCTACATTTCTACAGATTCCACACTCTCTCTCTACCTAATATCTTTCTCTCTCAACAAAACCATCACCATCACCACCGTCACCACCGGACAACCACCTCCACCAACACCGCATCACCACCACCAACACCGCAACACCACCACCACCACCACCGCCGCACCTCCACCATCATCAGATCTGATGGTTTATATGGTTCATGGACAGTGTTAATATCAAAGTTATTTGTCAGATATGATGGTTCAGAACCGTTGTGTTGTTTCGTTTAGAGAGGGAAAGTTAAAGGGTTGGTGGTTGTTAACGGTGGTGCAGGGATCTCGGCAGTGGGGGGTGAGACGATTCTGGTAGTGGTGGGTGTTCAGAGGCAGCGGTAGTGGGATGGTGGTGGCAGTGGGGCGGCACTGGTGATGGAGGGAACTCGGCAGTCTGGTGAGACGGTAGTGGTGTGTGTTCGGAGGTGGCGATAGTTGGATGGTGGTGGCAGTGGGGCGGCATTGGTGGTGTAGGTGAGACAGTGGTGGAGGGTTTCTGGATCTGGGCCGTGATTTGGTAGGGATGATGGTGGGGCAGTGGTGGAGATGGTGGTGGTTCGAGGGTGTTTATAAAGAGAGAGAAAGTTGCTGGTGTGTGTGTTTATATATGTAATTTATTTTTATATATGTTACATATTAAAGCTTTATGATTAAAGACATGTTTCTTGTCTCATGTGCATATAAGACTTGTGTATGTAAATGACTAGTTTAACTTGTAGCTAACATACTTGATGGACGGTGTTAGAAATTTGGACTAAACGGTTAAGAAAAATGACTGTAGGGACTCAAGGACGTTAAACATTTTAGTTTTGGACTTAGGTGATTAAAACCTATAAGATACAAGGACTCAAAAAATAATTTCCAAAAAAAAAAAAAACAAAGAATAAAAAAAGTGTCATCAATTGAATTGAAGAAATCTCCTTTTACATTTTACAATTAAAAGCAAAGAAGATGGGCTTGAGGCAATTAAAGATATCAATCGGTTGGGCTGCAACAATGGATCAGAATATCATTCTTTTTTTTTTTTAACGTCAATTTTTTTAATTTCTGTCGTCTCTAGAACTTGAACCCAAGACATTCCTTCTCAAATGTTTAAAGATTTTATTTTTACTAATTGACCACCATACCATACCATTTGTAGAATATTCTTCTTATGATTAGTTGTTTTCTGCCTTACATGGACCTTGCAAACGATTTACTTGGATGGGCTGCTCATCTAGAAAAAAGGGTTTGTGACTAATAAAAAAGAAGGGAATTGGAGGGCATTTTATATATATGGCTGTTTTGATTGCGACAACGGAAGCGAGGTTAAACCATTCGTGTTCATTTCCGGATGTAGGGTTAGTGTTAATAGTTGAATTCAACATGTACATATTTACTTTTGGATTTTGATTTTGTTCTAATCCTTTGGTTAGTTGAATCGTTATATTTACTTGAATCTTTCCGATTTTTGGTAATATTTTTAAATTATGTCATAACAAAAACTGCAGAATCCAAGAAACATATCTTTTTCATACTTGATACCATCTCTTCAAATATGGATTACAAACATATACACAAAAACATATACAAAAATACAATAAAACCAACCATGTGTAGCATTGGTTAATACTGTTGAATTCATAGTATGAATGGTTAATTAACAAATTTGCGGAGCAGAAATTAACGGCGATGAGAGAAGCAATGGAAATGGAAGAGCGGGAGAAGGAAGAACAAACGAGGTGTCGAATACGCATGGGTATGTGTAACCCATTATTACGCTAAATATAAACACAAACATTGACTTTTGGATACTGCCTGATGACAAGTGTTTTACATAGATGTACATTTTTTTCTCGTTACGTATGATTATATAATTTCTTTTGAAAAAGAAAGAACGAGGGTATTGTATTGTATATATTGTACACACACATTCGTATAATCTATTGTTTTGCATATGTGTACATATATAACTCATTTTTACATATGAGGTGAATGAGAAACAATAAACATTATATTTTTTTGTTTTTTTTTTTTTTTTTTGTAATTTGAAAAATAAACAACTCATTTCGCTTTATGTGGTTTCTTGATATTTATGAGATGTTCCAAATTTGATTTAGCTTAAAAAAAAAAAAACGTGTACAAAGGAAAAGCAATATGATGAACTAAGCAATAGATAAGAGAAAACACAATAAAAGTGGAAAAGCAAGAAAGGATCAAAATGCATTCTTTTTCTTCAAGAAAATAAAATGCACTTATATAACAAATACCCAAGGAAACTCAAATTGTATTTAACTTCATCTTCTTCTAACTTTTGATAAACAATTCAATGAATGTCACGTGATACTCTCTTTTAAGTTTTTACTTATATTTTATTTTAATATTTTGTAATAATTAGATATAACTTATTATAAATGTAGAAATAATCCTTTCGATTTGTAACTCAAACATTCAACTTCGTATTTTATGGTAGTTGATATAATTTCGAGTTTAAATTCTTACCTAAATTATTTTTAAACTAATTTTTGTTATCATCAATAATTTTATTTTATGATTTAAATTCCTCCTATATAATTTCTCCTTAAAGCCAAATTTACATTAATTTAATAATATGTTTACATTATATAAAAAAGTATAACTTAAAGATAAATCAATTTAAAAAAAATCATTAAATGCTATACCTCTTCATTTCACATTGTATTATTTATTCAGGATAGTGTAATACACATGACCATATAAGACATTTTTCTCTCGTTGTATATTTCCCTATGACAATAAATAAAGTTCAAGGACAATTGCAATCTAGAGTTGTCTTATTTTAAAAGTTTAAGGACATGGCTAATTCAGAGTCGTGGAGATGAACTTAAAATATTAATTGTTGAAAAAATCGTAATCTTTCGAGTAGAACATTCAATATTATACAAAGAATATTTTAGAGATTTGTAATTTTTGTTTGAGTAAATTGCGGTTTTGGTCCTGTGGTTTATAGGCCATTTCTATTATTTCTAAATTTGAAATGTCTTGCAATTTTAATACCAATATTTCCATTTTATTGCAATTTTACTCCACCATACTACCAATGAGCTTATAGCTCAGTAGTACCCACTACCAATGAAGTTCATTGCCCACATGTGAAGCTGTAGTGGCGCGGGTTCGACCCTTGTGGTGCCCAGATCATTGGATGGTGTACAGAGGTAATTTGCCGGCATCATAACCCTTGTGAGGTGGGATGATGGGTATCATATGGGTACCAGGGACAGGGTTCCTTCCTTAACCCTCTTTTTATTCTATCATACTAACTCCAACCATCTTCTAGTTAAAACCAAGTCACATGATAGACATATGCAGGCGCAAACCCGTAAATACCCAAAAATTGAAAGAAACAAAAAGAACAAAATATCATGCGAGTTGTTAGCTGGTTTAAACTGGTGTATCGGACAGAACGACTTCACTTAAACTGGTGTGTTGAACAACAGAGGCTGCACTAAGCTCTTTTGTATCAACTTTTGCCTGGCCTGCAACTCTACTTTTATTTAACGGGACTCTTATTAATAGAAAATGGATAATTTCTATGAACAAGTTTTTTCAATTTACAGTTTTGCTCATTGAAAGCTGCTTGTTGAAGTGTTTATCAAGGGGTTGCAAGGCAATAGGTGCTACTAAATACTTATATTAGGTTATTCTATTTATGCATCATTAAAATGTCTTGGATTTTATTTTTAGTTTACCTCACTATTTGATAAAGCTTGCATTCAATACTCCAAAATTCGTAATCTTCACGCGGTGGTGGATCTAGAAAATCCTTATAAGGGCAACGTTTAAAAAAAGTTAACGAAATCGAAAAAACGTCAATTTTTTGCAAAATTTACACTAGCGCCCGAGCGTCAAGGGGTGGGGGTGGGGGGCTACCCCTATATACAATCTATATACGCCTCTGTCGTCACGCGCTTATAAATTCCAGGCTTGTGATACTAGTGGGTTTCTCACTTGGACATGGGCAATCTTCAAGTGTCTCCAATATCTTGCTGAAGCTGGATTTGGAGCACTGCACACACCAAATAGCAGCAACGGCTTAGCAAACGCAAGATGGATTTTTCTTCTTTTTGGTTTTCAACTTTTGGTTATTTACGAGTTTGCCTCTGCACATGCCTATATAACACCCAAATTTCGTATGTCATAATATAAAATTTTAATTGTAAGTTTTGATGATAAGAAATGGTAAATATAGATTTTTTTAAAACTTTTATAAGTTTTGTAAATCTAAATCTTATGTATACATGAAAGTTAATTAGGTTAGTATGTAATGTGAGGAAAGTGACATGTTTTAAAAGAATGAGGGGGTGGAAATGAAAATTTTGGCATTAAAACACTTAAAAATTGGTCAGTATGTGAATGTGGTGTGTGTGCGATTAGAGAAAAAGTTTGGTCAGTATGTGAATGTGGGTGTGTGTGCGATTAAGAGAAAGGGACAGGGGAGAAACCCTTCATCCAAAAATCCTACAAATTGACCAAATTGAGAAGGTTCGGAACTGAATTCTAAATGCATGAGTTAGGAATGTTCATCCCCTAAGTGAATTTGATATCAAGTAAGTTTAATTTTATGTTTTTGGTAAAGTTTGATAAAGTGGGTTGTGGAAGTTGTGATTATGTATGGAATTAAACATGTATGTTAGATGATATGAACAAGTAGGAATGTAAATTATGCTTGAATTGTCTATAATGATGATTTGGAGTAAAACCCATTTGAATGAACATGATGATATGATGATGGAACTTGAAATTGTCAAGAACTTAGTTTAGGTTAATGTATAGTATGATAAATGGTAGATTTTGGTAATTAATCGTGATGTAGATGCAATGGTAAAGCGATTTTGTTGGTTATAATCGTTCTTGATATAAATTGGGAAAAAGTATGCTTTAATTGTTTGTACCCATGGCTGGAAATCTTGTACGCACGCCATGTGTTCGATGAAATGTCTAAATAGTGATGAAATAGTTATGCATAGATAATGCTTTGCAAAAATGTGTAGTATATGAAATGGATGAATAAAAATGATATAAATTAAGAGTGATCATTTAAGAATGTTGGTTGGGAATTGTAGGATTTAAAGAAGGCGGCTCGAGTCAACCGGGCCGCAAACAAGACAAGACAAAGGTAAGTTTAATACTTACTCAGCTAGTAGGAAATATAGATATTAAAGTTTGATTGTGTATTGATGTTGTTTTGGGATTCTGTTGGTATGTGGTGATCATTCCGTATGAACGAGTCGTACTAATGGAATGTATGTTGGAATGTTATGTAGTCGAACCATATGAACGGATGGCACTAATGGAATGTATGTTGGAATGTTATGTAGTCGAACCGTATGAACGAGTCGTACTAATGGAATGTATGTTGGAATGTTATTAGTCGAACCGTATGAACGGATGGTACTAATGGAATGTATGTTGGAATGTCATGTAGTCGAACCGTGTGAAAGGGTTGAATTAATGGAGAATGTTATAAAGTTAGACGGGTCTTAGGTCAAGTCTTAGTGTGTGAACTTGGTTTGATCATAAAGACCTTTAGATGGAAAAGTATGTATGATTAAAAACAAAAGAATGATAATTGTTGAAATAACAGAATGAATATGTTAGATTATTGTTTTGCATATCTAGTTGACTTGTTAAGAATGTTGTAGGTAAATAGTCCTTTGGAGCAAATCTTGGACCGGAGGAACGAACACACATCGTGCCGTTTAATTACTTTCGTTCGTCAAGTTCTAAAGGGTGATAGTGTCTTTTGGTTAATGGGTGTTTTTTTTATTATGATTAATGGTTACAATTTTTATGTCTTTTGGAACGTGTCGTAGAATTTAGTATTGAATTATGATTGTTAAAAGCAGGGAATCACTTAGGTAACCCGAGGCGCCAACGTGATGGAAAACGAAAACGCGTTGTTTAGCGTTATACACGACCACCGCTCCAAAAATCAACGCGTGGATCAATTAACGCGTTTTGTACATCACGCGTTGTTTTAAAAAACATACCGTTTTTTTATACCGTTTGTATTTTTGCCCGTTGAATTTGATTGTGTGTATATATATATATATATAATATATATTCAGATATTTACAATCTACCAAATATAATACTCAAATACAAATCAACCAATACCCATCTCTTAAATATTTTTTATACAATCTTAACCCAACATGGAAGGTTCAAGCAAACGAGGTTCGGGTTCAAAAAAAACATGTACGACCAAGGGTTCTAGCTAACCTTGGCAAGCCGAGGAGATTTCGTTGCAAGATGAACCCGACCCGAACCCACCGACTCAAACCCAACCGTTTCCCCACCAACCCTTTCAATCCCAACAATTTCCACCATTTCAAACCCAACAATATCAAAACCTTCCACCATACCAACCTAAAACCTCAACAATATCAAAACCTCGACCCACTAGAAGATAACAGTCTTATCCGCCCAATTCGCCCGTGCATACCGTGAACCACAACAACAATTAATGATGATGACGATAGCGAACCAGTTGAAGAAGAAGAAGAAGAAGAAAAAGATGAAGAAGTTCAAGAAGTTAAAAGTCGTCCCGATAGCCGGTGGACGGAGGCCTTGGACGAGCGACGAGGAGGTCGCCTTGGTCGGCATTCTTACACATCTCCGAAAACAAAAAACATTCGAACCAACAGAAAAAAAAGATTTGTTTTGGAGACGAGTTATAGCTCATTTCGGTAAACTTCCTGGTTCGATCGAAGGAAACATGGATCAAATGACTTCGAAGTGGGGAGATATAAACCGAAAGATGAGCAAATTTAACTCTTTTTCATTCAATTGGTACGTTTTTTATAAAACTGTTTTTTTTAAAAATAAAACTGTTTTTTTATAAAATGTATTTTTTATAAAACTGTTTTTTAATAAAACTGTTTTTTTAAAATTTAAAAAACTGTTTTTTTTTAAAACTTTTTTTATTTTTAATTTTGTGTAGTCACGAAATCCACAAAGTAGAGCGAGCGAGGCGACCATCATAACAAACGCCATAGATCTATATTGCAAAACATTTCACCATAAAGCTTTTCCACACTTGGCGTCATGGAACATCGCGAGACATCACCCAAAATGGGAGCCAGTTGACTTGGTCAACCTAAAAGGGCCGACGGCTCCAAAGAGAAGAGGAGGTTCCAAAAGATCAAAAACTTCCGAGTCCGGAAATTACACTACTTCCGAGTCCGGAAACATGCAACAAATGAATTTGAAACGAACAACCTGATGATGAACCCATTGGAGACGATACACCGATAAAGCCGCGCCGTAAGGAAAGTGGAGGTTCGTCAAGTAGAGATAAGGAAGCGGTGGCGAGTCCATCACCGAATTCAAAGAGGCTAAATTGGTGGAAATGACGGAATCAAAAGAGAGAAGAGAAAAACTTGTGGCGGCAAAACTTAAACGCGAGGAGGCGTATATTAAACACTTGAGCGCAAAAGAAAAAAATGGTGATTTAAACATCTTGTAACAACCGACCGACAATCTCGCCGAACCGTATAAATCGATCGTACTTCAACAAAAACGCGGGATATGTGAAAAATGGGGTTGTGAGATGCCGTAGAAATTTTAGTTTTTTTTTTTTTAAGTTTCCGAATGTTTAGTTTTTTTTTAGTTTGTAATGTAGGATATATTTAAATGAAATTTATTATTTAAAATTTTATTGTTAATTTATAAATTAGAAAAGAAAATAGAAAAAAAGAAAAAGGAAAAAAAAAACCCATCACTAGTGATGGAGTAATGGCACCCCTCGTAAAATACATCACTAGTGATGGAATTTGGCTCGATGACGTGGCGTATGGTGATTGGATGTTGTGAGCGATGGTTGGGTGGTGAGTGATGGACGCCCCTACCACCCTTATGGTACGAACAGGTCATGCCCAATTTTTGTTAAAATTAGTATGTCATATTATTATTTATTATTATTATTATATTCGAATGTGAATTAAGGGCGTTTCAGCCTATCATGTGACTTGGTTTTAACTAGAAGATGGATGGAGTAAAATTGCAATAAAATGAAACATTAGTATTAAAATTACTAGACATTTCAAATTTGTAAATAATAGAAAGGCCTATAAACCATAGGGACCAAAACCACAATTTATTGTTTTTGTTTGTATTAATAGATTTGTAAATTATAAATGTACTATTAATTTGAAATTTTTCGTTATGACATGTAATGATTTGTATGAATAAATCTGTAAATTATAAATGGGTGCATGTAATTATTTATTATTTAAATATTTTTGTTGCATTATTTTTTTTATACCCAACCTCATGTAGTACATGTGTCTATACATAATATTTTTTTTTGAACAACAAATGTCCTCCTACTTTACACCAATAGATTTTAAATTCCTCTTTTGCACAGGTTTGAACCTAAGACATCCCCTTCAAAAGATATGTGTCTCTACTAAGTATAACTAATTGGTTATGTTACGTATCCTAATTCTCGAAACTCAAGGTTTTTTTTTGCTTTTCTTATTTAACCTCTTTGTATTCTATATATTAATTTAAAATTTTTGAAAAAGTTAATTAAAAAAGTAGTAATAAAACATAAAAGATTTCTAAATTTTTATGAGTGTCTATACACGAGTTTCTAACGTAGTTATTACTATAAAAGATGTCTACCGATATAGGAGATGTCTACCACCATTTAGTTTTATTCTTTCTTTTTTTTTGAATATTTATGTAACCATATTAATCACCCATATATAACAAAAATAAAAATTAATCAAGAAACTACAACTGACATGGTAAGTGTCTATGAACTAAGTTGCGTCCGATTCGTTTAATTTAAAAAAACTTGAGTCCAACTTGTTAATATTGGAGATGTCTACCAATATAGGAGATGCATACCTCTTTGTCGCTGCTGCCGCTACTGTTGGTGTAGTCGTTGTCTATTTCCTATCAACCAAAAGCGAAATTAATATAACATCAAGATTCTTTCAAATTATACTCTCAAATTTTAAATATTAACCTTGACAAATTTCAGTTTAGAAAAAAAATACGAATTTAAGGAAGCTTTTAACTTTTGAAGTATAATAAGATATTTTATTTTATTTAGTAGATGTTAAATCTTGTTAGTTGATGTTATACTTGTAGATTTAAAGTATCCATGAAAGAAATGAAAAAAAAAAAAAGCTTTTACTTTGATAGTAGTGGCACTTATGAAGGTTTTTGTCACGTTATAAACGTCACGTAAACAATGTCATCTCATCATCTTCCCATTCAACAATCACCATGTTACTCTTTTTTCTTTATGATAAAGAGATTAATTTGACCATTTTAGGTTCATACCATAGAAAAGAAACAATGCTTTTATTGTATGTTTCACTTAAATTGAACAAATTAAACATGCACCATCATAGCTCCGTGTTATTCGCTTAGTGGTGCATCTAGGTTGAGAGGGTAGGGTGCGCAACAACACCATGATTCACATAAAATTTTGATACCAACTCTCATGAAAAATAATATATATTTAAAAATTATACAAATATAATTTATATTATATAAACCTATTATAAACCAATGGTTAGGTTCATCCTTATTTATGAACTTATCCTAGCCCTTAATTTAGTTAAAACAAATAGGGTATGATTGTAATTATACACATAAATTTAATGTTAACTTCTTTGATTATATCTCATTTAATAGGAGGTTATTGATAGCAGTTATGTACCCATTTTTTTATGATTTCAAATATCATTTAAAAATTAATTCATAGTAACATTACGTGATCGATTTTTTTTATATTGCGTTTGTTGCAAAACAGTTTCGTAACCGTCCACAAGTGTATAAATTGATTTGTTTCATAAATATTGTTGTTTTGTATGTCCCACCTCTTTTACACATGTGTATAGTGCATGTATATTTTGGGTAAACACATAGTTTTTGTGCTAATTGTTACTACAAATGTGTACACTTGTTTGCTTTTAATTAGTCTCATAATTTTATATGAATCTACTCGTGTGCATGCATAGCAATGTTTTCAGAACCGGATGTCGAATCGGTCTCCTTACCGGTTCAATGGTTCGACCGGTCGGGACGGACGTAAGAACCGGAAGGTGTCGTTAATATTATAAAATTTAATAGGGTTAAAAATGAAAAAAAATATATAAAAAACCGGCCCAACCCTTCTAAAAACCGGTTCGACCGATCGGTTTCCCGGTCCAACCGCTGGGTCGCCGGTTCAATCCCCAGTTCAATGTATTTCCAGTCCAATACTATGACCCGAACCGGCTCAACCTCCGGTTCCCGGCCCGACCGGTCCGACCGGCCGTCTGGTCCGGGTCTGAAAACACTGATGCATAGTATACTGTTGTTAATATACACAAATGTAACCATTTCTGGATACTTGTGGTTTAGATTATTTAAATAAGTTGTTTGTGTTGTAATTATTCATATTTACCTTTCGCATTCGGTTCCCTTGCATTGTGAGTAGTTTGGTCATTTGGAGGGTTTTTTTTGGCACTTATGGTAATTGGATTGTACGAGTTAATATTAAAAACTCGCCTTTAATTATCACTTAAATTAACCTGTTAGCAAGGCGATGTCTATGTGGTATCTATGTAGTTCCATATGTATGGGTAAATTATTGAATTCTGGAGAGGGTTATGTTTCTTTAAATCTAATAACTTTTTTAAACACAATCAATCAATAAAATCAGTCAAAAACAATTTGCTTTAGTATTTAGTTTTATTTTAGTTATTAAATTCAACATTGACCACATATTTCATGTGGAGATAACCTTAGTTACCCGTACTCATATAGGTAATAAACTGAACAAACTTAAATTTTTTTTAGACCACGACAACTCCATCAGCTGATGTACATATCTATATTTGCGTGAAGCACGTTATTAACCTCCCGTCGTAACCTTAATGAAACCATTCAAACTTAGCATATGCATTTATATCCCCGTCAATTTTATAAAAGTAATTCATTCAGTAAACTAAATTTCTCTCTAATCCCCTTCGCGTTGATTGATTGGGCCATATCCTTAAACTCGATTGATGAGGTGGCCATTTTGGAGAAAAACTCAAGACCACTAAATTCGGACGAGTTAGAAAGAAAATTATCAAAGCCACTAGAATTGGATAACCCCAAAGGCAATCTAAGACCACTAGAATCAGATGGAACATTCATTGTTTCAAATATATGTTTTATATTTTATTTGTTTATATTAAATGTAACGACTTTCTAGCCATTGACCAATGGCCATCATCTCTTCCCTCAACGAGTTCACCAACTTGCCACCACAACCCACATAGGTTGCAGTGGAGTACCCGTCCAACCCGGGCAACTCGAAACAACTCGGAGTGGTGCGGGTTATGTGCCCCTTCCACCCTTGTACATTGATGTAACTCTTTCATTAATTTTATATAACAATACACCTTGTTTTATGCATCATGATAACAAACCGTATAAAATTGTAAAAGCATGCTTAAAAAGTTTGTAAAGGCTTTCTGTTTTTCCTATCTCTTTAAGTTTCCTTCTACTCATGCAGTAATGTAGTTTTATCCGTTACATAGAATATTCTTCTTTATTATACGCTATTCTTGTGTATTATCTAATTAAGGGTCGTTCAATACTTAAGGACTTTTTAGATAGATTACTACTAGTACTACATAAACATTTGTACACAAGACAAGACGATAGTGTAATTGTGTAATGTTCTCTCTCTCACTCATTATATCTATTTAACACTATGTAATAGTGTTTATATGATTATAGTGCTTCGGTACTTCAAAAATAATTTTGAATTAAACACGTTCTTATGCAATTTAACCAATAAATAAGCTATATCCTACTTCATCCTTATTTGAGATTCGTATTAGAACCTCTAAGACAAATTTGGTATATATAACCAAATTTGTTACCCATATTCGGATCGGTTCTAATGATGAAAATAAAGAGAGGAAATGTATCTGGACAAATGCAATTGTTTCTACTATTTGGTTTGAAACATACATGTAACTATAGTCTAGTGGCATCTTAGGGTAGGATAAGGCTTACGACCATTAAGTCATGGGTTCGATTCCCACAAGGGGTTGTTCCAAAATTTATTGGGTTTCCTTCTGAATTGGTGTATAACCATTATTCCCTAGTGGAGATGGATATGACTAAGTGGTTCCACTCGTGGCACGATGATACTCTAGTAGTCCGTCAGTGATCCAAATTTGCCCGTTAAAAAAATTGGTTTGAAACACTAAAATAAAAATAAGAAATAAAAAAAAAAATTGGTTCCAAGAGATGCAATATGCAATATCACATGATATGTTTACTCCTTTCACCAATTTTGTTTCAAAAATTTGGGTTCAAAAATTGTTTTGTTTCTTTTCTTTGCTTCTACCAGTTTTTTGGATTTTGTGATTTCTCTTGAAACATTGTGTTTGGTGTTCAAAAGCATGTTTGATTAGGTATGGGACTTAAACTTGATTAAAGTAAAGCCATTATTAAGTTTTGCTTTGATGATCAAGATGTTGATGGTTAACGTTTGCCTTTCATATCTATATGGCATGCATCTATATTCTTATAAAAAATTTTATGTACCCGAAAGGCCAAACACATCACAAGATGTACCACTTGTGTAACAAGTGATACCATGATTTTATTGTTAGGTTAATGTCGTTTTAAAATCTTAATCCCGATATTAGGATTTAACAAAAAAGTGTGAAAATTGCTTTATATCTTGTTTTTAGTGTTTTTATACAATTGGTAACATTTCTTCTTTTTTTTTGAATCGCAACGTTTCTTCTGCTGGTAAAGCTTCTTTAACCTATTAATAAAATAACTAAATAAACATATTACTTCAAACTAATAATTATCTCTATACAATTATCTATTATTTAATCTTTTCTTCTCTTTATCGCTCACCATTTTTATCTTTTATTCCGCTTTATCTTATCATACAATTTTATCCCAAACCAGGATTAACTCTTTAGTGGCCCACGGAGTTGTGACCTGGAGAGAGCCAGCCGTGACCAACGAGGATGTTGGCCCTCAAGGAAGGTCGATTGTTATGAACTGAAACCATTACCAAGTATGTGATTTGTCCCACATCGGTTATAGTTCTCTCATTTAGTATATAACAATAAAATTCCGTAGTGTGGAGATTGTGATACATTTATCCTACAAATGTCTTTGTTGAAGTTACTCATATTTTTATGGATGATTAAATAACTAGTTACAAATAAGTTAATGACTTAAGCAAATAAACGCTATCCTTTATAGTTTTGCAATATACTAATAACAGAGAATATTATAAATAGATTGGAGTTTCTTATGTGTATGGCCATAATATTCATGAAAGAAATCCTCAAAGTCGTTTAAAGTCCACTGGGTTTATTCACTTTGTTCCGATTAATTGTTTTGCGGGAAACTGGATTTTAATATCTTTATTAGATTTCATTCGCTACTATTGATTTCACCTTTGAATGTTCTCATCAAGAGTCTCATTTTTTTTTAACTATTTTGCCCTGAACAATCATCAAGTTAAAAAAAATAACGGAGTTAAGTTTTTTTTCGAAATACAAACTGATGTTTTAGGGCTTTTAATCAGAACGAGGATACGAGTCGATAGATGTAAAACTTACCTCGAAACGATGTTCCAAATGACTTGATTTTTGTTGATCGAAAGTTTAAACACCCGAATTGAAACACCGTTTATTCGTTTGAAGCAATGTTTCGAGGTAAGTTTTACATCAATCGACTCGTATCCTCGTTTTGATCAAAAGCCCTAAAATATCAGTTTGTAATTCGGAAAAGAACTTAACTTCGTTAAGTTTTTTTAACTTGATGATTGTTGAATGCGAAATAGTTAAAAGATGAGATTGCCAGTGGTCAACCACCTCTAGGTGGAATTATTAAAATCCAATTTCCTTTTTTAAACAGTGGCATAGCATTAAAATAAAACGCTAGTGAGACGCTAGCAAAGTCTTTACAAATTACAACTAGAAATATAACTATGAGAACAACGTGAGTCTAACTAAGGGGCTGTTTGACAACTTCTGAATGGTTAAGTGCTGAACGAGTAAGAGGTCTGAACCATTAAGTGCTGAACCAGTAAGAGGTCTGAACCATTAAGAGCCAGTATAATGCTTAATCGTTCATAGGCAAATGTCTGACTAATTCAGATTAGAGGTCTTAACCATTCAGACTCAGTATAATGCTTACCCATTCAGAGGCAAATGTCTGAACCATTCAGGCATTTGCTCGCGAAACAAACAGTCTGAACCGTTAAGTGTTGAATCAGTAAGAGGTCTGAACCATTCAGATCCTCATTAAGAGGTAAACAAACAACCCCTAAGTCAAGCTTACCTGTCTTAGCCCTATTTTAGAGATTAGTACGTTAAACAAACAAAGTTTGATCTCATTCCCGTCTTCAAATGTAAGTAAAAAATCCTTTCTAAAGACTAAATTATTCATTGCTTTCAAAATCAACCAAATAACCGTATAGATCAAGTCTCGCCAAAGCTACCTTGGTATGCTGTTTAAACAGACTCCAAGCTAACATTTATCAAGGGGAGAGGATCCGACATCTTAAGCAGCGCTAATTAGATCTGAACTTTATCTATAATTTAATAGAATAATTAGATGTTCAGAAAAACAAATGTTTAAAACAATTATAAGAAAACTTGTTTAATTATAACTTTATCTTATTTTGTAACGTCATTAATTATAATCATATTAGAAGGCTAAAGGGATTTAAAAAAAAAGGACTAAAACTATAATAGTTGTGAGTGATCCGTCAGTAACTACCAACGGATCACCATGTGAGACCGATATGTTAGCCGATGCTATATTGATGCTACACTTACATAAATCTGATGTAATAATGCAACCAGTTATGATGATATGCATCATGATGAGTTGATGACAAACAGTTTAAAATTGTAAAAACAAGCTTAAAAGGTTGTGCTACACTTTCTTTTTTTCCTATCATTTTTCTTTCTTAAGTTTCCTTCTACTCAAAAGTTTATGCACTAATACACTTTATTCTTTACATTCAAAATCATTGTCTATTCTATATTTCTTATATATTATCTAACCAACATTCCTTTAACACAAAACAAATTATTTGGTAGATTACTAATAGGACTACATAAATATTTGTACTTAATAGTTAACAATCATATATTAAAGGAATAAAGGATTTTAATAATTCCAACTATTTGTCGTTGGTCCAACAGTCCTAACTTCAAAAATAACCACTGGTAGTCTCAACTATTAACATGTTGGCTTGCATTTGACCATAACTAACAGAACCCTAAAATCATTAGTCATCGGTCTCCGGAAAAAGCGTTTTTCGCCGGAAAAAGATTCCTAAAATTCCGATCTAAGGTTACAAAGAGGTTAGGGACGAAAATGTTGTGTTTTTCGGCTAAAAAGTTGAGTTTTCCCGCCAAAAAGAAGTTTTTCGGCGATCTCAATAATTGGGGCTTTTACTAGAAAAAGGTTCCTAAAGTTCTATAATAAGGTTACAAAGATGTTTGGGACAAAAATGTTGAGTTTTCTGGCCAAAAACATTTTCCTTGCAACCAGATACTAACGGCTTTATGGTTCTGTTAGTCAGGGTTCATTAGAAACCAATATGTTAATAGTTGGGACTGACAGTGGTTATTTTTGAAGATTCTGATGGCAGCCAACAACAAATAGTTGAATTATTAAAATCCAATATTCATATATTAAACAGCTCTATAACCACATAAGCTTTTCTCATTATCACCATATATGATCACCACTATGTATAATTGCTTTTGTGATTATCGTGTTTTTTAACTTAACTTTTCTTTTTCTGTTAAACATGTTGTTAAAAATTGAAACGTATAATTGTAATTAGGTTTTATTATTGAATAATGAAGAATACAAGGCCCTATATATAGATAAACTAATTACAACTTGGTACCCTTACTAATAATAAACTTGTCTAATTTAAATAACTTAGTCTAACATCCCCCCGCAAGTTGAGGGCGGGGAACGACCTGCAACTTGGACCGTAGAAACTCAAATCTTTGTGAAGGTAGAGCCTTTGTAAACACATCAGCAATTTGATCATTAGTGGAGATGAACTTGACATTCAGCTTCCCTTGAGTAACTTGTTCACGAACAAAGTGATAGTCTATTTCAACATGTTTTGTACGAGCATGAAACACTGGATTAGCAGAGAGATAGGTTGCACCAAGATTATCACACCAAAGCGTTGGTGCCTTTCTAACCAGACCGAGCTCATGAAGAAGAGATTTCAGCCAAATCAGTTCTGCTACAGTATCAGCAATAGCCTTATATTCAGATTCTGTTGAAGATCGAGAGACAGTTCGTTGTTTTCGAGCAGACCACGAAATAAGATTAGAACCCAGATAGACAGCATATCCCCCCGTGGAACGACGATCGATAGGGCAACCAGCCCAATCAGAATCCGAGAACGCCCGAAGACTAGTGGCCCAATGAGAGTCAGAAAAGGCTTGTAGCGTAGACCCCGTGTTGTGACGAAATAAGAGACCCAAATCAGCCCAATGATTCTCGGTAGGAGCATGCATGAATTGACAAACCTTATTAACTGTAAAAGCAATGTCCGGACGAGTTAAAGTTGCATATTGAAGAGCATCGACCGTTTGCCTGTATCTAGAAGGATCATCAAGTAACGGACTATCATCAGGTAAGAAAATCTGAGAAGTACTCATAGGGGACGACACGGGTTTGCAGTCTGCAAGGCCTGCACGATGAAGAATATCAAGAATGTATTTTCGTTGAGATAGGACCAGATCCGAACCATGATGCACCACTTCAATGCCCAAAAAATAATGTAATGGACCCAGATCTTTAATTGCAAACATAGAGCTCAAGCGGTCAATAACAGCAGTAACAGCCCCAGGGTGATTGCCTGTGATGATAATATCATCTACATAGACACGAAGGTAAACCAAAGTACCATTGTTGTTAAGAATAAACAGGGACGGGTCAGTTTTGGACCCGTGAAAACCCAATTGGTAAAGAGCCGTTGATAATTTAGTAAACCAAGCACGAGGAGCTTGCTTGAGACCATATAAAGATTTGTGTAATAAGCACACATGATCTGGCCTAGTTGGGTCAACAAAACCAGGAGGTTGTCTCATATAGACTGTCTCCTGAAGATCACCATGCAGAAAGGCATTCTGAACATCTAATTGTCTGAGAATCCACTTGTTGGTGACAGCTAGGGATAAAATAGTCCGAACCGTAGCAGGTTTGATTACTGGGCTGAAAGTCTCATGATAGTCAACTCCATGTTGCTGGTGAAAACCTTTAGCAACAAGTCGTGCCTTGTACCTGCTGATGTTCCCACTTGCATCTGTTTTTAACCTGTAAACCCACTTGCAATCAACCAAGTTAGTATGAGGGGCAGGGGGAACTAACGTCCATGTCCCATTCCTATGTAGCGCATCCAACTCTTCAGCCATGGCTTTGCGCCATTCTAAAGACTTATTAGCAACGGTAAAGGAGGTGGGCTCTGCGGGTAAGGTAGGGGTAGTGGTGGCAGTATAGGCAGCGGGATTATAACGAGTGGGTGGCTTGGGGTTTGGACGAAGGTTGGATGGGCGAGGTCTAGGTGCTTGGTGGGTTCTGTGGGTTCGGTGGAGGGTTCAGGTGGGTCTGATTGGGTAGGTTCGGGAGGTGCAGGAGTGGGAGGTATAGGAGGAGTATCGGTTTGTAGTTGTGGGTCTGATTGGGTAGGTTCGGAAGGTGCAGGAGTGGGAGGTATAGGAGGAGTAGGTGGTGTGGGTGCAGCTGGAAAACCGGGTGGTGGGTCAGGAAATATTGAGACGGGTGGGGAAGGTTGTGGTGGTGTTTGGGTAGGTACAGGTTTGTTATATGGAAAGACATGTTCATTAAAGCGAACATGTCGGGCAATGTATATTCGTTCGGTGGATGGGTCTAGGCATCGATAGCCATGATGAACAGGGCTGTAGCCAAGAAAGACGCAAGGAGTGGATCGAAATTCAATTTTGTGACGGTTATATGGACGAAGATAAGGAAAGCATTGGCATCCAAAAACACGAAGAAAAGAGTAGTCGGGTTTTCGTTGAAATACATGTTCATATGGAGATTTGTTAGAGGAGACAAGAGAGGGAAGTCGGTTGATTAAGTAAACGGCTGTCTCAAAAGCAAATTTCCAGAAACGTTGGGGAAGACTGGATTGTGCAAGAAGTGTAAGTCCGGTTTCCACAACGTGCCGATGACGACGCTCGACCATCCCATTTTGCTCACTTGTGTGAGGACAAGAGCGGCGATGAATGATACCGTGACTGGTACAAAAGGATGTAATCGTACGAAACTCTCCCCCCCAATCAGATTGAATGCATTTAAGTTTGGTGTTAAATTGTCGTTCTACTAGTTTAATAAAGTTGGTTAGCACATTGTAAACATCTGATTTTTGAGCTAGGGGATAAAACCACATGTATCTAGAGTGGTGATCCACACATAACAAAAAGAAACGATAACCATCAACAGACAAATCGGGCGACGGCCCCCAAACATCACAATAAACAAGATCTAACAAATTTTTGCTACGAAAAGATGAGTCTGATAAAGATAATTTTGACGACTTGCCTAGTTGACAAGAAGTACATAATGTATTTGAAAACTTGTCAGTAATAGGTAAAGAACAATGAGAGATAATTGAACGAAAAACTTGAGTATGAGGATGTCCTAAACGTTGATGCCAAATGCTAGAAGAAGCTTTGACAGCCGTGAAAGCGACTTTAGGGATAGACTGGGCTGAGGAAGACGAATGGAGTACAAACCCTGTTCACTGGGACCCGTTAGGAGGATTGTGCGTGTAGACTCATCCTTCACAACAAAATAAGACGAGTGAAATTCAAAGAAAACATCATTATCCACACAAAATTTTTGAACGGACAAAAGGTTTTGTTTAAGGTCAGGAACGTGAAGTATATTAGATAATTTAAAGGTTTTGTTAGGCGAGTAAATAGTTGAGGAGCCAATATGAAAGATAGGTAGTGGGTTACCGTCACCAATAAGTAAAGAATCATTACCAAAGTAGGCCTCCGAGTTGTCAATGCTAGATAAGTCTGGAGTGGCATGTCCATTGCATCCGGTGTCAGGCTTCCAAGTGAATCCTGATTAGGAGGCAACATCAGAGTGAGCAGCAAAGTTGGCTTGTGGTGCTGCACGAGATTGGTTCAGTTGATTTGGACATTGAGATGGGAGATGACCAATGCCACAACGGTTACAGTGGCCATAGACTGTGTTCTGTGTTGACGCCCAAGAGAATTGACGAGTGCTAGTGTTGTCCTGATTGCGGTTATTTTGGCCACCACGAGAGTTACCACGGGAAGAACCACGAGAGCCACGGTTGCCTCTGTTGTTGTTAAAGGAGCGAGACCCAAAGTAAGCTTGTGGTTGTGAAGAAGGTGCAGGATGAAGTTGATATCCCAACTGAGAAGCCATGAGTTGAAGATTGTGAAGTTGTTGCCGTAGGGAATCAATATTTGGCTGTGGAGGAGTTGGGACAGCAGCTGTAAGAGGCTGTTGTGAGGTTGTGGCAGCCGCAAATAAGGCGTGTGGCGCCTGCTGATGGGTGGCCAAGATCTTTGTGATCATGTAGTCATGATCACTTAGTAACCCGTGTAGTTCAGTAAAAGTAACAGGAGGGGAACGAGCCAATAAGTTGGCTTTGAGGCCATTATATTCGTCACGAAGGCCGGTAACAGTTAACATGACCAGATCTTTTTCCTTCATCGGTTCTCCTATGTTGGCAAGGGCAGTAGCATACTCTTGAGCCTAGGCCAAATAGTTAGCCGGTTTTTCATCACCCTTCATGGTGATACGCAGCAGTTGGCTTTTGAGAGTAAATTCATGAGAGGAAGAAACGGGTGCATAAGCGCGTTCAAGTGATAACCATACCTCACGAGAAGTGTGTCCTTGAACATGCTGAAAAGATTCCTCAGAAACTGTGTTGACAATAAGCATACGGACATGAGCATCATTGGCAAGCCATGGAGCGTAACTCGGGTTGACAGTGGTGGTTGTTCCAGTTGTAACATCCTTTAATGGGCAAGGGATGGTACCATTCACATAACCGAGTAGGTTATGAGAGGCAAGGAAAGGTTCGACTATTTGTTTCCAATAGCCATAGTTTGTAGGTTTTAGGTTGAAAGCAAACTTGTGAGAGTTATGGATAGCTTTTTCCTGATTTGTAAAGGTTGTGATGGCAGCCATAATAATCGGCTTTTAGGTTTAGTGATCGGCTGTGGCGGCTGTTAGGTTTAGATATGCTGTTTGCGGCAGTTAGGGTTGATAGCTGCAGCAGGATGGCACAGGATTGATAATCGGCTGTTGGTTTGGTGATCGACTGTGGATGTTAGAATCCACAGGATTGGTGATTAGCTGTTTGCGGCAGATTTAGGGCAGAAGGAGGCTACGGCAGATTTAGGGTAGAAGAAGGAGGCTGCGGCAGATTTAGGGTAGAAGAAGGCTGCGGCTGCTTTAGGGTTTAGGGAATCCCGGAGCGTATAAATACCAAATTGAAACGTATAATTGTAATTAGGTTTTCTTATTGAATAATGAATAATACAAGGCCCTATATATAGATAAACTAATTACAACTTGGTACCCTTAATAATAATAAACTTGTCTAATTTAAATAACTTAGTCTAACATTAAATAATCTAACCGATATATAGGCTATATTATCGAAGACAAGTAGTATTTATAACGAAATTAATCACCAATAATCCGATTGGTTATATTAATGAAATGAAGAAAGAGAAAACATATCAAGAACGATGAAATTGTTTCTACTCTTTGATATGTTTACTTTTTTCACGATAATTCCATCCCAAGAAATTGGTTTGCTTCTTTTCTTCACTTATACCAATTCTTTGGATTTTGTGAGTCATCTTTAGAATCGTGATTCAATTGTGTTTGGTGTTTTAAAAGCATGTTTGTTAGGTTTGAGACTTGAACTCGAATAAAGTAAAACCTTATCATATTTTTCGCTTTGGTGATCAAGATGTTAGCGTTTAACGTTTGTCTTTCATATCTATATGACATGTATTGACATTCTTAGAAATAAATATATGTACCCGAAAGGCCAAACACATCATATGTATCACCCGTGTAACAAGTGATACCACTAATTCCCTATTAAGGTTAACGTCGTTTTAAAATCTTTATTTGGATATAAGGATAACAAGTGATACCACGAATTCCATGTTAAGGTTAACGTCTTTTTAACATCTTTTTATCGATATAAGGATTTAAGAAGTGTTAATATAGATGTAGAAAAAGAAAGTAAACGTCAAATTAGATATGCCTCATTAAGGAAATTACTTTATATCTTGTTTCAGTGTTTTTATAAAAATGGTACAATTCTTCTTCTAATAAAGCTTCTTTGCTAAAAGCAATTAATTATATACTCTTATTTCTACAAATAATTAAATGACAAGATACAAATAAGTTAGTGAGTGCATGCAACTAAACACGATATTATTTAGTTTTGTAATACATTAATAATATACAAATAAGTTAGTGAGTGCATGCACTAAACACGATATTATTTAGTTTTGTAATATATTAATAATATAGAAAATTATAATTATGTTATTGAGTATATTATTATCTAGTGTTTTTTCTATGTATGGCCATAAAATGATAAAATTAATAATAATAATAATAATAATAATAATAATAATAAATTTTCTCAAATTCATTTTAATGTTATTGAACCGTAAGAATTCTCTCCGAATGTATAGCCATCATTAAAATTGTTTACGAATAAGTGAATAGGATAAGGATTATTACAGAATAATATTTAGTGTTTTGTATAGAAACTTCCCATATTTATACATATATACACACATACTTACATTAAAAAAAAAAAAAAAAAACCATCCCAAGCTCCGCCAAATACGTCCGACCTTATCAACCTTGTATACTGGTGGAGAACTTATAAATATTTAAATATTTACATCTCTATTGTCCATAAAAATAAAATAATATTTACAAACTGATTTTAGATTTATACATAGACAGATTTTCCTTTGATGCACATATATGCTGACAAAGCATGAAAAACTTGACTCCCCCACACTTTATTTTTATGATTCATCCGAACGTCTTTTCAAAGAAATAATTGACCCACTCGATAAAAGATGGATGATTTAAATCCTAAAAAATACAGACGTAGATGGTTAATAAGAGCATATTCGGATTGTCATTCTGAAAAAGAATTTAAATCCTGAAAAATAAAGACGTAGATGGTTAATAAGAGCATATTAGGATTATCATTCTGAAAAAATCGACCCACATTTGTGTTGTGATTGTGAAAAATCACTTCATACATCTAAGGTGGTACTTTATATGGGTATGATCCTCATCCTATATAAATATAAATTTAAAAATAATTACTTTTTATATTTCTTAAATTATATTTTAGAGTTTGAACATTTTAGTTATAATTATTTTCTATTATTAAACCATTAAACTTTTAAAAAAAGTGTGTACATTGAAATTTCAAATAAACATATTTTAAAGTTTCGAATTCTAAAAATGACGATCTCTATATTTTGTTGAGTGAATGAGTGATCATGATGAGAAAGAACCACTAATAACGAACATGCATGTTATTTTTAGTTTTATGTAATTTAAATATATTTAATTATGTTTATATTTAGTAAATTATATTAATGGATATAAAACTAAAGATGAAAATTTTATTGTAGTAAATAGTTTTGCTATGAAAACATATGTGAAAAAGGTGATAACGTGGAAATGTAAAAATTTTGTGAAAGATGCCAACTTAAGATGAAATTTGTTTTTTCAATTGGATTAATGGATTTTTACTGTCGCATTTTATTTTTTATCATCAAAGATTCTCCAACTACTTTATACGAACGGTTTTTACTAGTGGGCATCGGTGGATGGTTTCGAAGCTTGAACCCCCTCCCCCCAAGTTTTCCGAAACCGGGGCGGAAACGTATATACTTAAAAATTTCTATACGAAAGCACTATTCATAACACTACGCATCGAAAAGTTCGGGGGGCGGGGCACCCACCGCCACAAGCCTAAGCTGCGCCCCTGGGTACACACATTGGCGAAGCTTGACACCTCCCCCCCCCAATTTTTCCGAAACCGGGGGGCGGAAACGTATATACCTAAAAAATTTCTATATGAAAGTACTATTCATAACACTACGCATTGAAAAGTTCGGGGGCGGACGCCCCCCGCCACAAGCCTAAGTTGCGCCCCTGACTGCTGGACAGTTTTGTGGGGACCAACGACCAATCACGTTATCACCTAGCATATAAAAACATACAGAAAGAATACAAATGTCCTAAAATCTTAATAACCACCAGTGGCCCTTAGGTATACACCGATGGATCGTTAACAAAAATATTAAGAAAAATAAATAAATGAAAATTCAAATCCGTACCTCTCGTCTGTGATTTTAGGATTAGATTTTTTACAAAGTTTTTTCTTGACTTTTTGGTTGTTGTCGTGTGAGTGTTCTTTGTGACAGAGGATCCGTCGATGGTCTATTATAAATTAAGAATACAACATTCAAAAGAGATTTCTTTTCAAAATTTTCAGTCGTTGCAACGTAAACAAGTTGATGACTTAAACTCTTGTTAACCGTTTGAAGAATGACACATTTCATACACACCTTGATCTGGCATTTGATCTACATGCCCTTTGGTACTTTAGTTATTATACTTTTCTAAAAAATATCTACCAACACTAGTATAAAATAACGTTAATCTGCTTAGAGACGAAACCAAAAAGGATAAGCAGTCCATGACCCCAACCCTTTGAGTATAAAAGAATAAAACTTTATAATCAATATTTTAAAGCAAAACTAATTTCCATTAAAACCAAAGACAATACAAATCAAAGTCCAGCAAGATGCTGACTGAAAATAAAACTTTATAATTACCCATGTTTAACCATCTTATTCCCTTCTCCAAAGTGAGTGAGTCTAATAATTACATTATGTTAAATAATTTACTTTAGTGATAATTCACTTTATCATAAAGATGACACGTCCTCATTTAATCAAAATATGAAGAGAAAAAATAACCATTATATAATAGATAAATTACAATAAAAATATAAAATAGACGTTTGAGTAATCATATTACCAAAATAGTCAAACGTCAGCTAAGCCATCAAATTTGTATCCAGAAAACGTCAGTTAAACCAGTAAAAAATCCGGCTAAGACGTGCCAACTATGGTGGGCGGATTACGACAGATAGGACGGTGGAAGATATCAAAATGAATTCTTACTTGTGGATTAAAACGCGGTCGAAGTACAATGATCTAGTTTAGGAGGGATGTGTTGACTTTAATGTGCGAGATGTAATAATTTGATTTGTTGTTTATTTCTTTGTTATGTTTTATTTTCTTGTACTTGTCGGGTTTTACGGCATCACTAGCTCGTTTGTTCTATAAATCATATAATCTTCCGCCGTTCAAAAATAACTATGTTCTTTTTGGCATTTTTTCCTATATTTCATCACTTAAGTGTAAAGTGCTAAAAATATTACCAATTTAAACACCTTTATTAATTTATATATTATTTTTACCTTTCTACCAACAACCGTAACAAACATCCATTCCATTCCACAAGGAAAGCAAGCACAGAAATAACCAAAACATCTTTCACCAAAAGCAATCTCTCTCTTATCTATACATTACATACATATATATATATATATATATATATATATATATATATATAGACACACAGACATGCATGTATGCTTGTATTAGGTATGAACAAATTGAATCACAGAAGAGCAAAAAAAAGCACAACAAAATAACTCAAAAGCAAGAATTCTTCTCTCTCTCCTACTAAAAAGGTTCTGGAATTGTGTAGTTATTAGTGGTGCTGTTGCGGTGAACGAATGAATAATAATCAATAATGAATCTCTCTATTTGAATCATTGCTTGCTCATGAAGAAAACCTAAAAGCTTCATTCTACGGTTTTCGAACGACAAACACTCATTCGATCGCTGTTCATCAGGTGCGTTTAATCGTTTCAGTTGAATATATGCAATCGGTTATTGAAATGTATGCGTATAGGCTTAATCTGTGAGGTTTTAAGATCTGAACGCTGCATATTAGTCGATTTTTGAGTCGTAATCGATCGTAATGCTTTGACTGTTGTTTACTTCGAATTGTAGATGAATGTGTACGGTTTTCGTTTGATAATCGTACTCTGTTCATCGACTAATGCTTTTATTAATCGTTTCGGTTTGATCAATGCAAACGGTTAATAAAATTAGGGTAATAAGTTAATTTATTGATTGTTATTTGTTCATTAAAATAACAAAGTAACAAATTACAAACAAGTGGCAGGCTATGTTGCACTGGGACGGGTACGGGAACGGGGTACGGGTACGGGGACGGGCACGGGAAACGGCAAAACTAAAAAATTTAAGAAGCGGGGACGGGACGGGTACGGGAATAAAAACATATAAAAAACAAATATATATAAAAGATAATGTAAGCTAGACCCTTTTACCGATTGATACATAGTAAGTAGGCAAAACACCCACCCACTCTCTCTCTCTCTAACGGCGTTAACGGAGAAGACGACCTGATTTTATGTCGGCAGGTTTGTTGACGTTCACAAGGGCTCCACTGAAGCTCTATTTTTCCTTTGCTTACGTCATCTCCCCCCTCTGCTGGTCTTCTCAGCAGGGTCTTCTTCAATCTTTTTCAACTCCTTCGATGCGTTTGAGGCCGAAACGGTAATTAAAGGAAAAATACCTTTTACCGGCCAGCACCCTCATTGAACTACCGTCACCCACCACCGGAGAATCAGGTAACACTCACAATACCTTCTTCTCTTCTGCTTTCTTTTAACTAGGACGATAATTGATGGGTCAAAGCATCAATAAACTTCACCGTTAGAACTTTAATCAGTATAAAAACCAAAAAAAATAAACCGAAACTTCAGGGAAACGTTTCCTGCACGTCCCCAAACCCCGTCCCCATCCGCAGCGCGTTTCCAGGCCGTCTCCAACAAGCCGGGGACGTTTCCCGGCCGTCCCCGTGCCGTTTCCGTCCCCTAGCAGTCCCCGGGACGGGAGACGGCAGGTCATAGGCGTTTCCGTGCATCATAGGTGGCAGGTAAACAGGCAACAAGCTACGCCGTAACCCCCTTTTGAATTGCAAAACCAATCCTACTAAAGACGAAACGACCCTTAAAGGTTGATAGATTACTATTCACAACCTGTTGGACCCTGTTTAGAAATTCCACAGCCTCTGGGGCTAGGGACCCAAATGTATCAAAAGCAAATGGGATAAACACGTGTTGATTCTCTAAACAAGCCTTCTCGAGTTTAGCGACCTTGCCTGATTCCGCCTTTAACGCAGCCTGGCCAGCAACAAACCCATTATCCCTTAATCCAACAAGAGGGGACACTCCTGTAAGGTCCACACAAGCGTGTTTTCCTCTAGCCCACCCAAACACAACTGGCCGAAGAGTAGACCTCCCATCGAGCGGATCCGTCAGAAAGTTCACCGGAGCCTCCTTTTTCGCCGAAATCCCTGCCCGCTTTAGAACATCATAGAGAATATCCCTTACCAAATCATGTCGGTATTTAAAACCAGGTAACTCCTTACAATGGACCACATGTTCGCCAAAAGTATCTAAACAAGCCTTGCGACAAACTAGGCAGGGCTCATCAACCGGAAACAGAGGGATCATTAGCCGGTACTTAAGAATTGCCCGGTACTCCACTGCTGAAATGTGTTGGCCTAGTCCTTCAATGGGGATAACTGTCAGAAAATCCTGAGAATGAGGTGCCCGGAGACAATCAAACACAACTTTCTGACGAGGGGATAGACTAAACTTTTCTCCCAAACACTGGACAGTTCTACTAAATAGGGCACTCGCCAAAGCATTATGGGCTTTAGGGGGAACGGTGTCCTTATTAGAGAAACCGCCAAGATCAAAATCCAGAAGGGACATTTGCATGCAATCCAACGCGCACACATAATCAGAATCTAACCCAACAGTACCACAGTCTCGAAGAATGTGGTCCTGTAAACTCCAAGATTGCACCCTCGAGGCCACAAAAGCATACGTGGATACATCCTCAGCCGAACATAAACCCAAACCCCCAAAACGGGTCGGGAGGGATGCAAGCCTCCATTGAAGATCCCCAAAAACGGACCCCCGCAAACCATGATATCCTCGATAGCTCTCCGAAGGCCTTTGTCAAAAACCGAAACAGCCTCCCCAACAAATGTGGGTTGACACGTTCTGAGGCCAAACAACAACTTAGCAACACCCATGCAAGAGCGCAGCAAGAGAAGCTCGCATTGAGGGTCCCGCAGATGTGGAAGGTAGCTCATCAGATCCACTGCACAAGATGCCCTTTTCACGGCCAACCTACAGATGAAACCCGCATCGCGACTAACAGCGCCCCCGAGGAGTTTGACACCCAACACCGGCCTCCCAATCCCACTGGAAACAAACCCTTTTGCTTCTTAACTCCATTGCACGATGGCCAAAAACTTATGTTTCTTAACGTTAAGTTGAAGTCCCAAACAGGGCCCCATAGACCTGATGATTTCTAAAGCTTTAGCCACCTCTTTAGCATCACCTATAATCGTACTATCATCCAAGTACCAAGCATGGAAAAGTAGCTTGCATCTATCTCGTATCTGATGAATGAGGGGATGCAAAACTAAGGCAAAGAGAAGAGGCCCCAAGGGGTCTCCCTGTTGAACCCCAGTGCTGGACCAAATATGATCGTTTCCGACATATAATCTAGCCGGCTGTCCATATAGAAAATCCACCCATAAGGAAATGGAGGGGCATCGGGTTCGAACTTCTGACAAAAGGGCGGTTCTATCCACTAAGTTGAAAGCATTAGAGAAATCAACAGTAATCACGGCTAACGACCCATCCGAGTGGAACACATTTAAAAACCTGTTCGCACTATGGAGCACAGCCTCCGCCCCACTAGGAATACCCACCCCAAATTGAAAATCACCGAGATATTTAGCCATCTCTTTCCCGACCCCCCTCATAGCCGCCTTAGAAACTAACCTCCTCCAAATTGCGCTCACGGCAATAGGCCTAATCCTATTGTCCGGTTTAAGTAAAGGCGTGAGGGGTGCATATTAGTCGAATATGCTTCTTCTGTGAGTTTTTAACGATCTAAACGCTGCATATTAGTCGTAATCGATCATGATGTTTTTGACTGTTGTTTAATTCGAATTGTTGATGAATGTGTACGGTTTTCGTTCGATTATCGTACTCTGTTTATCGAGTAATGTTGTTATTAATCGTTTTTAAGCATCGATTATTGCTTCTCAATCGTTTTGGTTTAATGATTTCAAACGGTTATTGAAATGTATGCGTATATGCTTAATCGTTCATCGATTCTCTCTAAGATGTGTGTTTTTTGGATCTGAACGCTGCATATCAGCTGATTTTTGAGTCGTAATCAATCGTAATGCTTTGACTGTTGATTACTTCGAATTGTTGATGAATGCATACGATTTTAACTGGATACGATTTGATTTTTCATGATCCTGATAATTGAATTGCAATCATTTCGTTGTTTATTGACTAATACTGTTGAATGTGTACGATTTTCATCGGATAGTTTATTGACTAAAACTGTTATTAACCGGTTTTTTAGATCCGATTTATGCATCGCCTTTGATTTCTCATGATCCTGATAATGTGCACTGTAATCAGACGATAATAGTGCTCTGTTTGATTATTAGTTTTGTTGCTAATCGTTTTTTAATCCAATTTATGTGTTAAATTGGATTTCTAACGAATAATGATCCTTAAAGGCTGAAATCTTGATCGAAGGCTTCATTACTGTGACAGAGTCACGTGCATAGTCCACTTGTACCATACAATTAATTATTGCACGTAGGGTATAATTACGGTCTTTGGAAGTACGAAAAGAATCAACATATATAGTAACATCAAACTTTTGTACCACACATCACACAAAGTTCTGAAGTCCTGACCAAATTTTTTTCAACTTTGTCATGTGGTAATTGACACACACAGTAAAAATTAGCGGTGCGCACTCGTGGTGTCGGTTTGGTCATAGCTTAACCCGAACCTATAATTGATGCTTCGGTTTTAAAAGTTTCCGTTAATCATCGGTGAACCATTGGCTTTAGACTAGGGTATTCAAAACTATGCGTATCCAAAAATCAGATCCGAATTATCCGATATCCGAATCCGAAATATCCGAAAATTCGGATATCCGTATTTCCGAAATACCGGATATCCGAATTTTCGGATTTGGATTCGGATAGTGATTTTCAAAACTTTTGGATATTTTGGATATCCGAAATATCCGAAAATTTAATTTTTATTTTTTTCAGATATCCAAATATCCGAAAATATCCGAAGTATCCGAAAAATCCGAAAATTTGTACTTGGATATCCGAAATAACCGGTTCCAAATATTAAAAAATAAAAAAAGATTAGAAAATTGGATATTCAGATATTTGATTCACTATCCGATCGGATATCCGAAAATTCAGATATCCATAATTTCGGATACGGATTCGGATAGTAAAATCTAGTATCCGAAAATTTCGGATATCCGGTTTTGAACACCCCTACTTTAGACATGGGTGGATTCAAGTTAATGGAAGGAATATGTATTTAAATTATATTGTAGGTAAAATAAAATACTAACAATCTTTTTAAGTTATACATGGGATAATCGCAATTAATATGTTACTTTTGAGAAAATGTAACGGTTTTAATGCCGGTTCAGTTAATTTAGTTATTTGTATAGTATAATTAAATCGCAAAATCAGTTACTAAAAATATATTAACCAAACCATTGGTGTATCACAAATTCTATTTTATATTTGTATGTGCATATACTTTATTTAGGATGTAATAATTCTTTTAGACTTTTATGAATCATGTGTTCAATTTTCAAATCATTAATAAAACAATATAGTATTTAATATTCTGTATCATATTTGATTGCTGGTGGTCACATGTATCAACTTTATTCATCATCTAGAGACATGGAATTATGGAAAAACAAACGTACACGTAATACAAATTGTTACCTTGATATTTAAATTCAAGATAATAGCATCATATATGGCAAATTGCATCTTTTTTATATATATGATAATAATCATGTTTCTTCTTAGCTAAATTCATATCATCTCTCATTTTACTTTCTTAGTTCAATTTATATCTCTCATTTTACTTTCTATACAAGTACTTATTATTTAAAATTATTAAGGAAATGTCACAGAATAGTAACCATGTTTTAAAAGTGTTATAATTAGGTCACTTGTATCGTTTTTGTCCCATTTAGATAACTTAACATTCAAATCGAGCTATGTCTTTTTTTTTCCATGTGTCAATAAAAAAATAGAGCATAAGATGTTGTGATCGGATTATTTTAATATTTGAAATTATATTATTAAAAATAAAAACATTTTAATTACATTAAAAATCACAAAAACAAGTTACAATCCACGTCATCACTCTGCGTTAGCAGGGAAAAAAAACAAAAATCCACATCACTACGGTTACTATGAAATGGATGAAAACCCCCTTAATTTTAATGAAAAATAAATGTTGACTTGTTGAGTGACCTAATTAGAACATTTTAAAACTTAGTTACTATTCTACAAAGTTACCCATTATTATTATTTAAAACTATACCTGGGTGGTTCTTAAACTCTTAAAACCGAAGCAAGCCATCTAGTTTCATGGTTTGGTTTTGGTGGTTTGCTGGTTTAATGGTTCCGTTGTGCTTGGAACTCGGAACCGGCCGTGTAAACTGAAGCGTCGTTTTTGTTGTTTATATATTTCTCCATTTTTGAAACACATCTATTATAATCATGAATCATTTATATTATTGTAAAGATTTTAGTACTAAAACCAAATGGTAAATCTAGTAAGACAGATATGTTTGGTTTGTACATCGGTTTGACCTAGAGTTTTCAACAAAACCGGTTGGATCAGATCATGTAGTCATGTACACCCTAAAACTATAAAATTTATATAATACGTATGAGGATCAAATACAAATAGGCTTAACGTGTTAAACATACATATAACTAGAGTAGTGATTAACTATTTGCACGTCTAGAAGTTTAATTTTATTTACATACAAATAACTAGAGTAGTGATTACTCTAACTATTTACACGTTTAGTAGTTTAATTTTGTTTATATCTGGTCTCACCCCTATATAATAATCACTCCCGCTCTTAAAAATATAAAAAGTATAAATACTTTGGAGTTAGGTGTGAAAAATGTAGAGATCCAAAATCAAGGGTTGCTTAGTGCAAACGTTATGCACCCTTTGTATTGGTTTGTGGTCATCTGAACAAAAAGACCATAAGGATTTATACTAATTTTCTATCCAGGGAAAGTTACAAGTTGAAAAAGTTTCAAAATTAGTTTGTCTCGACCGTCTGTTTCTTGTTACTTTTTCTGATTAAATATAAATTACTTTTTGATCTTAAATATAAATTACTTAATTGCATAGCCCTAATTGGTTCTCGGGCACCCACGGGACAAACGGAGTACTCCGAGAGTAACCCGAGTCGTCCACCACCACTTTTGGGGAAAACCCGGTAACCCACCCGCCCGTAGGCACGAAGTTGAAATACGGAAAACCCGTTTGTCTCACGATGAACCCAGGTTTCCCTGGGTCTCCTATCATTGCCCACCAGTGCATCACTACTTTTTGCACCAAGTAGGAATTGAACTTGAGTCTTCATAGAAAGAAGAACTGAAGCTCTCCTACCACTTGAGCTAGAGTTCATTGGCATCAAAGTTCTAATACTTATAAAGAGATTTCATACATATCTTTATAAAGGTTATATATTTTTTAAATCTTATGATATCTTTTCTACCGTAACTAAATGTCAATATATCCTAAGATATAACTTATAAGCATAAATGGAGGGGTGACATCTGCTTGCTACTGTTTGTCTTCGTCACCACTCTTTTTATAGAAAAAATATATTTTGCTGATATACTTGAATTGAAGTAACAATTTTGTTGCTTGAAGTTTCAGCTATTTGTGAGATGGTGACAAACCTTGTATATATGAAATAATCACAATGTCGTTAAAACTTAAAGTTCCATTGTAGTTGAGGAGATTCTAGGTGTTTGGATGCATGTTTCAAAACTAGCAGTGGATATGAAACCATCACAATGAGTTAATCAACTATAGAAGATGATGTTTGGATGTACGCTTGTCTTATGTTTTATCTAGGCTCGATGAACATGTTTGCGGCTCGATAAACTATTAAGTGCACCAATCATATAGATTTTGGTTCCATATATGATACATGATTTCTTAACCTCTTAACAGTTTGCAGATGAGAAGGGAACCTGTGGTGTAATCGGATAATATCCTGATATTCGGTAAAACAGTAATCACATGAGTGTAGAAAAACTTGAAGGTGGGATGGTGGACACATCAAACAGTATAAGGAATCGGTATGCTAAGCTGTTAGAGGGTTCTTGGTTGGCCCAATTCCGCTATGGATCCAATCCGTGGATGGCTAGATACGTTTACAGCGTGATGTTTCTTTTAGCAAATCTGCTAGCGTGGGCTGTGCGTGACTATGGACCGAGTGCATTGACCGAAATGAAGAGTAAGTTTGATGGGGTGTTTGACTATGTGTTTAACTTTTAAAATCACACCTACAAAGTTACAATTTACAAACACTCCCTAATTCATACCAGGTTTGTATTGGTTACATATACTTACTAGAACATGTTTAAAACAAATCAATTTTGTTCAGGATTGAAGAGTTGCCAAGGTGGAAAAGACTGTTTAGGCACAGAAGGAGTTCTGAGAGTTAGCATGGGTTGTTTCGTATCCTTCTGTCTCATTCATAACCTATCTAAATACAACTTTTGAACCTTCACGGGTAGCGTTTACCAGATTCCATTGGTTATGAGTAGTGCTGCAAATAAACCGAACGTTCATCGAACACTTCGTGAACCGTCGGCAGGAAGTTCGTTTGTGTTCGTTCGTTTAATAAATGAACGAACACGAACAAGAAATTCCGTTCGAGTTAAATGAACGAACATGAACAAAGACTGCATTCGTTCATTTACGTTCGTGAACGTTCTGTAACATGTTCATTTATGTGCGTTTGTGTTCGATAGTTCATTAGTGTTTTTAATTAATATATTTTATTTAAATACTACAAAGTTCCAAAAAGAGTAAATTGCACAAAACATCCTTTATGTTTCCTCAAACTTGCAGGTTCCAGCCTTAATGTTTAAAAGTTGCTAAAAACAACCTTTAAGTTTATTTTTGTTGCGGGTTCAATCCTTTACAGCTAACCACGTTATTTTCTTCAGTTAAGTTCCCTCACATGATCAACCAAAATGACGAATATACCCTCACATGTTATGCATGTGAGGGAACTTAACTGAAGAAAATAACGTGGTTAGCTGTAAAGGATTGAACCCGCAACAAAAATAAACTTAAAGGCTGTTTTTAGCAACTTTTAAACATTAAGGCTGGAACCTGTAAGTTTGAGGAAACATAAAGGATGTTTTGTGCAATTTACTCTTCCAACAAATATAATATTTAATAAGTATCAATGTGTAATATGTACTGTATTCATGAACGCTTGTTTGTGTTCGTTTGTGTTCATGAACGCTCGTTTGCCTTCATTTGTGTTCATGAACGCTCGTTTGCGTTCCTTACCAAAAATTAACAAAAGAACACAAACGAACATGAACATGTTCATTTCCTGAACGAACGAAAACTAACAAAAATAATTCGTTCGGTAAGGGCTCATGAACAGTTTGTAAACACATATATTTCCTTAACAAACGAATTTGTTCGGTTCGTTTGCAGCCCTAGTTATCAGGGCGTTGGTGGGGTCCAATGAGTTTTTCAACAAAAAAACTCTCATGGTTATTAAACAAAGTTGGGTAAATTTTTGTTCCCAGTTAAAATTTGGGAAAAACCTTAATGTATATTAGATATATTACTTCACAATGTTTGTTTCAACGGCCGGTACCTCAAAGTTGCATGGACGAAAAGAATTATGGCATTCTGGTTGGTGGTCTGCCAAGCTTTTCCTCATGTTTGCCCTAATTGTGTTGCCATTTTTCCTTCCTACAGAAATGATTCTGAAATATGGTTAGTTTTGTTCACATAATCAATCCTGAAATGTGCATATGTGGTAAAACGGGTGGGCTGAGTAACGGGTCAAAAGCGGTAACTTTTATACGCTTCAGGCTGGATTCACATTTATCTTATATATAAATAACCAGCTTCTCAAATCTTATTACATAAGTAAATTATTTCAAAGTAGTAAAAGAAATTGAATAAAGTGATTTAGTAAGTTTTATGCATTAAAGATACATACTGGCCAACTCTTGAGTCTTGACCCTAATGGGCCAGCCTGAGCTGGGCCTATCTGTTGGGCCATGCCCAATATGAAGTATCCACCCCAACCCAACCCCTTTTCTAGCTGTGTAAAAAGGTGGGCAAAATAACCGGTTTGTTAACTGAAACCGGTTATTAATCGGAATCATAACCGGTACATCAGTGACCGTTTAATGGTTAAAAACCGGCCGTTTGTAACCGGTTATAGATATGTAGGATAGTAACCGGCTTTTGACCGATGTACCGGTTAACCGGGAAAAAACCGAAAAAAATGAAACTAACAGGTTAAATAAACGAAAATAAACCGCCTTAACCGGTTAATCGGTTAGAGAAATTTTATATGTGACCAGGTTCTCAAATCTTGTTACAGTAGACACCTTTATATAAACAATACACATTTGATCTGATGCGTTGTTATTTCTTTGGCAGGGGATATTGCACATTTCGGCGCAGGGTATTAACCTTTTTTTAATCATCATTTCTTTATTTGTCGTCTCATGACTATCTTTGAACGTGTGAAAACATTTACATGATCTTAATTATGATTATCTTGTAGGGTATTTTTGCTAATTCAGCTAATCAGTATAATCAGTTTCATTACATGGCTGAATGATTGCTGCCTATCGGAAAAATACGCCGAGAGATGGTAAGTTTCTTACGAAAAGAAATTTAAATTTTGAGAAATCTTTTCCAAAGAGGTTTTTTTTTTGTAAAAGTGAAACATTAGATGGGTTTGGTAACGGGTCAAAGAGGTTACTTTTCTGTAGAGGTCGTGTTGAATTGACCCGAAACACCTTTTGTCAAAGAAAAGTTATAGTTAGTTAGTCTGATACATATAATTTTAAAAATTTTATCATATAAATTTTAATATGATAAAAATGATTTAGAAGGTTTCATGAATAAAAATACACTTTGGATGATTTTCTACCAGTTTGATCTGTTTGATTTCAAGTTAATCGTCTATTTACTTTTTATTTTTTTTGACTTATTAAGGATTCAAATAACCCAAATCAATGCATTAATAAGTAAATGAATCAAAAGATTCAAAACGAACACATCTATTTTTTCACATGATTGGTACTTTATATGTGTGATTAGATGATCCTAAATGTTGTTTTGGTCCAGCCACATCCATTCGATGCTGCTAGCAACTGCTGCATACGTCGTTTGCATTTTCGGAATCATTTTAATGTACATATGGTACACACCACAGCCGAGTTGCCTACTCAACATTTTCTTCATTACATGGACACTTGTACTCCTACAACTTATGACTAGTGTTTCTCTTCACCCAAAAGTAAGTTCAATCATCATAACTTGAGGTGGACAAATGGGCGGGTCAGTGACTAATTGTTTATTTCTGGGTCAGTGACTAATTGTTTATTTCTCCAAACGTCGATTTAAGTTGACCTAAAACACTTAATGTCCAAAAAGACAACTTTTCTTTACACTTTAAAAATCCGAAAAATTGAACGAAATAAATGAACATTAGTACATTACAGTTTTTCCTGATTTTAGCAAACAGGACCAAAATAGAAACCATCTTTACATTTTGTTATCAATATTTGCCATAGACTTTAGATTAGTTTTTACTTTTTAAAGTCATACTTTTGATGATTTGTAGTAATAAAATTTGCTGGATTTAAAAAAGTTCGGATAATCGGATTATCTGATATCCGAAAACTACAAAAAAAGTAGGAAAGATATATTATAATGTACATTTGTTTAGTTTAAATATAGTAAATAATCGGATTCGGATGTGGATTTATCAGCATTTTTTGTTTTCAATGTTGGAAATTTGGAAAATCGAATACAAGTCTAGTTTTAATCTATGCACGAAACAGATTTTTTGATTTTTTTCTGTGGATATCTGAAAGTTCGGATACGGATTTGGGTATTAATATTCACTATCTGAGATTCGGATATCCGAAAACGGGATAATCCGATCTTGACCACCCTAATATGGCATATAGAGTGGCATTTTATATATAAGTTTTAAAAAAATATCTTCCACACAAGAATATTTGCATGCGATATCTGTTGTGGTGGTTGGCATGGCATCAACTAGCGTCGCATGAGCAATTTACACGTAAGATCTGTTAAAATCGAAAATAAATTCCTACGTAAGTTTCTATTTGGTGCATAATGTAAAATTAATTGAAACTCAGGAAAAGTGGTTTAGAGTTTGTTTCTATTGTGTGTAGCTTGCCCTTAAAAATACATTTTGGCAACTTTTAACCTGTTTCCTTTCTAGTTTAGTTTCTTTGACTTACCTGTTTGACCCGTTAGTGATCAACACTTAAGTAACAGCCTATTTTTATGAAACAGATTAATGCTGGATTCTTGACTCCAGGTTTTATGGGACTTTATGTCGTGTTCCTTTGTTGGTCTGCTATTAGAAGGTATTTACAAAAATTTTAAATTTATAATTAATATTATAATTTTGCAGCCTGATTGCTTAATAATGGATTATGTGTTTTTTCATACAGTGAACCACCAGATGATAAATGTCTCAGAAAATCTGACACCTCAAGAGACTGGCTAACCATCATAGTAAGCCTCAAAACCTTTTATAGATATTTAAGGGGGTGTTTGGTTTGAAGGATTGTATTTTAGGGTATGGGTCTGACAGCGTTTGATTATGTTTGGTTTAAGGGTATGGGTTTGAAGGAATAAAGTCGATAATTTGGTACATATAAAATTAGGTATCCTCCCTCCATACACCTAAAGGATTGGGTTTAGAGATCCATATTCATTCCCATTCCATCCTGTTATTAGCATGGTTGTAAAAATCCCGACTAGCATCCGATTAGTCGCCGATGAATAGCTAGTCGGAGGTTCACCGAGTAATTTTCCTCTAATCGGCCAATTAATCGCTAGATGGTAAACATATTAGCGGATGTATATCCGTTTTATAGTTTATGTATATCTATGTATTTCTTATGTATATCCGGTTTATATTTTATCCCTAAATTAGTTAGGAATTATCCCTGAATTAGTTAGGAGTTAGTTAGGTTCTTGTATTATATATTGTTCTCTCCTTCATCAATAGAAATCAAGGAATTCAGATTCAATTATATGGTATCAGAGCAGCAGCCCCTGTCCACGGACCCTGCAGCCCATTCTTTTTCCTTCTTTTGTTCATCCGCAGCAGCCCCTGTCCAGCAGCCCCTGTCCACGGACCTTGCAGCCGATTCTTTTTCCTTCTTTTGTTCATCCGCAGCAGCCCCTGTCCACGGACCCTGCAGCCGATTCTTTTTCCTTCTTTTGTTCATCTCGATGTCAGACAAACCAGAATCCTCCAAGCACACTGACAGCCTTCACCCTGCTTATTCGGTGACTAACATCCAGCACAAAGTTCGTGTTTTGGATGGTTCCAAAGTCACCTATGCATCATGGTCAAGCTGTTCACCCTGCATGCACGCGGTTACGAGGTGCTACACACATTGATGGCACTGAACCGCCTGCCAAAACAGATCCGGACTACGCCAACTGGGCCAAAATTGACTCTCTTGTGCTTCAGTGGATCTATGGGACACTTTCAGATGACCTGCTGGCACGTATTCTTGATGAGGAAACAACAGCTTATGGCGCATGGACCCGGATTCGGAAAATCTTTCTGAACAACAAGGGCGCCCGTGCAGCAGCCCTTGAAACAGAGTTTGTCAATCTTACCCTGCGCTCCATGCCCAGCCTCCAAGACTACTGTCAGCGTCTTAAGTATCTCGCTGACCAACTGAAAGCTGTTGAGCAACCAGTCACAGAAGATCGCCTTGTCCTGCAGCTGGTTCAAGGCTTACCACCGGAATTCGATGTTCAAGCCTCTATCATCAATAACACCCTTCCCTCATGGGAAGATGCCTGCGACATGCTCGACTCAGATCTGCGTCGCCAACAAGCACGGGACTCTATTGCCTCCAACCCGGCTGTTGTTGCCCAAGTGTCTCGCGAGCCACCTACGGCCCGCCGGGACCCCCTCATTATCGCAACAACAACCGACAGCAGCCAAGACGTCAATTTCACAGGCCTCAGCAGTCATTCGGTCAACAGCAACATCGCACAGGTCGCGGTAATCAGCAGCCCTCTAACCGCAACCAGCCTCGTGGTTCTTTTCAGTCTTCGGCCCAGCATCAATTGGTCCGACCCAATGTCTGGAGCCCAGGTCCATCCCCTACTGGCCACCATGGTGGGCTGCGGCCCCACCATGTCCCTACCCAACTCAGCCCAGTTGGGCAGGCTCATCTTGGCCGATTGTTCCTGGTCAGCCTCCACAGGCCATTGGCCCAACTTCACGACAGCACCAGCCCTGGTCCACTCCACCTGCTCAGGCCCACTTGGCAGATGTAAACCCACTGGAACCATCAGAATTAGGGGCAGCTTTCCAGGCGATGGCACTGAACTCGGGAGATGACAGTTGGGTTGCTGACACCGGTGCCTCTGATTATTTGACACACGAACCAGGTAATATTCACACTCCTTGTACTACTACTATTAATTCTGTATTTGTTGGAAATGGTAACCGTGTGCCAATTCACGGGTCCGGTCATACAACCATTCAATCACCCAATTCCCGAGTCCGCCCCTACACCCTTAAAAATGTCCTTTACACCCCAAATATTATCCGAAACCTTGTTTCAGTTCGTAAATTCACTACTGACAATATGGTTTCCATGTCTTTTGACCCTTTTGGCTTTTCTGTGAAGGACTACAAGAATGGAACGCTCCTGAGCGGCCACAATAGTACCGGCCCACTGTACTCCTTCAACACCAAAACCAACCAACCTGCTTCTGCTTTGCTTACTTCTTCGCTCTCTAATGTTTGGCATGATCGCCTTGGCCAACCTGGCAATTTTATTATGGATTTCTTAGTTTCTCGTAATTTAATTTCTTGTAATAAATCTAAGAACAATTTCTTTTGCAACTCTTGTCAAATTGCTAAACATAAGCGTTTACCATTTCATGATTCTGATTCCGTTACTTTTCAACCTTTTGACAACATACATTGTGACTTGTGGACTTCACCTATACCCAGCAACACAGGTTACAAATATTACATGGTCCTCATTGACGACCACACCCAATTTGTTTGGGCTTATCCACTCAAATATAAATCCGAAACCTTCACCAAATTTACTCAATTTCACCGCCTTGTCCAAACCCAATTTAATAAATATATCAAAACTTTTCAGTGTGACATGGGTGGTGAGTTTGATAATTCCAAATTTCAATCATTCGCTGTCACTCACGGCCTTCAATTTCGATTTTCATGTCCCCAAACTTCACAACAAAATGGTAAGGCGGAACGTATGATCCGACGAATTAATGACATCATTATGTCCCTCCTTACCCATGCTTCCCTACCTTCCCATTTCTGGGTTGAAGCACTTCACACTGCCGTCTATTTACATAACATTCTTCCTACCAAACTCCATAACTTTCTAACCCCCACATACAAACTCTATCACCGGCATCCCACCTACACTCACCTTCGCACCTTCGGGTGTGCTTGTTTTCCAAATCACAATGCCACTCGACCCCACAAACTAGCCCGCCGTTCTACACCATGCATCTTTCTCGGATATCCAATGAATTATCGTGGATACCGATGCTTAGACCCCTCAACTGGACGTGTCTACTTATCACGTCACGTCACCTTTGACGAATCCACTTTTCCTTTCTCTACCCCACCTACACCTCATATCAACCCTAGCTCTCACCCTGATTCGGAACCTTCACCCATGAATACCCCGTTTCATTTCACCTCCTATCCTCCCACAACCGACACCAATACTACTTCCAAACCATCTAAACCACCCATAACCCACACCTACAGCCGACGAAACAGGTCTGACCCAGCAACATCCAGACCCATTTTTTTTCCAGCCCATGCTTCCACACCAACCCCCACCCCCACGGTCTCACAGCCACATTCCCCACCCCTTACCACATACAGCGGAACAGTCATCTACTGCATCCAGACCTGTTCTTCCCAGAACATGCACATACCACCCTAGCTCCGTCACAATCTAACCTGACACCGCCACCCTCTACCCACCCTATGCAGACCCGGTCTAAAACGGGTTCCCTACCCTCAACAGATCCCACCCTCTTAGCCACCTCCGAGCATAATATTTCCCCACTACCCAAATCCCACACCCAGGCCTTGACCGACCAGAACTGGCACTCGGCTATGACCGACGAATACCAGGATTAATAGCTAATAATACATGGGAGCTTGTGCCAAGACCTGCTGATGCTCATATTATCAGATGTATGTGGCTATTTCGCCACAAATACCATGCCAATGGTACATTACAGCGCTACAAAGCGCGTTTGGTTGTAAATGGCAAATCTCAACAGGTGGGTGTTGATTGTGACGAGACATTCAGCCCAGTGGTTAAGCCTACTACGATTCGTACTGTCCTCAGCTTAGCAACTTCACGTTCTTGGCCCATTCATCAACTGGATGTCAAGAACGCTTTCCTACACGGGGACCTTAATGAAACTGTTTACATGTTTCAGCCACCTGGGTTTGTTGACAGTAAAAATCCAAAGCATGTTTGTCGACTTCAAAAGTCTTTATATGGGCTAAAACAAGCTCCACGTGCGTGGTACCTCAGATTTGCTTCCTATATACAAAAGTGTGGTTTTCGATCTACCACGATGATAATTCTTTGTTCGTCTACAAACAGGGTGATCAAATGGCATATTTACTTCTCTATGTAGACGACATCATCTTGACAGCCTCCAATCCGACACTTTTGCAGCACTTCATTGCCACTCTTTCCAGGGAATTTGCCATGTCTGATCTCGGACCACTACATCACTTTCTCGGGATTGCGGTAACCCGACGAAATGGTGGCCTGTTCTTATCTCAGACCACATATGCAGCAGAGATCTTAGCTCGTGCTAAAATGGAAAATTGTAAACCATGTGCCACACCTACTGACACTAATTCTAAACTAAGTGCAACTGCTGGAGAACCCTTCTCAGATGGTGCCTTATATCGTAGCCTTGCTGGTGCACTGCAGTATTTAACCTTCACACGACCTGATATATCATATGCGGTGCAACAACTATGTTTATTTATGCACTCCCCTCGAGATCCTCATTTCCAGTTCATGAAACGGCTCCTTCGATACCTCAAGGGTACACTAGACTATGGAATCTCTATTTTACCATCCAAATCAGCTCATATCACAGCCTATTCTGATGCGGATTGGGGAGGCTGCCCTGATTCACGACGGTCTACTTCGGGTTACTGTGTCTTCCTCGGTGATAATCTGGTTTCTTGGTCCTCAAAACGTCAGGCGATTATCTCACGTTCCAGTGCCGAGGCTGAATACAGAGGTGTGGCCAACACTGTTGCAGAAACAACATGGCTCAGAAACCTGCTTCTCGAACTCCATCTTCCAATTACCCGGGCCACAGTTGTCTACTGTGACAATATCTCTGTTGTCTACTTATCTCTGAATCCGGTCCAACATCAACGATCCAAGCATATCGAGATTGACATTCATTTTGTTCGCGAGAAGGTTCGTATGGGTTCTGTCAAAGTTCTTCATGTTCCAGCAGACTATCAATACGCTGACATATTCACCAAGGGTCTTCCACGCCAGTTGTTTCAACGATTTCGGTCCAGTCTATGCATCGGAAGACCTACTGCTACGACTGCGGGGGCGTATTAGCGGATGTATATCCGTTTTATAGTTTATGTATATCTATGTATTTCTTATGTATATCCGGTTTATATTTTATCCCTAAATTAGTTAGGAATTATCCCTGAATTAGTTAGGAGTTAGTTAGGTTCTTGTATTATATATTGTTCTCTTCTTCATCAATAGAAATCAAGGAATTCAGATTCAATTATAAAACAGTGGCCCTAGGCAGTTCTAATCGGCCAAAAATCGGCGGGTCAGGACAAACTCTGGCCAATTACCGGCCATTTTCCGGTCAGCCCTTGTAAATTTCGATGATTAATCTTGTTTACTTAAAAAATCAGCCAGTGAGGGGTTAAAACTTGTCATACTAAAAAAGTACACATAAAAATGTGTGCATACATATATAAAACTGAAGATTACATATAAAATCTCAATTCGAAAATCCCGATCAATCCCTGTTAATCCTTTAACCCTGATTAATCACTAGTCCGTAATCGGCCGATTAGCTCCTAGTGATTCTTACAACATTGGTTATCAGGATCATACCTATAGTGATTCCCAAGTTCAAACCAAATACCACCCAAGTCTTCAGAAATAGATGTTACAAAAAATGGGTACGATAGACATAAAAAAATGTTTATAAGTAGAAAATTTTAATCATTATACCTCTCATTTATACCAATGTAAGTTTCATATTATACAGACACATCTAGGCAAAATTATGAAAGGACCCAAAATGAGTCCTTGATTATGATTTTGTACTTTTATAAATTAAGGCTTATGACAAAATGACCCTAAATACACTACACACATCACTTTTGTAGCAAAAACCCTCCATTTGCATGAGCATGCTTGCTAGATCACTTCATGTAGCAAACATTTTTCTTTCAAAAAGTTTAAATTTATGTATGCCTTGAAAAAAAACTATGTTCAACCCACTACACATCAGGCTACTCGGCATGGGTGATGGCCCTACCCCAAGGATGACCCTCCACGTCAGCGCCATGTAGGATGGGTGTGAGGATGGGCCTAAAAGGGATGGATTCTATATTATATATTATATATATATATATATGTGTTGTGTTATGTTATGTTGTGTGTGTGTGTGTATGGTGTGTGTGGGATGTGTTGTGGTATAGAGAAAAAGAGAGAGGGACATCCTCAACGTCTGGGGGAGGACGTTGAAGACGACGCCGGGCCTGGTGGAAATGGTGTTTGGGGCAGCGCCGGGCCTGGACGTGGCTAGGACGACCCCCACACCGAGTAGCCTCATGAAAAAATATTTACAAACAAAAACATATATAAGAACATGTGAACATGCATGAGCATGATTATAAGGACAAAGTAGTTAACAATCCATTTCACTACGCATGCGAAAATGCCACGCCTGAACTCGCTCGTAGATATTTTCTCACAAACCTGACTTTTAGGTACACAGTCTCATTCATGGACCAATTATGGGTCCATTTTGTAATTTTCTACTCACATATCTAATAATCAATTGATCATGATAACTTAAAATTCAAAGTATAATTGCCCTGCTGATTAGTGATTAACAATTGACTTATAAAATAAATTTGGATAATAATATTAGCATCTTATAAGTAATTAAGTATATAACTAGTGTTGATTTTAAGGTACGAAATTAGTGATTTGATGCTCAGGAATCAACTGTTTGACTTGTTTCAGTTCCTCTTGTTGTGAACAGAGCTTTGTTGTTGCTGTACTTGCAATCGTTATCGCTACTTTCTCGACAGGAATCGATTCTAAATGCTTTCAGGTACCAATACCAATCTATACATCTTATTTTCCAGAACTACATTACTAAATTTCCGTCGAGTCAAAATATGAAAATGTTGTATTTACTAAGCATGAAATTAAAATAGAGTTAACTGTCATTTTCGTTCCTGTGGTTTGTCCAATTGTGTCAGTTCAGGTCAAATTTCAAATTTGTACCATTTCCGTCCCTGACATTCTTAAAACATGCCAGTTCTCTCCAAAAAAAGCATGAGTTAACTGCCATTTTTGTCCCTGTGGTTTGTCCAATTATTCGATTCAACCTTAGTTTTTTTGGATGGAAATGGCATGTTTCAAGAACGTCAGGGATGAAAATGGTACAAATTTGAAATCTGACCTGTACTGACACAATTGGATAAACCACAGGAACAAAAATGACAGTTAACTCATAAAAATATAAAATGTGCAGTTCAAAAAGGAAGAGAAGAAAGAGGAGGAAGATGATGTACCATACGGTTTTGGATTCTTCCATCTTGTTTTCGCCACAGGAGCTATGTACTTTGCAATGTTGTTAATTGGCTGGAATTATCACCACCCTATGAAAAAGTAAGTATATATTTTTTTTATTGTTAATTAATTAATTAATTTGGATCTTGGTTATTTTCTGTATGAGATTAACTGCCCTCTATGCAGGTGGACCATTGATGTTGGTTGGACCAGTACTTGGGTCAGAATAGTAAATGAGTGGCTAGCTGTTTGTGTCTACTGTGAGTATTCACTTCTACTTTCATCTATCTTTCACAACCTTTATTTTTTTTAACTTCATATATACTTATATATTAGTTATAATATATTAATTATAGACTTATTGTTACAATAACAAGTAAAAGTGAGTTAACTATTGTATTTAAAATAAGGATGTGCATTAGTAAAAATATAAAGTAGATATGTGAAATTTGTTGGTATATTGAAGGACTATAGAGTTAACAGAAACTAGTGGTGTGAATTTGTAACACATAATTCACAGGTTTAAGTTTAGTATAAACAGTTCAGGTCATATGAGGTTGAAACCCCGAACATGTTTAGCTAAACAGTTTGTGCTGGGGTCGATGTGGTGGGTTCATAAATTGCAGTTGTTTTAAAAAAAATTATAAGAAATGTGTTTTATGTTGCAACTTGAACTCATTGGATTATTTTATATGCCAAAAGTTAGAAGAAAAAAGACCCATGAGCTTCGGCTTTATAGTTTACACATAGTTATTTCATATACATTATATTAGATGCATATTTGTCGTATTTGATTTAGTGTATCAATACATAAAAAATAAAAAATAAAAGTTTAGGTTAAAAGTGCCTGTTCATGTCAACCTGCGAAAACTCATGTCGTGTCCACATCCATGTGTTTGACATAATTTTCAAGTCTGTGTGAGTTTGACCCGTCCATCCACCAATTTAACCCATTCAACGCCCATGGAAATACTTGTAAATATGACAGGTTACTTCGTACCCGTTTGGTTTTGTTACTAATAACGGTATGTTATGTATGTAGTGTGGATGTTAGTAGCTCCGATCGTGTGGAAAAACGGGCGCGTAGACATATCTACATGAAGAGACGACGTGGACCCACCTCAACTGAATTAATGAAGCAATGCTATATAAATATCCACCGATTATTATGTTGCAAAAGTATATGAAGTCAAGAAAGGAGAAGATGTAACGTATGGCCCTGTAAATATTCAACCTAATTCCACTATTATTTATTTCTTATATACGTATATATATTATACATATATGTTGGATATGACAGGGAGTTAAAAGCAACTATATATAACCCTTGTCCCTTGGGAGAAGCCATTGTAAAACTATCTATAAATACTGACGAGGAAACATTATAGTTACAAGTCATTTGTGTGGGAGTAAATTGCACAAAACATCCTTTATGTTTCCTCAAACTTGCAGGTTCCAGTCTTAATGTTTAAAAGTTGCTAAAAACAACCTTTAAGTTTATTTTTGTTGCGGGTTCAATCCTTTACAGCTAACCACGTTATTTTCTTCAGTTAAGTTCCCTCACATGATCAACCAAAATGACGAATATACCCTCACATGTTATGCATGTGAGGGAACTTAACTGAAGAAAATAATGTGGTTAGCGTAAAGGATTGAACCGCAACAAAAATAAACTTAAAGGCTGTTTTTAGCAACTTTTAAACATTAAGGCTGGAACCTGCAAGTTTGAGGAAACATAAAGGATGTTTTGTGCAATTTACTCTTTGTGTGGTTTAATTTTAGATGTGAATCGTTTTCAGTTTCGAATATGAATGTATTTATGTGATGAACCAGAACAATAACTATATCATATTGTATGATTAATTACATCAAAATGTATGATTAATGTTATGAACACAATATATACTTTTTAAAGGATAACTTATTAAAACACAACGAACCACCAGAAGACCGAGCTGAACTACAAACCTACATAATTACACCAATTTTCCCAAGACAAGTTCCTAAGCTTAGATCTATTTTTAACCCAAAGAAAATCAAGAGAGCGAACTTCACTAAAAATGTCGACTATATTGGTTTGTCTTCCGTCAAAGATCAAACCGTTTCTCGCCTTCCATAAACTCCAACAACTAATGAAGAGAGTCCCTTGCAGAACCCCTTTGCCCACTCCACTTAATCGTCCACTATATTCATGAGCTTCCAGAATATCCCGAAAGGAGAACACGAGGAGATTAGGAATCTTACACCACGCGCACACCTTTTGCCACAAAGCCAATGCCACCATACATCCTGAAAAAAGATGATGTCTCAACTCCAGAATTACACATCCTGCACACCTCATCTGAGAACACATATATATACTCATAAGCGTTGTTTAATATAAAACCACTTTTAAAAAGGCAATTATGATACGTCCAATATAGAACATACATTAAACAGTTTTCACAGTTCCCGTTTATAATAAACTCGTTTAACTTATTTATAACTTGATGGTTACAAACCACAAACTTATTTACAGCACGTTTATGTTAAGACGCATTTTATCAGGTTTCAATAAATGGGTCTAAGGGTAGCTAAACTCTCATGATTAAACATTATAAACAATTGGGTTGATTAACTTCATACATTATCAAAGTAGTTTTATAAAATGTAGGTGTAAAATATTCTGTGCGTAGTAATTTATTGGTATACAAAATTACAAGTCACCAACATTACAAATTACAAAAATAAAGCAAAAAAAAGGGAAATCATTTATTCATCAAACCAAATTAAAAAAAAATGCAATACAACAAAAAAGAACAAAACAGCTAAATATAAATCAAGTCTAATAACACAATAATACAATTTACGAAAGAAGAGCTGATAGAAGCAAACAAAATTCAGAAAAAAGGCGTAAAATCGACATCATCCACTTGTAATTTTGGACATCATCCATTTATAATTTTTTACATAAGACACCCTTAACTTACTCAAGTGCCCCCAAAAACCCGAACCTAAATTTACCGACAGATGAAGTCGATAAATACAAATCTACAACAAACCGACCATCGGACAAAAAAATTCCTTTAATGTTTTAGGAGCAAGCAAATTAGATGAATTTGTATACTTCCTTGAATGTTCATGAAATCTTTATCGCGATTTCGCCTTTTATTTACCCAAATGGGTTAGAAGAGGTATTCGGTGTAGCGGTAGCAGCAGCATATAATCCACTCTGTTGTTGATTTGTATTACTCAAGGAACCGAAAGACGTCATATCATATCCAAAGTTTCCTACTTGTGGCCTGTGAATAAAATGCAGTGGAAATTGTTTAATTACTTGGCCTTTGTTGAACCCGAGCATGACCCGTATATTTATTCGCGTCAAATGACATCAACCCTAACCCGTTGGTTAATCCTAACCAGAAAACCCTTAAATTGTGTAACTCGAACACGACACCTTTAACCCATTTTATTTAGACTGGTCAATGAGTTAGCAGGTGTAAACGTGTTATAAGTGTCGGGATTGTTTAAAGAAAAAAACATGTTAAGAACGGTTTGGTCTCCCTGTTCAAAAAAATGGGTTTACGTGTGTTTCTATAAACGATGTTAAACGGATCAACCCGAACATATCCTGTTTAACAATAAATTATATATGACAATCCAAAACCTGATTATGTTCGTGTTAGAAAATGACAGTATGATACCCCAAGATCAAAACACAAAGCGAGTAAATCTGGTTGGTTTAACAAATGATAGGGAAACTATATTACTAAAATAATAATCAAACGTTTTTCCTCATTTTAACAATTCACGATGCTCTCATGTAAACATCAGTTGCGTGACTTTCAACCCTATTCACTTTTCGCTAAATTCTAAATTTTTACCCTCTTGACCCCTTAGAGATAGAATAGGCCAAATCATCCCAATTGTAATAAAACAAATTAATGTGTTTCCTCATATAGATCCAAACCCATTGGCTGGCACCGTATTGGTGGGGTCCCGTAAGCTTATAAAAAACAGAAAAAAAACAAGGCAAAAGATAATATTACCTGGGTTGAGGTGGGATGTTTGGAGGTACTTGTCCCATGAAAGGACCTAATGTAAACAAAAAAAAAACAAAACATGTTTTAGATATGATTCAAATTATGGTATTATGAGTAAAGTTGGCAAAGGTGGGTAAGATAAATGGGTCACCAAATTGAGCTGGGTTAAACAGATGACCAGAAAACACTTATTCCTATTTAATTTTTAATCTTTTTGATATAAACTACTACGTTATACATTATTACAAAAACAATATAGTTACAATTATATTTCTTATCTTTAAATAAAACAATTTAGGAACATGTATGCATTCTAAATACACTGGTCGCTTTTTGACTCGTTTGACTAGTTCCTTTCCATTTAAAAATTGAATTTGACCAGTTTTGAGTTTAATAGCAACCCAAACCGACCCATTCTTAGTTAATGTCTTGAAATTGCCACCTATGCCATGGGATTTAAGAAGCACAAGAAAAACGAAGAAGGTAGGACAGTACCCGAAGGCATTGATGATCCATATGATGGGCCCGGAGGAGGCATGGATTGATGGGTCATCCATGTTGGTGCAGGAGTACCCGGGCCCAAGGTTTGCTGCATGCCAGATGGCAGTCCGGTGTTTGGTAAAGCACTTTGTAATGGTACCATTGAAGGGAACTACAAAAAAGAAAAATCATACTGAATGATATTTTTACTGGTTGTAAAAGATTAAAATATGGGGCATGCTGCTTTCTTGACCTAGACAACCAATGTAAGAAACTCATATTTAAACAATAAATTACAATAATTAAAATGTGTTAAATCCATTAAAAATTTCCTTCCAAAGTTCCAAGAAAATAGATTCATGGTGATTAAACTTAATGCTCAACCAATATTAACTTAAAAAAAAAAACTTACTGTCGTAGCTTGAACTGAAGGTGATTCATTGAGATCAAATGGATTTGATGACTTCGATGGCTGTACAAAAGGTGGCACAGGCTGCTACAATAAAAAAAACACAATTAATTTTGTAGCATCACAAATATCAGAAACAATATGTTAGATGAATGAAAATGACTAATATAATTACAGAAAAGTAACATTAGTGTTTTATTGTTAGATATGCATTTTAAAGCGTGTGTGTGAGGCAGTTGAAAAACGCTTCAAGGTCTCAAGACAGTGCTTCTTGCACATGTGGGTCAAAATTAGGATTTGGAGGAGGCTGATATGTAAAAACGACCAAAAGAATGAAGTGCTTATGAATGATTTACTTAATGAAAAGGGCTGATCTGTAAAAAAGACGAGAGAGATGCACATTTGTGTTGTACATAAAGCTTATTTGGTTGTACTTGTACATAGAGCAAAACCTCGCGTATGTGAAGCTCTTGCCTTGAACCGTCTCATACTTTTAAAAACCAATGATTAAATATGATAGATTAGTGTTGCCAGTAAATATGATGTTATAATATTTACAATAGTACATATAAATGTGTGTGTGAACTTTTTTATGGGTATGTGTGTGTATGTGTTGATGTATGAAATTGCCCCTTTTAAAAACATAGCTTAGCTTTGGTAGTTTTAGGATGAAAAGAATTGTTGTTAGATATTCCTATTAGGTGAATTATGTTTATTATCATTATCAAACAAAACTGAATGTGTGATAGACTAAGAGAGTTTGCTGGTTATCTAAGATAGTAGGTCTACATCTAAAATTTGATATTGTTATTATCAATGTTATCAATATTCTACGTTTTTCCATATACCGTTCAAAAATAATGTGGTAAGTTGCATCAATCAAACCTGAGGAAGATTATACTGCATATTGTATCCCATGCCATATTGTGGAGCAGGGTACCAGCCTGCACCCTGAGCAGTGAATGGTGAATAACTTGAAGTAAATAAATCCTGCACATACAACAAAAGTCAATAATATATGAATAAAAACTAATAACTAGAGGTAGCAATTTCGACCCATACTAAACAGATACAATAAAAGAACACAAGATGCAGCCATCAAAAAATATGTGCCATTACCGCAGGTAGTTCTTTTTTGGCAGCAGGTTTAACCTCAATGGTGGATGTGACTTGAGAATCTGCACTTGGAGCACTAGAAGGTATTTGGGTATCTCCACTAGAAGTATTCCATGGCTGCAAGAAGTTGCAAGGAAAACAAAATTGTAAAAATAATGTGGAACAAACCACGATACAAAAAAGTGAAAAACAACAGATGGAAAATTCAAACAATTTACTTATAACCATGAGTTGATCCGGGCTGTGTTTTATCTCATAACAGGTCAGATCAAAAAAATAAATAAATGGGGAACAAGTTGAAAGTTGTCCAAAGCCTATTTTTAAAGCATAATCCCCTAAACACTTTATTTATATCGTACGGTTGTTCTAAACATTTTATTTATATAGTATGGTTGTTATTGTAATAATATAAAGGTAATTTCATATATATCCTTTCTATCATTCATAATCCATATATATCCTTCTAGCTTTCCTAATACCATGCTTACCCTTTCAAAACACTAAAACTATCATAGTCTTAAAGCATAGAATCTCCTAAACCAATTATTTAGATAATTCGTTTATTATTTTTAAGTCTGGAATGATGCCAGATCAATGGAGGACTAGTATCGTAGTGCCTATATATAAGAACAAGGGAGACGCACAATGTTGTGGAAATTATAGATGGATTAAGTTGTTAAGTCATACCATGAAATTATGGGGGAGAGTAATGAGACTAGAATTAGAAGAGAAACTCAGGTTACGGTAAATCAATTTGGTTTCATGCCAGGGAGGTCAACCACATAAGCGATACACATCCTAAGAAGATTGATGGAAAAGTATCGGGAAAAGAATCGGGATCTACATATGGTGTTTATTGACCTTGAAAAGGCATATGACATGTGCCACGTGGACTAATTTGGGATAGCTTGGAGACTAGAGGGGTTCCTAGAAAGTATATAGACATAATTAGGGATATGTATGTTAGGACAAAAACTAGTGTTCGTGCGCCTGTAGGGATACCGATTTTTTCCCTGTGGAGGTAGGGCTCCACCAAGGATCTGCGTTAAGTCCGTTTCTTTTTACGATAGTGTTGGATGAGTTATCTAGATCGAATCAAGAGGCGGTCCCATGGTGCATGCTTTTCGCAGATGATATTGTGTTAGTGGCGGAGACTAAACAGATCTTGAATGTGAAGTTAGAGGATTGGCGAGCAGCTTTAGAGGGCAAGGGTTTAAGGATTAGTCGCTCTAAACTGAGTACCTCTATTGTGATTTCAGTGGCGTAGGCGACGACAAAGATACTCATATTACCATTGACGGTCAAAGGGTTCCGCAGCCAACTAAGTTCAAATATTTAGGATCGTTTGTACAAAGGGATGGGGAGATAGATAGTGATGTAGTTCATCGCATCCAGGCTGGATGGTGTAGGTGGAGAGCAACCACTGGGGTATTGTGCGACAATAGGTTTCCGACTAAGTTAAAGGGGAAATTCTATAGGGTTGCAGTTAGACCTGCATTGTTGTACGGAGCGAATTGTTGGGCCATCAAGAAGACACAGGCTCGCCAGATGGAGGTGGCAGAGATGAGGATGTTAAGATGGATGTGTGGGCGTACAAGGTTAGATCGGATAAGAAATGTTCTTAGGGAAAGGTTAGGCGTGGCTAGTATATCTAAGATGCAGGAGGGGAGATTGAGATGGTTTGGACATGTGAAGAGGAGGCAATCGTTAGCGCCAGTTCGTGCAGTGGAATCATTGACCGTGGAAGGGAGGAGGAGTAGAGGTAGGCCTAAATTGACTTGGGATGAACGTATTAGGCAGGATTTGTTTGAGTTGCACCTCTCTGAGGACATGGTACATGATAGGGTATATGGAGATGTAGGATTAAAGTTAAGGACTCTTAGTAGAGTGGTGTTAAGGGTTTAGAGTTCTTAAACTTTAGGTAGAATGTGCATGGGATTATCTTTCTAAACCTATGTCTATATGTGGTTGTTTGCCTTATATTTTTTTATGTTCATCCTTTACTATGCTACTCGTACATAACTTTATGTCTGTTATTTGGTCACGGTCTTGTTTTTGTTTTCTGTTTTTTCGTGCCGAGGGTCTCGGTCTCTCTGGAAGCGGGCCTCTTTGTCCCTGGGGATAGGGGTAAGGTTTGCCTACATCTCACCTCCCCAGACCCTACTAGTAGCTTCGCTATCGGTGGGACATACCTGGGTATGGTTGTTGTTGTTGTTTATTATTGTAATGATATATAAGTAATCTCATATATATATATATATATATATATTTCCAAAAGTGCAAAATTTCATATATATCTTTCTAGCTTTCATTATATCATACTTTCTTTTACTTTTTTTGTGACCGCTGACTCACACACACACTAATCCTACTTGTAAATCTAAATGGTTCTCCACCACATGACTTGAACCCTCAACCTCATGAAGGGGGCACCCTTCCATCACATTGTGGTACCGCTAGGCTACAAGCCCTATGGTCATTATATCATACTTAGGGAGGAGCACCTTCCAAAACACCATCATCATATGTACCCCTTTCATAGTAAGTAAAATTAAATCAGTTACTTATAACATGTAAATGAATACACCAGAAGAAGACAATGTGATTTGCAGGATGGACCTTGGTTTCTTATTCATTTATCCATTGAGCAGGATGGACCGTGATTTGTAAAAAAAAGTACTTGAGGTAGCTAAACCTAATTTTTTTAAATAACCACCACTAACCTGACTGAATGATGAAATAGGAGGCTGAATACTAGTAGCAGGAACAAAATTTTGCTGACCAGGTACATTTTGCCACTGGCCTCCGTCAACAGAGCTACCAAATGCATGAAACGCTGATGGTTGTGTAACTGCAGGTGCAGATGGCATTTGTGTGCTAGCAACTACTGGATTATTACCAGATGCAGGAACTGATAGCTCAGACAATACATCAAGCAAGTTAGAACTTGACGGAAGAGATTGAGTAGATTGTATTACAGGAGATGAATCAAAACTCGCCCAGTTATCATTTGATGACACTGTTGGTTGTGCCACAACTGGAACAGGAGCGGGAGCAGTTTGTTGTGTTTGCGGGCCTGGGGCGGTTGAAGGTGGTTCAGGGTCAGCATCAAAATCAATTAATGAAGTTTCGGTTCTGAGTTCTGTTGGATTCCCACTAGATGATGCTAAACTACTGGAAGAAGCGGTTCTCTGCGATCAGAAACAATTTTAACATAAGCTTTAATATATGACATTAAGACAAAGAAACAAGCATAAACCTGTAAACAAAAAACAACAATAAAAGCTTGTAGTTAAATACTTAAAACATGTTATATCACCACAATTGCATTTAATGAGAAGAAAACTTGTATATGTAAGAACAAATCTACACTTGCTTTATATGCGTTTGCAACCTTGGTTATAAAAAGGTGTGCCTCAGGCACAACGCACACTTTGACGCGAGGGGCTGCGCTTCTTGTACATGGCAAGTTTGCAACTCAAAAGAACATGGTGATTGGCAAAGACCACAAAAGCAATATAAACTCATCATCATCATCATACTCGGTAAATCCCACCAATAGCAAAGCAAAGGTAGGGTCTGAGGAGGGTAAGATGTAGACAGCCTTACCTCTACCCCGTAGGAATAGAGAGCCTGATTCGTTCACAAGTAAATTGTTCGAAATTGCCATCTCTAGTTTATATTGCTTTTATAAATTGCCATCTCTAGTTTATATTGCTTTTATAAATTGCCATCTCTAGTTTATAAAAGCAATATAAACTAGAGAAGGCAATTTCGAACAATTTACTTGTGAACGAATCAATACAAATGCCTTTATTCTGACAGATTAAGAAAAGGGACTTGAAATATATCATATGGCTTCGAAGTCGCCAGGTGTTTGTTAATGCATAAAACTTCCAAAATCATCAAATTTAAAAAAAAATAGTACTATTGAAATAGTGTTACTTTTGTAATCGTATTTGACAAACTACTTATCTAAAAAGATTTTTAATAAATTTAGATCCATTTGAAAAACCACCCTTTTTGACCCACCATCAATTTAAATGCATTTTTTGCCACAAGAGTTGTAATCAAGTGAGCAAACAAGAAAAACGTACACTAAAACACAACATTCCAATTTAACATAAAAGTGATAAAACTTGATGAATAGAAATTGATTACCTGTGTTTGAAACGAACCATCTGCTGGCCTTGAACCATTGGCTTTTGGAGGTTCTATAACCCGAAGAGGAGCAACACTCTCCCCCAATATATCCCTAACAGGCCTAACTACCGGCGGGCTCGATATACTTGTACTTCTTTGGTGATCAGGAGACCTACCTTCAACCTTAAAACCTCCATCATCAGATTTTTTTCCATTCCCGAATCTATCTTCTCGTCGCCAGTCATTAACAATATCGGGTCGAGCTGGGCTTTTTCTGAAATCTGGGTCATACCCAGGACTACGCCTTTCATCGTAACTGTTTCTTGAACTTCCATCACTTCTTCCACCAGGACTAGGCCTATCACTGTAACGCCGCTCATTCTCGTAAGGTGGGCTTCTAGAACCTTCTGATCCCCCCTGTTTGAAAGGCAAATGCATCCAAAGTTAAAAAAACCTTACATGATACAGAACTTAAAACTACTAATTACAAAAACACTTTTATCTCTTTCCAGGAAACAATCAATAACTACTGAAGGGGGCTATTTGAACCCATTAATGATCACGTCATAAGTTCTTTTTTTAAAATGAACCGAAAAGGTTCAATGGGACAAATACGTTACACAGGTCGAACTTTGCACAAAGTGTGTTTAATAATGAATAAAACCTTCCAATTCTTTTTCTCCAAATATTTGATTATTGCTAAAAGACAATAATTTTAGTAATCGTATGATTCGTCTCTGACTCTGATTATTCAATGAAACCTTTAAATGAGGTGTTTTTCCACCTCTAATATATAGATCCCAAATGTGAATCATAGTTATGCTTATTTGAGTTATACCCCAGATATTAAAGGCATACATTAAGGATTAATTTGTTAAAAGATTAGGTGGGATACCGTTTTTGCCCTTGGAGGCTTGTCAAAGCTTCTCTCACCAGAATATCTTCTATCAACATAGACATGCTTAATGAAGTCCCGAAGTCTGTCAACATTACTGCAAAAAGAAACGAATGTCAGAATTACAGTTTCTACTAGAGGAAAAAACACTGCATTACATTTACAACCAAATACCTGCTGTCAGGAAAGGATTGCCGTTGTGCATCCCATTCTTTAAAATAAATCTCCTTGGCACTCTATTCTTGCAATTAAAAGAAGTCAAAGTCAAACTTGGCAGATTTATATAGATTATAGCTCACGGTAAAGCAATTATTCAATTTGGTAACGTATGTAGAAGCCAGTCAGCCACCCATATACTGAAACCACTTTATGGGCCATCCAACTATCCAGATATGCATCCAATTTTGCTTATACCAAATATGGCTTAAGAGCATGCCCAATGACAAACATGCCCGTTAAATTTATTATAAGACAATAATATCAATAATTCAATGTATTGGGCTATCAATAAGCAAAGACTCAATGTAAAAAGACAATTTGCTTTTAAATATTACAGCATCACGCATGTTTTTAGCCGAATTTAGTATATTTGAGTGGCCAATAAGTTTCAATATACAGTTAAGCAAAGATTCAATGTAAAAAGACTATTTGCTTTTAAATGTTATAGCATCGCGCATGTTTTTAGCCGGATTTAGTATATTTGGGTGGCCAATAAGTTTCAACATACAGTGGCCTTAGTAGAACAAAGTCAATTATCCATAAAATATTCAAATAAGCATTTATGCAACCACAATACCGCATTTCCTCCGCCTTGAAGGGCACTAACTTCTTGTGTGGTAAATTTGGCCATCGACACAGATTTTACCCTGTGTGTGAATTCGCGACTGCAGAAAAGTGAAATACATATTATAATATACAGGCATGAATTAAGTTCAACCCAGTTTAAGTAACCTTTCAACTAAAACTTTCATCCCCTAGAGTAAGAAAATTTATTTTTCAACCATTGAAAGTAAAACTCACTGTATGCCACTGCAAGTTGTGCAAACAAATGTCCAGAAGCTTGTGCATACATACTGAGGTCCCTGTTAAAGAAATGATTCAATGAAATGAACAATACTAAAAGTATCAAGATCAAGATTTCTTGTTATACTTTAGTCAACTTTAATGGTCATGCCAAAAAGATAGCTACACGTAACACCTATTAAAGAAGCTAAAAATCAGCTTAGTTGTAATCCACGACATACTAAGATCAGTGTCAACATTTCTGTAGCTATGTTTTTTATTAAGTTCATGCCAAAGCCAAAATTTATAATATCAGTATATCACTAAGCATAAACAAATTTTTAATGTTGGCTAAGTAGACATAAGAGTACACACTGTAACATCACTCCAGCCTATCAACCACATTATTTAGCATGCATAAAGCTCAAAAGTAATGTGTACCCAACTTTAAAAAGTGTGCCATCACCAAAAGATCAAATAATCATTAATCCCCATACTGTTACTTAACTACTTGTGCTCAAAATTCAAAATTAATCAATTCTAACATTGTGAAGACCTGCAAAAGAGTCCAGCTTCAACTAACTCATTTTAAAGATAAAAAGACCTCTAAAGAATTTTAAGACACATCATCTAACATACTGAGGTCCCTGTTAAAGAAATGAATTGAACATACTATAAGTATCAAGATCAAGATTTCTCGTTATATTTCAGTCAACTTTTATGGTCATGCCAAAAAAATAACTACATGTAACACCAATAAAAGAAACTAATAGTCAGCTTAGTTGGAAAGCTAGACGTACTAAGATCAGTGTCAACATTTCTGTAGCTATGTTTTCATTTAAGTTCATGCCAAAGCCAAAATTTTATAATATCACTAAGCATAACCAAATTTTAAATGCTGGCTAGATAGGCATAAGTGTACACATTGTAACATCACTCCAGCCTATCATCCACATTATTTAGCATGCATAAAGCTCAAAAGTAATAAGTGCTCAAAAGTAATGTGTACACAACTTTAAGAAGCATGCCATCACCAAAAGATCAAATAATCATTAATCCCCATACTTTTACTTAATTACATGTGCTCAAAAGTCAAATTAATAAATTCTAACATTGTGAAGACCTGCAAAAAAGTTCAGCATCATCTAACTCATTTTAAAGATAACATGGCCTCTATAGAATTTTAAGACAGATCAGTACATGTCCAACTAACTGGTGCCACATAATCATATACAGAACAAGCCTAGAATTCAGAAGACGGTTCAATTGCTTACACTACCTCACAAATAGCCAAATACAATAAGCATGATGATATTACCACTCATTTCTCACCTACATCCCACAATTAGAAATCCATATTGCAATACAGATTTCAACTACAATCTGTGCAGTTAATATCGGTGATATCGGTCATATCGGTCCCTTAGTAAAATATCGGTGTCATATATCGGTACCAATAGTATCGCCGCTATTGACTGATATTTGAGTATTTGACCGATAACCGATATTTGACCGATATAACCGATATATCACTGAATTATTGGAGTTAAATTTCTATATATATAAATTCTGCATTATATTAAAATTACCGATATTCCACCAATATCTCACCGAGATAACCTATATTTCAAATATCGGTCCTTGACCGATATCCGATGTTTTACCGCATTAACTGCATAGACTACAATACCTCATACAACTCACTAGAATTTGTCCTCAAATTTACTACCATGACAACATACATTCTTAATCATTTCTAATTTTGAAGTAGTAATAAACATTTATAGAAACTACAGACTTCAATAAAAAGGATGCAAGTAAATCATCATCAAAATTACATCACTGATGCATCAAATGAGTACAAAATCTGACAAAATATTAGAAAAAAGTAGACACAGTACCAAACTATTGCAGTTAATACACCTCCGATTCTCAGGAAGTTTCAGAAGATTCCGTATAGCTCTTTCATTCCTCTCATCCTCCTTCAACCGACTCCCCATTTCTGTCCAAATCCAAACCCTAACCACATCAAAACACTCAAATCAGTCAACATGTACACGATCCTTACATAAACGAATACGAATTCATCAACATCAACACACATAGAGCATAAAAACAGAACCAAAACATCAATTAACAATCTGAATTGCTTCATAAACACTCAAATCAATCAACATTTACACGATCCTTGCAAGTTAATCAATCGCAAACACATAAATCAAATTCAACAAGCATATAACATAAAAACTGAATCAAAACATCGATTAACATCCGAATTGCTTCATAAACAAACAGATCTAATCAATTCAAATGCATTTAAGTGAATGAAGGAGCAACTAACGGATTAAAAGACGTAATCGTAGTGCTAAAAGTGTATAGAATCTGGAAAACTGACCTTAACGATAGATTTTGGGGAGATTTTACAGATCTTTTAGTTGTACAGCTAGAGAGAGAGAGAGAGAGAGAGAATTTAGCGTGCGTTTGTAGTGTCGACCGATGAAAAGTGATATCAAAGGGAGGAAAGATAGAGTGTGGGCCGGTACAGGGGATACGGAATGGTCAAAGTAATGATGAGCTGGAAGTTTTTACGGTCTTCGTTGGGTCCGGACGTCTGCTGAGCTGGACATGTTGAAAGAGGCGGTCGTGGATCAAAAAGCATAATTACGCTGTAATAGGAAAATTCATGACGGGTGAATCTAAAACCGAATTAAACGAATCGAAGCAATATTCAGGTGTGCTGGTATATCTGTTAAGAAAGAGTCACCCGTTAATTTTTTAACTGACCGGTTGGAAGGGGATCTACACTTCGACCAGCCGACATTCTGGTCTTTGGATGGGTAGGAAGGAAAACATGGATGTGAGGATCTAAAAAGGGTTTCCCTGCTTGTGGGCTTAAGGGGTAGTGCTTTCACGGTGGGTCAGACTGCTTTGGGTAAAGTGACCAAACATGAGAAAGCGTGCCTTGACAACCGGCACGTGTTTGTCCCTTTTTTTTATACTTTTGGTTTTCTGGCGGCAGGGGACTGTGGACCTACTTAGTCGGGTTCAAAGGGTCATGCATAGTAGGTGTTATGACCCAAGATTTAGGGACGTAGTTTTTAAAGACTTGGTTTTGCTATAAAAAGGGATAGTGGCGCAGTTGTTGCCCGTTTACCATCTATCTCAATGTAAATTCTTAACACTAATGAAATAAAAGTTAATCTATATATACAACCGAAAACAACTAAACCAATTAGCCAAACATATATAATTTTACAAGTTTTATATTCATGAGTTATATCTTACAAGTTTTAAACACATTGAATAATTAACAGAAGCTGATCCATAACCAATGGTTAACCGACTTTACACACCCATACTACCTGTGAGAAATTTCGGTTGATTCTGGTTTAATTTATATAGTATCGGCGTATCGCAACAAAAAGCGTCGAAAAATAAAATCATGATACGTCAAATTAAACAATGTGTGTCACTATATTGAATAAATAAAAGTTACAAATAAGATTGAATAGAAAAACAGAAAAAAAAATATAAAATAAAAACAAAATAAAGTCCAAGGGGCCTTATAAATAACTTTTATATCTTTAAAATCGATAAATTAAGTAGAAAAAATAGAACATTTATATCTTTAAAATCGATAAATTAAGTATAAAAAATAGAACATTTATATCTTTAAAATCGATAAATTAAGTATAAAAAATAGAACATTAGGCACTAGTCTAATGGAGTGTTGACTGTTGAGTTTGAATTATAAGTGGGCCCATGATTCTTTTAATGTTTGCAAACTTTTGTAAAGCCCAGTCCATGAATCCATAGGACCATAAGTGACTCTGTGAAGCCGCGAAGGTAATTAATCATAATGTAATCGATTTACTTGTAATCATAAGTAGGAGTAGGATATAGCCAATAGGACGCCTAAGATCGAGCTTGATTCATGTGATTTAAGAAAGTTCAAACCTGATTCATAAAATAGTTAGAGCAAACGTAAACCTGATTCACTAAAATAGTTAGAGCAAATGTAATGGGGTGTGTATGGCCCAGTTCACCCCCAAATCACTCCACTACAGCCCAACCCCCGACCCTGCTCGTTTTGTTGGTGGAGCATGATTTGAATCACGGGTGAACAAGTGGGATTTTCAAACCATGGCCATTGCCATCAGACATTTTACATTAAAACTACTAATTTACCTTTATTTACGCTCTATATAAACTAATATTACTCAAGAAATAGATCATATACCCACTCTCAAATCTACTCAACAAATTTTACTCAAGATGCATCCTATTCAATCCCAACTTTCGATCACCCTGACAATCCACTGTCCATCCAAATACCCAAATGTCAGTTAATTAATCTATTAATCCAGAGTTTTTTGAGAACCCCGACTTTCCAAATCACAATCTTTTTAGCATGATACAAAACATGCCTAAGAATGCGTTTGGTTTTCAACTAAACGTTATAAGTTTTCAACCACAAGCTCAAACGTCACTATAGTTTTCCTGAGTCACAAACTGAGGTGGTGCCCGAACGCCACTAGACAAGTCGGGACCCTCACAATATTGGAAACGGTCTCATAAGAAAATTGTCGGTGAGCCGAAGAACTAAAAAACGCAAACGCTTTGGTCATCGGTTGAAGAATTTGTTTTAACTCGTGCTTGACTTGAGATATCCAAGAACCCTAAAGTTGGTAAATATTATTTGATCATCTCTGTTTTTTTTACATCATTAAAATTATTTGTTAATATTTTTTATTTGTTTATGTACATTGTTTAAAAATTGTTTTACATTATTAAAATTATTGGGTTAATACTTTTTTTATTTTTTATTTGTTTATGTACATTGTTTAAAAAATTGTTTTACATCACCAAAATTATTCGTTAATATTTTTTTGTTTTAGCAAACTATCAACAACAAAACTAGTAGTCTCTTTTTAATTTAAAAATGAAATGTTCTATGTAGTTTTTTTAGTTTGAATTGATTTTTTTTTTTTTGTTAATTATTTAAAAGAAAAGTTAAATGTAAAATTTATTAGTCATTGGGTAATTATTAGGTAATCATTGGAGGGGCATGAAAGATAGTAAACCATTACACTCTTTTGTGGTTAAAAATGGTTATGCTGATCTGGACGTCAAATGGTGAAAAACGCCCCAAATAGAGTGAACCACTACACATATAGTCTTAAAAGCAGAGTTTTGTTCAAAATCGGCTTAGTTTATTTATTAAATATTATGTAAAAATTATGTGTTTATAGTTGTTTTATCGTAACATCATATATAACATTATTTGTATGTGTTATGTATTTTTACATAACATAAAAAATCATATATATAATGAGCTTGTAAGGACTTATAAGGTTAGTCAAAGTTAGTATGTGAAGATTGTACTTCAGCTCATTTAAGGCACTGCCTCATGGTCATGTAAGATCAACATGAGGTTATTGGTTAAAACTACGGCTTCTTTTCTTCTAAATCTTTTAATTTGAACCTCCACTAAAGTTTTATTATTCATATATATATATATGTGTGTGCGCGCGCGCACGCGCTTTTTGCTTTTTATTTAAAACTCGAAATCACAAAGCTAAAATTCATATAAACTGAAATATGTTATATTAATAGCGATGGTAGTATACTTGGCAATCCGAGTTGGGCATGTTCCATGGGTCTGGATATTGCATCCGGGCTTTGACGGATGCATTGTAGAGCCATGCTGGTGTGGCAAACTTTATGAAATGCATGACCACGTATCAAAGTAGACATGTCAACATCAAAACGGTTATGCTTATAACTAGGCAACGAAGTGACGAGCTTTGAAAATGACATATAACAAAACCTAGTATATATACTAGTGATCACATGCAAATCAAGTCAGTCTCTCTTTCTTATATACTTATTTTTCCGGTTATTTGTTTTACAGATTAAGTGGTTGATATATTTCCCGAATGCTTAGAGTTCTCTCCTATGGAGGTTGTATCAAATCCATCTTATAGTTGGCTACTATTACCCATTACCACTTAACTATAATAATAATAATAATAATTACAAGACTCATGTTCAATTTCTAGTATTTACTACCTCTGATTTTAAGAACCTATCTTACGAGTGATGCAATAAAACGGCTGATAAAATGGAATTCTAGATTGCTTTTAGTACATTTCTAGAATCTTTTGAAGTGTTTACTAAATTATTGTGAGAGGACCAAAATCCAAATTGAATTGTATATTAGTCAAAATCAGGTTCTTTAAAACTCGTCAACTTAAAGCAGACTTGTAAACATTTTCATAAAATTCATGTCCTTAAAATCAACCTGATTAACAAACTTTTGATTTGTTAAAATATTTAAAAATTATTAAAGGATTAACTCAACTTTTATTTTAAAATAAACTTCTAATATATCATCAATCAATACAAGCTATGGGTTCTGCATACGGCTGTTCAAATCGCCTATGCTCGCTTGGTTTGGTTCGGTTTGCAAACGAACCAAGCATGAGAAAAGGTCCGTTTGGATCGGATCGGTTCGGCTCGAATTAATTTTTATTAATTTATTACATATATAAATTATATATGCACACACAAATTACATGTATATTCATATTTATACATACCGCTCTATTAGATTTGGACCACTATACTTAAATATACAATTATATTTATCCATACTAGCCTAATTAAACCAATAAAAATTTAACACCAAATTTAAACTTAAAACTCTAAGTCGTGAAGCGACAATATTTGACATCTTTCTCTCATCAATCGTCTCTCGCTCTCACCATACGCCACAATGTGACAATTGTTATTTGTTGTATATTCATCGCCTCAATTGCCTCAACCAGAGCCTCATCCTCGGACGATCTGACCTCAATCTTAGTGTCATTCTCGGACAGTTGGACCTTAGTCGTGACCCGATAGCGGAGACATCAAAGGAAACATGCTAAATCATGGTTGTCCAAATTACACGCTCGAATATGCTCGTTCGATTTCGCTCGATTCTAAACGAATCAAGCCGAACAAAGGTCCACTCAGTTTGGATCGACTCATGGCATTTATTCTCTATTTTAACATGCATAGGAAAAAAAATACATGTAACTTGTATATTATCTTCATGTTAATCTACTATAATGTGCATAATGTTACTGTGTTGCTTTAACACTATTAGAAGTTGCATTATAAATGCAAAAACTTTTTGCATATAAAATTGTTTTAAAGATATATCCAAGTGTGAATGACATGTGAGGTGAAAACTAATATAGCCATATAGGGGTTAGTGTGAATGACATGTGAGGTGAAAACTAATACAAATGGTACATGAAGGACTAATTAATATGTTAAGAAGTAAAAGTTCAATTATAAATCTACCACATGTTGAGCATTTAGGTATTTCATATTTCTAAAATTGGGGTATTGTTTAAGTTGTCAAATATCGCTAATGAAACATCCAGATGGTAAAGTGATATGTTTCTAACCCACTACTACATGATTAGAAAATATACCACTTTAGCATCTGGATGTTTCATTAGGGACATTTAACAACTTATAAAATACCCCAATTTTAAAAATATGAAATACCTAGATGTTCAAGATGTGGTAGATTAATTATTAAACTTTTACCTCTTTACCATATTAATTAGTAAATAGTGGTGTAATAATTTTAAGAGTATAATAGGTGCAGAGTAGAGCGTGTTTGCTATTAAAAAAATTGTCAAATAGCATTAAAATTGCAACCTAAAGATTGTGTGGATGATGACTCAACCAATAAGACGGCGAACATGGTATTGTTGATTATCTTCTTCGTTTTAATAATGTTACTATGTTAGTGAAACTGAAATTAATTCTCGTATTTTATGTCCTTAAATCCCTAAATTGTGTTCAAATCAACACACTAACGATTGTGTTATAATACGATCTTAACTGAAGTTTTAAACTTGATATATCTAGTAAATTGTCGCCTTTCGTCAAAAAAATATATCGATATGAACGAATGAACTGAAGTTTAGTACTGGTGGATATGGCTTCAGCGGATTCATATTCGATCCATTACCATCTCTCGTAAGTAACAAGTCGATGACATGTTTGAATTTTGCTAAATATGTTGGTTCTAAAACAAAATTCTAAAGAATTAAGATAGTCGAATTAAAAGACATACAAAGCCATGTATAAACTATACATACAACTATACAAGACATGGTGATTTTAGAAGAAAAAATGGCAATGAAAGAATAATAATAAATTGCATGTTATATCTACAGTGAGAGGAACCAAAATAAAATAAAATCGATGATTACGAAGTATTGGATTTTAATAATCCCAACTATTCGTCGTTGGTTGCCAACAAACCTAACTTTAAAAATAACCAATGACATTCCCAACTGTAATATATTGATCTCCAATGGACCCTGACTAACAGACTCTAGCGCTGTTAGTCGCCAAAAAGCGTTTTTGGCCGGAAAAAGGTTCGTAAAGGTCCGATCTAAGGTTACAAAGAGGTTTGGGACGAAAATGTTGAGTTTTCCGGCCAAAAACATTTTTCTGGCGATGAGCATAACGGTTCCATTAGTCAGGGTCAATTGGAGGCTAATATATTAATAGTTGAAACTGCCAAGAGTTATTTTTTAAGTTGAAACTGTTGGCGGCTAACGACAACAGTTAGGATTAATTAAATCCAATACTCCTATTATGCGGTGTTAATGGTGATGTCATTGAGTCTTCTAAGAGAGGTATGGTAAGAGTTATAAATAGAACTAGTATTTAAAACCCGCGCTTTACGAAGGGATTGTTAAATTGAACAAACTTAAACGTAAAATCGTTGAACAACACACTCTCGTTGCAGTGTGTTAACTTGTAAAAATTAGATAGAAACGTAAAATATAAAAAATAACTAAGTTAGCTTAGGACCAACAAATTGTGACGGGGTCGTTAAACCACCAAAAAATAGAAGTTGACAGATGCACGTTGCAACGTGTTTACTGGAAAAAATTATATTAAAACGTAAAACGACAATTTACAAAAGATGAAAAGTATAAGGAGCAAAGTTGAAGGTGGAGAAATGTTGTAGTCAAAAATGAAAACCAAATGGGTTGAGAACTAAAAGATGAAAACTATAGAGTTGAAATTTAAAAATTATAGAAGTTGAAAAATAAAAGATGAAAACTAAAATGATTAAGTAAGAAACAATAACTTTGTGATAAGTTGTACATTATCAATAGACTACACTCCATATAACATATAAAACATGCATCATACATAGTCGTACATAATGGTAACTGGTAAGGTAGAATGTAAACCAATAAAATCAAACTAAAATTGAATAGTAATTATGGGAGAAGAGAAAATTTTGATAATTAATACAGGAAAAATACGTATAAATTAGTATTAATTCTTTTACCTCACAAAAGCAAGGTCGTCACGACTTTTTAACTTTAATATTCATGATGTGTCCAAGGTTTCCGATTTTAGCTCGCATCTAACTTTAGCCTTAGCATTTAGCAAGAATAGTTTCGGCCCGGGGGAGTCGAGCCGAAAGTGACAATTCTCAACAAGCAAATGTGTGTTTATGCTGAATCCAAACATGGAATCGATGCCCATTACACAATATGGTTGCTATCACCTACTTGAACTTATTCCTGATCATGCATAAGATTATAGAGGAATATTGTTATTCAAAAGCGAATCAAACTTTTCGAAAAAGCATTACACTGAATATGTTTCGTATTTTAAGAATAAATATGTTAGATATTTCTAAAAATAACATCCAAAGGTCCAAAACTATTAAAATAAGCAATCACATATCCAACACACATATCTAATATGAATTTGTTTATAATAGGACTTGAACCCAAAGTTTTATTTGGATCACCTCGATATGGCTACGTCAAAAGTCTATCAGTATATGCAGACCTAATATAGGGTGTGGGGCCAACTGACCTTACTGATAGATATCAATCTATACATGTAGCATTTGAAAAACAAAGTTAAAAAAAATTAATATCGTATTCAATTAAGTACTTTAGTTGTTCTTTCTAATTGATTATTGAACGCTACATTTAAGCCTAACTTAATTAGACTTTTAGTGAATCGATCAAAAATAGCTTATGGGTAATTCGCCGTATTTACACTTACCTGGTAACAAAGCAGTAGTTCGGTTTTACTTTTTTATGACTTATACCTAGTAACAAGTAGTAGTTCACTTTTACTGTTCTTTTTATGACTAACACTTCAAATTATGTCAAATATGTATCTTAAATAACACGTTTTTAAAAGATGATTAAACTATTTTTTATTTGTTACATCCCTATTCATTAATCTTACTCTCTATATGAGGAGGAGAACATCTGACATCATTTTGCTTAGGTGTTGCTCAATGGAGTATGCCACGTAGGTTCTCGGTGATGTCGTAATTAGTGAAATAAGTTCTCCAAAAATTAATAAAATGAGGATATTATATTATATTAGTGAGAATAATGATAAGGATATTGATTAAAAAAAATGAGAGGGAAGTTTGAATTTGCATAGGGAAGAGATATGTGCAATTAATATATCAGACCAAGTACCATCATTAGAAAACCTCTAATTTCCAATTCCTCCATACATCTCTTTACAAAACCTCTGATTTCCAACCTTCCACCATACATTTCTCTTCTCTCCATTCCCCTGCCGAAAATTAGGGCATTTCTTTAGATCTGTAATCCCACAATCCACACACATAGAATGTTGAATCAAAGCAGGTTGAAGATGGAGGTTCGTCACTGTCACTAAGTTTCATCCATGATTTGAATCCAGCCAAAGATATGTGGAACTTAAAGGCTCGGATCATACGAAAATGGTCCTGGTCGTTTAGGATGGTTCTGATCTTGCTTGACGAGAAGGTATTTTTCTTTCTTCACCTTGGTCTACATGAAAACTATTTAGAACTGTGTGCTAAGTCCGAATTAGGGTTTTCAAAGTATGGAATTTATTTTAGTCATGTTTCAAACTCTTAGATTTCTCTATTATTATTTGTATTTGATTTAAAAATTTATATATATATTAGGGCTCGAAGATTCAGGCCGGTGTTAAGGACCTTTGATTCCTCTATTTGATACCCAACTTCAAGAGGATCAAGTTATTGTTTTGTCAAGGTTTGGTGTTGGTGCAAACAATGATCCATACAAAGTTGTCAATCATGATTACAAAATCAATTTTTGTCGATGTACAAGTGTTACACCGTCTTTTGGCTGGCAAGGTGTTGATTACGGCTTTAACCTGATTTCATATTCAGTTATTGTGAAAGGCGAAGGAAAAGACTTTCTCACTATTGGTAAGTAATTTTCCTTTGTTAAAAAACCAAATACTTACCTCTTGCGGATACTGCTTAGGTGAGTATACTTTATATATTTTTCAGATGTTGCCGGTACAGTCGTTTGGTGTGGAGATATGGACATATTCGGAAAACCTCCATCGCATAGTAGTCACACAATATAATTGCTGGTAATTATTAAATCTTTATGCAATGAAGTTGATTTAGTTATGAATATACAAAGTTATTTTGAATTATGCAGGCATAGTCAATTTTATTGAATTATTTAGATTTAACCTGTATGCATGTATATGGCTACAATTGCAAAAATTAAAGTATATTTAACTAGAAGGTAGTTAATTAATTCATTTTATGTATTACAATCTGATTTGGGAATTTCTTATTGTTTTTGTGAGTGTAGTGAATGTTGTATTCGAAACTGATGGCATGTCCTACTTTGAGTGTGGTGAAGGTTGAACCACCAGCAAAAGAAGGTACAAACTTATTTCGTGTGTTTATACCGCAGTTTAATTATATTGTACATGTGTTCCTCGATATGATATTTGAATTGAACGATCACAATTAAATGATTTAAGTACGTATGTATATGCCAGGATGGTCATGGATGTATGTGGTAGCCTTGTAACTTTGATGTTTTATTGTAAAGCTATGCGGTTAACTGTCACATCTGATCTACGGCTCAGTTTTAACATACGAACCTACTTTGCTGCAGTTCGAATTGGACATCGTTTTGGTTATGGAATTTGATATAGAATTTACAGATTTCTATTGTGTAATCAGATATGGAATTTGAGAATTCCCCATGAAGTTCTTGACGTTTTGGAGTTTCATTTATGCAAGGTGAGATCTTCATGGAGTTTCATTTTTTTTTATTTATATTTTTTAACAAAGATGAACTGATGGATAGATAATAGAAGAAAGAACTCGTGGCAAAAGCTTGGAAATATGAATCCGGATGTGGTATGGAGAAGTATATAGCTCTTCGGATTTGGCTCCTGGATGGTCTCAAGGGATTAATTTCGTTGTAAGTGTTGATGTTTTAGTTTACATATATATGATATTTGATCATGTTTTGATTTAGTAGAATCGAAGGAAGTTACAAACTTACAGTTGACTTTTTTTAAAAGTCAAACTGTGTTCTTGATTGGAATGTCAAACTAGCGGTGTGTCTGTAACGAGTCGTAATTTCTTATTGTTTTGTAAGTGTATTGAATGTTGTATTCGGAACTGATGGCAAGTCCTACTTTGAGTGTGCTGAAGGTTGAACCACCAGCAAAAGAAGGTACAAACTTACTTCGTGTGTTTATACCGCAGTTTAATTATATTGTACATGTGTTCCTCGATATGATATTTGAATTGTACATGTGGACCTCAAAGGTAAAAACTTTTGATAGCATGTGTATGTTGTTGATATGCTGATGCTGTGGTTAGTGGGTCGGGTATTACCGTCTGAACAAGTAAACTCAATTGTTTATGGAAAAGGAAGTGGAGGAGCATGTTAAGATGATTAGAAAACAAGTGAATATTAGACACACTTTGATGTAAATATGATATGTATTGTTTTTGTTAGTTATTTTTGTCACACCCCGACACGCAGCGGAATAAGAGTCGGGGCTTAATTGGGTTATCACCAAAGCTCATGATAATTACTAATATGTTTCATATTTATTAAAGTCAAAATTACATTCCCAATAATCCAAACATGTTCATACAAATACAAGGGAAAATAATCAACTAAACAATTCCAAGCTCTAAATCATATTATTCTTCTAGGCCAATCCTATGTGTTTTTTGCTGCAGCTGGTTCACCTGTATCATATGTAAAAATGGGGGTTTTTGGGTCAACATAAGTTGGCGAGTGAACCTTGTTAGATAAACATTTATGATTGATTTTCTTGTTAGTTTATCAATGAAAAATTGTGCAATAATCATAAGTGAGCAAATGTAAATAATCAAACAGTAGCAATAACAATCACAAACTATAACATACAATAACATACAGTAACATACAAAAACATACATTAACATATAATAACATACTAACATCATACAACAAAAATAACATGAATGAAACTGTGCGATCAAGGCTCAATCAAACGGAGCCGATCGTATTGCATGTACTGGAAATGATAAATGTCTGTGCGATCAAGGCTCAATCAAACGGAGCCGATCGTATGTTGGCACGCCATGTTCACGCTCATAATGTAATGGGGAACATGCTCAACGCTCATAATGTAATGGGGAGCGGCGGCCTATGAAATTGCATGTACTGAAAATAATAAAGTAAATCTAACAATAACCACACAAACAGTTGAAACAGACTGAATAAACATTTGTTCATGATATGATATATGCACAATGATTTAAATATAATAAATAGCAAGACACATGATACACCCCAAAAACGTGATTAAAACGGGGAATTTGTAAAGATTCACTCACATTGGGTGCGTTTGATTGGAGATGGTGAGATACGCACGAGTTGGAAGAGTTGAAAAACGAGAATTAACTAACCTAAATGATAACGGAAAATATAGTAAATGAGTGGATTTTATTAAGGATTTTAATAGAATTTTTTGATATATTTTTGCGAGTTTAAGGCTATTTCCTATTTTTAAAAACATTATTTTTAAGTATTTTTAATTGATTTTTTTTAAATTAAATTAAATAATTAAAAATATAAAAAATGTTGACTTTTTGGGTTGACCGTTGACCGTTTGACTTGTTGACCGGTTTTATTGTGTAATTGTATGCGCCGGGTGAGGCTCGAACCCGAGACCTCCCGTTCGCGTGCACGCAGCTCTACCAACTGAGCTACGTGTCTAACCCGAAATAATTCTGTTTTTAATTATACTTATATATTAACTCAGTTTATCCAAAATTCTTTTATTTTCAAAACATTTTAAATCATCGAACCGGTGCCACTAACAGGTCTCGAACCCGGGACCTGTGCTTTAACGTTACACACAGTCCACCGCTGGACTGCGTGTCTAACTTGGTTAATATATAAATTTTTATTATACTTAACAACTAACGTAAGTTAACCCGGTTCAGTTTAGAAAAATAAAACGTTTTTATTACGGAGAAGGTGTGTGTATCAGGGATCGAACTCGCGGCGTGTGATATGTATATGCACACAGTCCACCGCTGGACTGTGTGTCTAACCCGAGATAATATCCAGATTTAATTAAACTTATAATCAAACTATCATCGTCTTCTTCATTACAAATTACAGACTGCGATTACACCATTATATCTTGTTTAATTCGATTGACAAACATTGAACAGACTAATATGAAATGGCAGAGACGATATTTAGAAATAAACATACCGGTGAACGATTTATTTCAGAATTCCGGCGAGTCGTCGGCTCTGTTTTTATGAACTTCAACTGAGCAAGCAAATTATTCGTTTTGATTAGCTATCGTGGAATTTAAGTGCTAAACAAGCGTTAACAGGGTGTTTAAATGTCCAAACCGTTTCACAGCTGAAAACAAGGATTTCCAGAAGTTTTCCGGCGAACTGAAATTATCTGATAACAGCGTCTGAATTTGATTTCAATTGAAAGGTCTGAGTTAGAATATAGCTTAACAATTGATAGACCATGACGGTATTGAAAGACTTACCGTTTTGATGGAGAATACGGTTTTCCGGCGACTTGCAGAAACTTTCCGGCGAGTTCAAATAGCTTCTCCGGTGGACTGAAAATTGTGCGGAAATGTAATTGGAGGCCTGTAGATTATGTTTGAGTCGTGAAGGAGTACAAAGATGGAAGTAAAACTGGAATTGAAGATTTTCGGTTATAAAACCGATCCACTTCTAGAATTCAAGTTCATTCAAAGCAACTTGATTGAAAACGTTGGTATATCGGTTATACCCAGTGAACCGCGAGTATTCAGATCGTTTTGAGCGTTTGATAACCGATTTCAGTTACAGTTGGCGTAACCGGTTGATTTATGTTTGTAGATAAGATTTATTTGCTTCCTAGATTTGACAGAAAACAAACAAGTGGCGGAGTGGTTATGTGTGTGTGTGTTAAGTCTTTGGAGTTCACAACCCGGCTGACCCGGGTTCGAGCCCCGGCAGCCATATTTTATTTTTAATTATTTTATTTTTACTTTTTATCAATTATAACTTTTATAGTTTAGTTTGTTTATTAATTATGTATCATTAAAAATCAAAATAAACATAAATACGCAACAACACATTTATAACTTGATATTCGATTACAAACGGAGCGGGTTTGGTAAACCCGTTTTCGACAAATGTTACAGTATCCCCTACTTTTAGGAATTTCGTCCCGAAATTTAAGTAGTAGTAGTAGTAGGAAAAAGATGCGGGTATTTTTCACGCATTGAGTCTTCACGTTCCCAAGTAAACTCAGGTCCCCGTTTCGACTCCCAGCGAACCCTAAATATTGGAATGCGACTTCGTCGAAGACGTTTTTTCCGAAATCCATGATCTCTACAGGTCTTTCAATAAAATGCATAGATTCATCAATCTGAATATCTTCCAGAGGAATGTGGAGGTTTTCATCAGCGAGGCATTTCTTCAAGTTTGATACGTGGAATGTGGGATGAATCTTGTTGAGTTCTTCTGGTAGATCAAGCTTGTATGCTACAGGTCCTACTCTTTCGAGTATCTTGAAAGGTCCTACGTAGCGTGGTGCTAGCTTGCCCTTTTGACCAAAACGAACTACTCCCTTCCACGGTGATACTTTTAAAAGTACATGATCACCAATGTTAAACTCTAAAGGCTTCCGTCGTTTATCTGCATAACTCTTTTGACGACTTTGAGCCGCTAGAAGATTGTTTCGAATTTGATGGATCTTGTCTGTGGTTTCTTGAATCAATTCTGGACCAGTGATTTGAGCTTCCCCAATTTCGTGCCATCATACTGGAGATCGGCACTTACGACCATATAAAGCTTCAAAAGGTGCCATGCCGATGCTTGAATGATAGCTGTTGTTGTACGAATATTCAACTAATGGGAGATGAGCGTCCCAATTTCCCTTGAAGTCTATGACACATGCTCGAAGCATATCTTCAAGAGTTTGAATGGTGCGTTCAGATTGTCCATCAGTTTGAGGATGATAGGCGGTACTGAGATCTAATCGCGTACCCAAAGCGGCTTGTACTACTTGCCATGTTCGTGAAGTGAAACGACCATCACGATCAGAAATAATGCTCAACGGTACACCATGTCGGCTTACGATTTCGCTGATATAAATACGAGCTAGCTTTTCGTTCTTGAAATCTTCGCGGATAGGAATAAAGTGAGCTGATTTTGTCGGTCAATTATTACCCATATAGTGTCATACCCACCAGAAGTGCGAGGTAACCCGGTAATGAAGTCCATGGTTATATTTTCCCACTTCCATACAGGTATTTCAGGTTGGACCAGAAGTCCTGAGGGTCTTTGGTGTTCAGCTTTCACCTTGGAACATGTAAGGCACTTAGAAACAAAAATAGCAATATCCTTTTTCATTCCAGGCCACCAATAGGTATATCGTAGGTCTTGATACATCTTATCGGCTCCTGGGTGTATAGAGTATCGCGTTTTGTGAGCTTCATTCATAAGAATTTCACGAAGATTGTTGTGGTCAGGAATCCATATACGATCTAGATAGTACAGAATACCGTCAGATTTAGTTTCAATTTTAAGTTCAGCTCCACAGGACAGCTCCTTTCGTACATCATCTTCCGTTACTGTAACATGTTGGGCTTCTCGAATTTGATCTTTAATGTCAGTTATGATTTGCGAACATAGAAGACGAATGGAGTTCGCATAACCCTTTCGACTAAGTGCATCAGCCACCACATTTGCTTTGCCAGGGTGGTACCGAATTTCACAGTCGTAGTCATTTAGAAGTTCAACCCATCTTCGTTGCCTCATGTTTAACTCCTTTTGATTGAAGATATGTTGAAGACTCTTGTGGTCAGTGTATATTTCACACTTAGTACCATAGAGATAATGTCTCCATATTTTAAGAGCGAACACAACGGCTCCAAGTTCTAGGTCATGGGTGGTGTAGTTCTTCTCATGCGTCTTGAGTTGTCTCGAAGAATAAGCTATAACCTTTCCTCTTTGCATTAGAACACAGCCTAATCCTTGCCCTGATGCGTCGCAATAGACCACGAAGTCATCACAACCTTCAGGTAGAGTGAGGATTGGTGCATCACAGAGTTTTTGTTTAAGGGTTTGGAAGGCTTCTTCTTGCTTGGGTCCCCATATGAAAGGTTTTCCCTTATGAGTTAAAGCCGTGAGTGGTACAGCAATGCGTGAGAAGTTTGAAATGAAACGACGATAATAACCAGCCAAACCAAGAAAAGATCTTACTTCAGTTGGTGTACGTGGCGCTTGCCATTCTTGTACCGCTTTGATCTTTGAGGGGTCGACATGTATTCCCTTGTCATTGACTACATGTCCGAGGAATTGCACCTCTTTTAACCAGAATTCGCATTTGGAAAATTTGGCGTAAAGCTTTTCATTATCTAGAAGTGTAAGGATGAGTCGAAGATGTCGTTCATGATCAGACTTAGACTTTGAATAAATGAGGATGTCGTCGATGAAGACTATAACAAAACGATCGAGATAAGGTTTGCAGACTCTGTTCATTAAATCCATGAAGACAGCTGGTGCGTTGGTTAAACCAAATGGCATGACCATGAATTCATAATGACCATAACGAGTTCGAAAAGCAGTGTTTGGGACGTCTTCTTCATGTACTCTAAGTTGATGATAACCAGATCGAAGGTCGATTTTTGAAAAACAGCTGGCACCTTGAAGTTGGTAAAGAAGATCATCAATGCGAGGTAATGGATAGCGATTCTTGATAGTTAATTTGTTGAGTTCTCTATAGTCGATGCACATGCGAAACGATCCATCTTTCTTCTTTACAAAAAGGACAGGTGCACCCCAAGGCGAGGAGCTAGGACGTATGAATCCCTTGTCAGTCAACTCTTGCAATTGACTGGCTAGCTCTTGCATTTCAGAGGGGGATAACCTATAAGGAGACCTTGCGACTGGTGTAGCACCAGGTATAAGATCAATACGGAATTCGACTTCTCTAACTGGAGGAAGTCCTGAAATGTCGTCAGGAAAAACTTGCGGGAAATCTTTTACTACTGGAATGTCTTCAAGTTTCTTCTCCATGGTTCCTTTTTTGATGATATGAGCTAAAAACGCGACATAATTCTTGTGAAGATATTTTTGAGCTTGAAGACAAGACATTAAGCTGAGCCCTTTCAACGAGGTTTCTCCAAAGATTCGAAGAGTCTAACCGTTTGAAAGAGGAATACGTATAAACTTTTCATGGCATACAACTTCTGCCTGATGTTGACTGAGCCAGTCCATACCAATTATGATATCAAAACTTCCCAACTTCATAGGAATAAGGTCAACTGAAAAGTCGTGGTTGTTTAAGGTGAGTGTACAGTTGCGTATAATAGAGTTTAATGAGACCGGTTTCCCGTCAGCAACTTCTACCGTTATGGATTCCATGAGCTTATCCCGATTTTGGTTTAAGATAGGTTCAAATTCTAAGGACACAAAACTTTTATCCGCACCAGTATCAAACAACATGGATGCATATCTACCATTTATAAGGAACGTACCGTTAACCACATTGCCGTCAGCTCTAGCCTGATTAGCGTTGATATTGAAAGCTCTTCTTCTTGCAGGTGGAGGAGCTAGGTTCGCTTGATTCACCGGGTTGGCTTGGGCCTGAGCATGAATAATGTTTACCAACCTTGGACAAGTGTTTCTGAAATGGCTTGGGTCTCCACAATTGTAGCAAGCCCGCATAGGTTGTACCATAGGATAATTGGGTTGGTAATATGTTTGGGCTAAATGTTGGGTGGGTGGTAATAGTAGGGGTTGTTAGGCTTGACCCATTATTTGCTGGTGGGTTTGGGTTGAAGGCTGGTGGCGGTTCGTTCGCTGAGGCATGCGGCAGGTTTGAACAGTATGACCTGCGCGACCACAGCGGGTGCAATATTGGCAAGGATGATCAGGAGAATGGTGATATTGGCAACGGTTGCATTTTGGTAACGGGCCAGAGTATGGTCTTTTGTATGGTGCAGGTGAAGGGGCGACTTGGGTAATGGGTGCAGCAGGAATAGGGAAATTGGTTTGAGTGACAGCAAAGTTTCTGATGTTACGCTTCCTCTTGTTAGCAAACTTAGAGGAGGAGGTGGAATGGTTTGAAGTTTGACCCTCAATAGGGGCTTTCTTTTTCTCTTCTTTAAACTTACCGTTGCGAATTCGATTCTCGGTCAGTTCAGTGGCTAGTTCCATAGCAGCTTCAAGTGTTACTGGTGAAATGCTGAGGACTGAATCTTGAATTTTCGAGGGAGGTCCTCGAATATAATGCTCGATCAAGCGATAAATTGGGGTAAACAAATTAGGGACCATTTGGTTTAATTCTAAGAACCTCTTGTTATAGGTGGTATGATCTCCCTCCTTTTGCTTTAAAGAATGAAGTTCGTCCTCCAACTTTTTAATTTCACTCCTAGGACAGAAACGCCTAGTCATGATTTCCCTTAACTCCTCCCATGTTAAGGCCATTGCATCATCAATTCCCCTCTTCCCCTTTTCAGTATTCCACCAGGTGAGAGCTACCCCAAATAGTCTCCCGGTGGCGTATCGAACCTTGCGATCCTCAGGACAATCGCAGTTGAGGAAGGTGTTTTCCATTTCCTCAAACCAATGGAGGAGAGCAGTGACACCTTTGGTCCCTTCAAATTTAGGAGGATCGCAAGACTTGAAATGTTTGTATGAGCACTTGCTGGTAGGAGGGTTGCCGATGTTCTGGTCATGTTGTTGGGGAGGATTAGTGGGATTTGTGGCAAGAGCTTGTTGTACTTGAACCACAATGTCAGGAAGCACCGCGGCCATTTGTTTCGCGATTTGTGTGGCCAAGCGTTCGTGGGACCTTCCTGATCTTTTACCCCCTCGTTGTTGTCTAGCCGACATCTACAGGAACATACATAAGAAGATTGTGAGTTAATGGAGTCTTTTTAGGTGTCATGTGTCTTTAAGAAAATGAAAATAACATAAATATCAATAATGCAACTACATCCATAGGATGTCTTGGGTTTGCTCATGTTGGGCCTCAAATGTCCCCCATACCTTCACCTGTATAGTCATGTGGGCCCCCATGACTATTGGCTTGGTAGGATTCACATTAGTATTGGCGATTTAACACTCGCATCACCCGAATGCAAACCACAAAATATGTTTACAAGATGTATGGTCGGAATGTGTCCAGGTGTAGACACAATGACAACTCAAAGTGGGGTTAGCTCACGCGACGTTTGGTATAGCATGCTTTGGCCTAATAGGTACTTCGTACTCTCATCGTTAGTCCCCAGGTAGGCAAACTAGTCCTTTATTTTGGATTTATACGAATGCCAGCCTAGACAGGACTTTCCGACTACCGGTACTGGTACCCTTCCAGTTACTGCATGCCCGTCATGAGAACTCACTTTGATGAGATTTGAAAACACAAAAATCATTGTAAAAGCAATCATGAAAATGATGTGGTGTGTGCTTTCATGAATATGATATGTTATGAGATTATGATTCATGATAGGCATTATATGATAATATATACTTATGAACATGCTTGCATAATATTGAATGTAACATTTAACATAAAACATATAAACATCATGAACTTTGGCATGTAACACACAAAATCTTAAAAATTTCTAATCAACTATAGTATAGGCTCTAAGGGTCTAATAACCTATCCTATATCCCTATAGTCATGGCTCTGATACCAATCTGTCACACCCCGACCCGCAGCGGAATAAGAGTCGGGGCATAATTGGGTTATCACCAAAGCTCATGATAATTACTAATATGTTTCATATTTATTAAAGTCAAAATTACATTCCCAATAATCCAAACATGTTCATACAAAATACAAGGGAAAATAACCAACTAAACAATTCCAAGCTCTAAATCATATTATTCTTCTAGGCCAATCCTATGTGTTTCTTGCTGCAGCTGGTTCACCTGTATCATATGTAAAAATGGGGGTTTTCGGTCAACATAAGTTGGCGAGTGAACCTTGTTAGATAAACATTTATGATTGATTTTCTTGTTAGTTTATCAATGAAAAATTGTGCAATAATCATAAGTAAGCAAATGTAAATAATCAAACAGTAGCAATAACAATCACAAACTATAACATAAAATAACATACAGTAACATACAAAAACATACATTAACATATAATAACATACTAACATCATACAATAAATAACATGAATGAAACTGTGCGATCAAGGCTCAATCAAACGGAGCCGATCGTATTGCATGTACTGGAAATGATAAATGTCTGTGCGATCAAGGCTCAATCAAACGGAGCCGATCGTATGTTGGCACGCCAGGTTCACGCTCATAATGTAATGGGGAACATGCTCAACGCTCATAATGTAATGGGGAGCGGCGGCCTATGAAATTGCATGTACTGAAAATAATAAAGTAAATCTAACAATAACCACACAAACAGTTGAAACAGACTGAATAAACATTTGTTCATGATATGATATATGCACAATGATTTAAATATACTAAATAGCAAGACACATGATACACCCCAAAAACGTGATTAAAACGGGGAATTTGTAAAGATTCACTCACATTGGGTGCGTTTGATTGGAGATGGTGAGATGCGCACGAGTTGGAAGAGTTGAACAACGAGAATTAACTAACCTAAATGATAACGGAAAATATAGTAAATGAGTGGATTTTATTAAGGATTTTAATAGAATTTTTTGATATATTTTTGCGAGTTTAAGGCTATTTCCTATTTTTAAAAACATTATTTTTAAGTATTTTTAATTGATTTTTTTAAATTAAATTAAATAATTAAAAATATAAAAATATGTTGACTTTTTGGGTTGACCGTTGACCGTTTGACTTGTTGACCGGTTTTATTGTGTAATTGTATGCGCCGGGTGAGGCTCGAACCCGAGACCTCCCGTTCGCGTGCACGCAGCTCTACCAACTGAGCTACGTGTCTAACCCGAAATAATTCTGTTTTTAATTATACTTATATATTAACTCAGTTTATCCAAAATTCTTTTATTTTCAAAAACATTTTAAATCATCGAACCGGTGCCACTAACAGGTCTCGAACCCGGGACCTGTGCTTTAACGTTACACACAGTCCACTGCTGGACTGTCTGTCTAACTTGGTTAATATATAAATTTTTATTATACTTAACAACTAACGTAAGTTAACCCGGTTCAGTTTAGAAAAATAAAACGTTTTTATTACGGAGAAGGTGTGTGTATCAGGAATCGAACTCGCGGCGTGTGATATGTATATGCACACAGTCCACCGCTGGACTATGTGTCTAACCCGAGATAATATCCAGAGTTAATTAAACTTATAATCAAACTATCATCGTCTTCTTCATTACAAATTACAGACTGCGATTACACCATTATATCTTGTTTAATTCGATTGACAAACATTGAACAGACTAATATGAAATGGCAGAGACGATATTTAGAAATAAACATACCGGTGAACGATTTATTTCAGAATTCCGGCGAGTCGTCGGCTCTGTTTTTATGAACTTCAACTGAGCAAGCAAATTATTCGTTTTGATTAGCTAATCGTGGAATTGAAGTGCTAAACAAGCGTTAACAGGGTGTTTAAATGTCCATACCGTTTCACAGCTGAAAACAAGGATTTCCAGAAGTTTTCCGGCGAACTGAAATTATCCGATAACAGCGTCTGAATTTGATTTCAATTGAAAGGTCTGAGTTAGAATATAGCTTAACAATTGATAGACCACGACGGTATTGAAAGACTTACCGTTTTGATGGAGAATACGGTTTTCCGGCGACTTGCAGAAAACTTTCCGGCGAGTTCAAATAGCTTCTCCGGTGGACTGAAAATTGTGCGGAAATGTAATTGGAGGTCTGTAGATTATGTTTGAGTCGTGAAGGAGTACAAAGATGGAAGTAAAACTGGAATTGAAGATTTTCGGTTATAAAACCGATCCACTTCTAGAATTCAAGTTCATTCAAAGCAACTTGATTGAAAACGTTGGTATATCGGTTATACCCAGTGAACCGCGAGTATTCAGATCGTTTTTGAGCGTTTGATAACCGATTTCAGTTACAGTTGGCGTAACCGGTTGATTTATGTTTGTAGATAAGATTTATTTGCTTCCTAGATTTGACAGAAAACAAACAAGTGGCGGAGTGGTTATGTGTGTGTGTGTTAAGTCTTTGGAGTTCACAACCCGGCTGACCCGGGTTCGAGTCCCGGCAGCCACATTTTATTTTTAATTATTTTATTTTTACTTTTTATCAATTATAACTTTTATAGTTTAGTTTGTTTATTAATTATGTATCATTAAAAATCAAAATAAACATAAATACGCAACAACACATTTATAACTTGATATTCGATTACAAACGGAGCGGGTATGGTAAACCCGTTTTCGACAAATGTTACAATTTTAAGCTGCTTAGATGGATGGTTATAAATTCGGATTTTCACGTTAATTCTTCTTAGACGGATGGTATAAGTTTGTCAGGATATTGATTTGTAGCTCCCAAATATTGTGATTTTCTGTATTATTAGTCGATTAACATTTGAACTGATCGTTTATCTTCCGACTGGAGTGGAATGGAACTAATCCATCCAAGCATTTAACAATTAGAGGCTGATGAAGATATGTAGGTAAACTACTATTAAGCTCCCTTTTAGGGATAATCACAGTTTGCTTTTATCAAGTTTTCATTTCATTTATTGATTGTTAATGAGTTTTTTTTTGTGAAGAAACAGAGCTTACATGATAAGTTTTTGTTGTTTGTTTGAGATTTTACATAGCTGTTGTGATCTATTATATATAGTTATAACACTAACAACAACACATCCATCAAAAGGGAGCTTAAAGTTCTAAAACTGGAAGAAGTAGAAGATCCAGGGGTGAAAGATGATGACGTATTGATAAAAGTTGAAGCGAGAGTCTGAACAGATCCGATACGCTTCAACGGTGTCACTCAGGCAATTAAATGAGTAATCTAAAAATCTCACTGTATTAGAAAAGCATTATATGATAGAATACCTATTTAACTCATAATATTTCTTTTGATGTTTCAGTAGAATACTATATGATGTAGACTTGTGTTGGTCTTCGAGACACTACTAATAACGAGCTTGTGTTATCAACAGGTAGCAGTTTAATATCGTAGGTTGATTCAAGGTACTACATCATTATTTAATACTACGACATTATATTTAAGCCAGCAAACCTAAATATATGAGAGGTAAACATCCTTTAATTTGCATTTAAGCCGCCTTATGTTAGTGCTTCTCATCTGCAGCTCAAAAATCACAATCTGAACAGGTTGAGATTTTTTAGCCGGAAATGAGAAGCACTAACATAAGGCCGCTTAAATGCAAACTAAAAGATGTTTGCTTTCCGTATAATTAGGTTTGGTGCCTTATAAATAATACATGGGTTTTAAATAATGATGTAGTACCTTGATAAAACTTGCACCATGTAAAGTGGAAGATATCGTCCTGCAGCAGGCAATTCTTTCGATATGGATTTCATGATACGAGGTACTTGTGTTCTTGGCTATGATGATGTTCAGGTACCTTTGTTTACAGTTATTTAATATTGTTTTTAGTTTTGGTGTTTGTTTGAATTGTAATGTTGTTGATGCTATGGATAGGGAAAATGAACTCAAGTTAGGGTTTTTGTTAATTAGGGGATTAGTGTTAGGCTTTAGGTTGATTTAAGGTTGTAATGCAAGGTTTTAGGTTGAATTGTAGATTAATTAATGGTTGATGAAATTGGAGGACAGGTATGATGAGCTTCCTCATAATTTTTTTAATACTATCATTGTTTTCCTCTTTTTGATTTATCTCCTATTGAATGGGTAAAAATGATATTGTGAGAGTTTCTGAAACTTAAAAGGATATATATGAAAACTTAAACTTTTAGAAATATGTATGTAAAGTTACTTCAGAGTTATCTTTTTAAGACAATGCTAGGTACTAAAGCCTCTTTAGTTTCCTCACTCGAAAAGACCTTAGAACTCAATGAAAAGTCATTTGATAGGGAAGTTCAAAGTATGCACCTTTATTCTATTTTCATAAAAACAGATTATTTTCAAATTCGCTACGAAGCGCGGTTGTGGTAAATTATTTCCAAATGAAAAGTCATTTGTGTTTTTAATATGGTAATTTTAAATATTTTTAGGGTAGACTTAGGATTAATAAGTGCACTTACATGTATTTGTTTCTGCAGAGGAGTAAGAGAAGTCACAACCGATTTGGCATTGGGTCTCTCTTGAGGTTCGTATTGCAAACACCGTGATGCAACTTTTAACAAGTGGACATGTGCATGTTATGCACCGTGATGCAACTTTTAACAAGTCGAGGTTCGAAACCTATGACTATACTCTTTTCTGAAGTAATAAATTTGTTGTTTGAACTACATTATGTTACTTAGATAAGTAATGAGGCTGTTTTACTGGCAGAGTTTTTGTGTGCATGATTTTGAAGATGGATGCTGATGCGTCGACTATGGAAGCCGACAGAGTTTTGAAGATTGATGGTTTTTTGTTTGAATTGTATTTTGTCTTGATTTGGTTGTTTTAATTTGCTAGGACTTTGAATAGGTTTTATGTTTGTAATAGTTGAATTGTACAATAACATTGGGGTTCTATTGAATTGTACACTAAGAATGTGTCAAAAAAAAATTTAGGTCATGTTTTAATTATTAGACAACATAAAATTAGGCCATGCTTTCATTTTTAGACAACATATTATCAATTACTAAGCTTATTTCTATATAAACCAGAACTAATAACTTTTTCGTAACATAGTAATTAAAATTTATGTTGTAACACATAGTGTCTTTAACATTGTTTTATAAAGATATATAACTAAACGCAAACAATTTAAATGATATATTATAATCTGTTTTTTAGTATTTGAATGCGATCGTTATTAAACCTACCCGTGTGTTCACACGAGTCTTACTACTAGTATATATTATGGAATCAACTAGTTTGACTTTGTAATTGCTTTAGTTAATTCAATATTATCCAAATTATAATTTATTTTTTACTTTATATTATCCATATTTCAGGCACAAGTCATAGCCTTTCAACTAATACAAAAGTTGGCTTATAGACTATAAGGAGTCTATTTATCCTTTGAAAATATGATAAAATCTGATAGTGATTTACATACACTCTAGAAGGTGCATGGCATAAGGACACCACATATGACTAATTTATAGCAGGTTAACATCTAAAACATTGGTTTAGTCTTATAAGATTGAATCTCGATAATTCTAACCAGTTCAAGATTAAATGTTTCATAGCCATCACTTTGTGGGACATCTTAAGAAGAGTTGGGATTTCGGTTAAGAAAGAGGCCCCTGTAAATTTCTTTACGGACCTTATGAAAGAGAGATCTACTATGCAACCAGCGGATCTGCTCGTCTTTGGTTGGGCTGGGGGGAAACATGCTTGTGTAGACCTCACGGGGGTTTCCCCTTTGATTGGTTTAAGGGAAAACGGGTTTGTAGCTGGACAAGCGGCAAGAAAGGCAGAATCAAAGAAAGTGGATAAGCACGCTAAAGCTTGCGCAGAGAACCAGCATGTCTTTGTCCCTTTTGCCTTTGATACTTTTGGCTCCCTAACGCCAGAAGCTATCCACTTCTTGACGAGGGTTCAACGGGTCGTCTACAACAGTTATTCAACCCCAAGGGGGCAAGGGTTTGTATTTGGAAGGTTAGGGTTTGCAATTCAGAAAGGATTGGCGGTGCAGCTTGTTGCCCGGCTACCTTCTGTTTTGCTGTAACTTGGCAAGTTTTCTGGTTTATAAATGAATAAATAAAGTTGTAGATTGAATAATATTAAGAAAAAAAAAGGTAACATGATTTTCTAGATTTAAAAAAAAATGGATGACGTATGCCAAATTTTGTTTTTGCAACTATTAAATATTAATCGTGTTATTACAATTTAAAAATTAACCCCGTTGACCATGTAGGTAGGTATCTAAAATAAATATATGCATATATAAATAAACATTCATCTCTAAAGCAAACGAAGAATCTGAGCTAATATTTATTACTTTTAATCTTTAACTTTTTTCTAAAATGCAAACTATATATGTAATACCAATTGGCTATTTTTTTTTTTTAAAAATGTGTGAATTATTCGCGAATATCGGGAGGTCTAGTATATGTTGTCTTAACCGGGTCCGTGCTAGAGAGCCTCCTCGCACAATAGATCCCCAATTTAAATCCATCAATGAGAAACCACTATCACCAAGACTCGAACTTGAGACCTTGAGGGGAAAACTCACTCGGACCCACCATAGGTGGAACTTAAATACTCGTGGCCACCACTAGAACACTAGTGATGGTTGTAAAGAAGTTGATCCCTTGGTGGTTGATGGTTAAATGCTCCAATAGGGTAAATTGGTAATAGGCCTTAAGATATATTTAATTTTTTAACTTCATCTAGGTGATATATCAGCTACTTTTCTTAATTTTACTTCATCTCGTATCAAGAAAATTGTTCAATCTCATTAACTCCACCTAACCCTATTCTTTTAGTGGTTTTGGTGTAAAAAAAAGAACAACAAATTAAAAGAATCTCTTAACACTTCATTGACATGTTAACAAACAATCCCTTTAATGCCCCCTAACAAATGGAAGGGTGCCGAAGTGGTTTGCAATGCATGTTAACATGTCATGTCATCGCTAACGCTCCAAGTGTTATGATACACCCCAAGGCCTTATCAGACGGGGTCCAAATGATCTCTTTACTCTTCAATCGAAGAAATTGATTGTATACTGAGTACTAAAAAATTTTAAAAAAAAATCTTGCTTGATTGTTTCTATTATCTCATACATAGTATATGAAGTTGAAAGAGAAAGTTAAAACTTCAAAAGATTTTCAGGCCGGCGGTAGCGCGGTCAACATCTGAAGTGACTGTGAGATGTGCTAATCTAAGTACCCGATTATAAGGACTGTGAGGTGTTTGGTCTACAGGAATTCAATGGAATTTAAGAAAAAAATTGTAATCTGAATTCCATCTCTTAAGATATTTGTCTACGAGATATTTTGGAATTGGGATCTCTATTCCAATCTTCATGCGTTTGGTTGACAATGGAATTGGAATTCAAAACCCTTCCTATAGGTGAAGGAATTCAAGTAAATTCATTGGAATCTCCGACCTTTTCGACCCACAACATCTCAACCCGTACCGTTTCGACTCGGACCATTTCGACCCGTATCGCTTTGACGCTTACTGTTTTGACCCATACTGTCACACCCCAACCGATGGCGGAAACATCGGGGCATGGCACTAGGCGAACCAGATTGTCTCAAGAGAAATTCCATAACACTATTTAAGCGACAATATTTAAACGTCAACATCCCATACTATCAACATATAGTCCTTAAACAGGTTACGAAATACAAGCAATCTGATAAAACAATTCAAGTTCGATCTTCCCTATATTTTATTACAATGCGTTTCTAAAGTAAACCTAAGTCCATTGCATCCAAACGTAATCCTCAACCTGCCACATATGTTAAAATAAAACGTCAACACAATTAAGTAAAGGTGAGCATACAAGTTTGCGTGCATAATAGATATAAAAGCGTTTAGCATACACCGCATGACATACGTAAGATGTCACACCCCAACCGATGTCGGAAACATCGAGGCGGGACGACATAGATTGCTCATTGCTCATAATACTAATTGCGACAATAATTAATTAAATCTGAATTTCATTTCGTGGCATAAAGTCATTACAATAAAAGGGAAAATTCAAATACAACATTAACTAAGACAAAATTTGATACATCCATAATAAACCTAAACGTCTAAGTGTGTATCTAGCGTCAATCGCTACTTCTTTTCATAGCATCATCTTCTCATCCTGTAACATGTTTAAAATACGAGTTTAATGCAAAAGCAAAGGCGAATATACAAGTTTGAGTATAGCATAAGTATAAGCATAGGTTTCAACAAATCCACATGGCAACTAAGAATACATACGAGCATATACTAGGCATGTGATATTTCTAGTCAACACTATGTTTACGCAGCTAGTATAAATAATTCAACATGACCAAACGTTCACATGCGGTGCGTTACTCCTATAGCGCTATACATGTCAAATGGAGGCTCAAAATAAGCTAATGTCTATAGTATCACATACGTTCAATCCCTAGTACAAGCATCACATAGTATCAAGCGTTCATGTATATTGGATTGTTTTGTGCAAGTAATAAAGCATAAGTTTTGTGTTGTTTTGATACGTAAACATGTTACACCCCAAAGTGTTTAAACGGAAAGGGAGATTCGAGTATACTCGCAGTTTGTTTTTGGGTCTTTTCTACACTTGAACAATTCCGTGAAGTGGTTGATTCGTGGGAGGAAACGCCGAGTTATCCTACAAGAGGAAAGGAGGCGTATGAGTAACGAGTTAACGGTGGATTTGGAGTATTCGGGAAATTGTAAAAGTAAAGTATAGAAAAGTATTACAACATGGAAAGTAGTCACTAGACATAGCACTTGTCAACGACACTATAGTAAATCCCTAAGGATTGAATATGTTTTCATAGGTTCAAGACCTATTAGAATCGTAACAAGGAACTACATACTATAGTGATGAAACTTATTAGCTTGACAATGATTCACTTAGTCATTTGTCAAGGGTTCGGTTTCTAAGTTTATTATATAGTTTATACATATAATTAGTCATATAGTCATGTAAGAGGTGGGAGGATAAATCGTACACTTTGGTACCTCTTGGTATCAAGTAAGTCAAGTAGGAGGTGGGAGGATTAACCATCCACTTAGGAACCTCTAGGTTTGTTCACCACTACACAAGTCACCATAGGTGATAAGGAGGGTTCAAGAACATAATGTACAAAATGTAAATATGGTGTCATCTAGATACCAAGTAGCCAAGTGTAAATCAACCGAAGAGCACACGAAGACAATGGTCAACGGCTATGTGGGGTTGTGACACTTTAGGTCTAGCAAACTAGCTTGGGATCTTGATGAAAAACATCAAGTGATGTGTGGTCTCAAAAGGTTTAGGATAGCCCAAGCTAACCAAGGTGGACACACATGAACAAGTCCTAAACTTGCATCACTTGTGAGCTAAAAGCTCCTTGAAAACAGAAAGTTTGGAGTGTTTAAACACTCCTATTTACATGTTTAACAACCTAGGTTAGTCTCCTTAATCACAAGATTGATTAGAAGCTCAAGAACACTAGGATGGTTTGAAGTAAACATAAGTTTTGGAAAAGTTTGTTTTAAAACAGGGAATTTCTTGCACTTCAACCTCAATATAAAGGAGTTCCATCTAGGTTTTCCATGGAAGAACCTAAGGAAACAATCCTAGAGGTGTCCCAAGTGCTAAGGAAGAAAAAACAATGAGAAAGGTGAAGTAGAAGTGAGCTAGAACTCACTTTGAGAGCTTTGAACTTTCTGCTCAATTTCTGAGTTTACCAACTGATTTCAAGTGATTAGAGAGTGAGATTAGAGTGTTTGTAAAGTGGAGGAAGTGTGGGAATGGGTTGGGTTTTTATAGGAGGTGATTAGGGTTAGTTAGGTGGATGATTAATGCAAGAAGCACAATCCTTATGCACCAAAATTGACCAATAATGAGCCAAAATCACTTTCTACCGAAATGGGTGACTGGCGGGCCGCGAGAAGGGAAGGAGGACATGCTGGCGGCCCGCGAGAGGCTGGGATAAGTTTCATTTTTGGCAAAACAGCCCCTGGGGTCTATATTTAGGGGTTTGGGGTGTTTTTAAGCATAAAAGGTGCATTTTCAGGGGTTTTAAGTCAGTTTATCGCAAGAATAAGTATGAGCAAGTATAATTGTATATATGTATCATGTGTAAGTATCGTATAATGTATGTATGTCACGTATTTACAAGTTCACACACGTTTTATGAATATCACAAGTACGCGTTACATGTTTGAATGTATGAGTATAAAATGTTTATGATCAAGTATAATATGAATAAAATATGAATTTTCATTATGATTCAAGTCTCGGATTACAATGGTTTACAACGAAGAATGATTACAAGATACAACGTTTCCCAAAATAGAAATGCAACGTGAGCTTGCTATAAATAGAAAGTATCGAAACGCGAGGCGTTACATAAGAGATGTGAACTATGTATCTACTTAGATTCAAGTAAACCAACAAACCAATGTTTAAAATCGATGTTTAAAAGATTTTACTTAGATCTAAGTATAGATCTAAGTGAAAAACAGAAGTTTTGCATAAAAAGATGAAGATTTTCGTAAACAGAAGAGTTTTGATGAAATCGAAGGTTAAACCTTGTGCAAAATCGTTGTAAAACGTTGTTGTAGCTTGAAAACGGGTTGAATCTTACTTGGAAATCAAAGGTTTTCGGTGTCGGGAGGTTTCGGGCGAACTTAGCAGCAAGTTCAAATGAGAAGAGGAGCTGAGTATTTATAGGTGAAGGAGAAGTGGGCTGAATTAGATCAAGTTCGGCCGAACTTAGCACAAGTTCGGGCGAACTTGGCCAGTTTGCCTGAGCTTTGTGCAAATTTGAGCGAACTTGCTAGATTTTGGAGAGTTTGAGGCCTGGGAAAGTTCAAGCGAACTTGATATGATCAAGTTCGGCCGAACTTGGCCTATAGGCTAAGTTTTGTTCGTTATTTTCGGGTTAAGTGTTCGTTTGGCGATTCGGTTCGTATTAGATCATTACATTAAGCGTTTTAGCGAAGCGTTAAGCGTTATATAACCATTGTATTGAGAGAGAGCGAGTTGCGTGAGCGTGCGAGCGTTTTAGCGATAACAAACCATAATATAAACAAATATAACACACATAAAACATAATTCCACATAATTAGCTGCGTTTTGCGATGCGATGAGATAAGCGATGAGATGGCACAAGTGTTTATTAAACAATAACACACTCGGCTCTTGAAGTAACATAGTTACTTGTGATTGCGTTGAATTAGCGCTAGGTTTAATAAGCGATTAGATGTAATGTAGTTGTGACAAAACATAATTTATTAACACAAACTTTCCTATAATCGAATCTCGGAGTACAACGATAGATACAAACGGAACAAAAGGAAAATAAAATAACGACGAACTGTATTTTGGCATTGGGATCTCTATTCTAATCTTCATGCGTTTGGTTGACAATGGAATTGGAATTCAAAATCCTTCCTATAGGTGAAGGAATTCAAGTAAATTCATTGGAATCTCCGATATTTTCGACCCACAACATCTCAACCCGTACCATTTCGACTCGGACCATTTCGACCCGTACCGCTTTGACGCATACTGTTTTGACCCATACCACTTTGATCCGAACCGGGGGTGGTGGGGGCTGGGGTGATAAATTCCAATTTATTTGACAACCCAACACATTTAAAATGGAATTGAAATTACAATTCTAACAATTTCCAATTCCTAGTATAACGTTTAAATTTTAAATCCAACTCCTTTACATTCCAGTTCCCATACAAAATTCAGTTTCAATTCCAAAACATTTCACAAACCAAACGCACCTACAATTTTGTCTCATACCGGGCCCAAAACTCATTAAGTATCTATCGGTAAATACTCGACGGATATCCAGCATACTAGCGCGGATTTTGGGTATCCTGTTAGTTAATTAAAAACTTAACATATGACCCGTCGAATGTTACTTAACATATCCCAGCCAGTTGGTTCCCATGGGATAGGTTGGGCCGGTTCCTTCTTTGGGAGGTCATCGGTTCGACACCCGACTGTGGCATTATTGGGGGAGGGGGAGTCCCAATGATGGATCGCTTCCTACCGACATGGTTCGATCCGGAGGACAACCCAGTTTTACCCAGCTGTTACCCCAGTGAGTCTCTCGTGTGGGGACAGTATGGTTTCCGGGCGAAGGTCAGTCTGCGCGGAGGCCGGGGCCTAATCGAACATCGCGTTCTCAAGACGGATCTAACGGGGATTGTCTTTGACAAGAACCCGATAATCAATAGGTCATGTACATCGAGAGTCACCCTTCAAAAAAAAAACTATCCCTAAATATAATGATGACCCTTAAATAACATGTTATCCACGGGGATCATATCTCGATTAAGATACTTGCCGGTGTTTAAATTGACCAAACTAACCCTTTTGTATTATATATTTATTTATTTATTTTGTCTTTTTGTTCAATGATAAATGATTAATTATTTAATAGTTAACATTTTTTAATTCAAATAAACTTAAAATACTGGATTGGACAATAATATTAACAAAATTAGCTAAGGTGGCCTGTGTTTTCTTTTGAATAAAAAAATTGTTATCATAATAATCTGACGTATTTCATAGTCACACGTACACCAAACGTATTGTTTTTGTATAAAACGACAAGTTGACATTTTAAAGAATATTGTAATTATTCAAAAATCAAAACCAACGTATGTTTAATATAAGATTTATTTAAGATAACCTAACTAATTAACACATCTATAAATAATTAAATTTATTTATATGAAGATGTTTAATTGGGTTATCTTGGTTATTTGGCGTGGTAGTGTTGTCGAATTGTGTTTATCATTGCGATGTGTGACGGAGGTAAGATGATAGTGACGGGCAAATGATGGTGGTGGTGGGAGTGATGTTATCGAAAGACAAAGTGAGTGTTTGTATTTTAATGGGGGCCAACCGTGATGATTCCGTGTGGTGTTTAATCGGTAGTATGAACGTTGTCTACATTTATGTTTACGACTTTATTTGTAATAAATGTGGTAAACAGTCAAACGAACATGGAAAGTTTACTTAGTCAAAACGAACTTCAAAATTATGAATTAAAAATTTTAGTCAGTCACACGAACTTGAACACTATACAAACACGATTAGGTTAACCACAAAATTTAATTATTGTATATATTGTTACCGTGGAGTTATAATAAATTATAAGATAGTTTGATGCGTATAACATCTCAAAGTCTTCCACTTTGTACTCTGATTAAAAAATCAAACAGTTACAATGGTTTGTTAATTACGAATGACCAATCCGAATATAATATCCCAAAGTCTTCCACACCATACTTATTAGAAATTATCCAATCAAAACCTAATAAGAAACCATGGTTATATATTGATGTAAGCCATTTATTTTAGCAGCGATATCAAGGTGTGTAGTAAAAAAAATTATTTCTAAGTAGTTGAGGGTTATAGTCATATACTGAATACTGAATATTTGTGTAGATTAGAAATAAATTTAAAAATTATGCTATTCTAAAAGTAATAGAAGTACCACACCATGTTAACATGCACGACATTATGTGTTGAAGAAAAGAAAATTAGCTTTGTGTCAAAAATCTCAATTAGTCGGTCTTCGAAACAGAAAATGGCATGATGAATGCAAGGTTACAAGAATCAGAGGATGTAAGAAGAAAGAGTGTTTTTTTTAATCTCAAATTGAATAAATCATCTATGAGTATAGAGCATGGGCATTCATCGAAACAGTTTTCGGGTTATTCGAATTAGAAAATTTTAAAACTGATTTCGAATTCAATATAATTCCCAAAAACTGATTCAAATAAGCTTATTCAAATTTGAAAAATTATAAATAAGCTTAAAGACACGAAAATCTCTCACCTTCTTTATGCGGATGATGACGTAGGTGAATGGACCGAGTCAAATTTCCATGATCTTGCAAGTATGTTGAGATGTTTCTACTGGAAACTTCTCAAAAAGTCAACTATATGGTGTTGGTGTGGATAATGATGAAATGTAACATAATGCTTGGATCCTAGATTGTAAAATGGGTGTATTCCCATTTATTTATCTATCTAGGCCTACAGGTTGAGGTGAACATGAGTTTAGTAAAAAATTGGAAACTCGTAATCGAAAGATTTGAAAATCATCTCTCACTGTGGAAAGCTAGAACACTCTCATTTGGGGAAGGGTGACCTTAATAAAGGCGGTGCTCGGTAACTGACCAACTAACTACTTCTCATTGTTTAATGCACCTGTAGAAGTAGTAAACAACTTTGAGCTTGTGTCATTAAGGTTATGCATTGTGGTGTACAATGCGTGTCAAAAACACATTAGGTGGAGGAGTATGGAAAAATCTTGTGAACATGGGTAGGGTTTCGGGGAATCATATGGTAAACGTACAAGCTATGTCACAGGGACAAAACACACTTCTAACTGAACAAATGGATGGGGGATACCGCTCTATGGGTTTGTTTTCCTAATCTTGAGTCGAAAATACTATTTGGTCTTGGGAAATCCAATCCAGGCATCATCTTGGAATGGAATGAATGTGTAAACCTTTGGAAACTCAAAGTATCCGTGATGGATCCGACGAATGGTAGTGGTTAACGGGCGATACTGCCGAACCATTTCGTGTATGTGATCTACGAAATGAGTTAGATCATATGCAAATGATTCCTGAAAACTTATGTCTGCCTTCTTTCAAAAACGTTTATTTCAGCATACCTAAGTTCCAAATTGAGTTAGAATAAATAAAAACTTGATTCCAATGTACCAAAATTTGAATCTTTTATTTGAACTCGGTTTGAATTTCATGTTATTTGCGTCCCACTCAAGTCACATATACCACTTATCTTAGACATTCAAAGTCTCCAAACAGTGAATTATGCAGTCAGTGGCGGACATAGCTTACAAGTATGGGTAACCTATGCTACCCTTCAACTTTATCGGAGAAGTGTAAAACTTTCTTCTTCTTCTTCTTCGTTTTATATATTGGGATAACCCTAAGCAAGTATTAGGATACTCCTAGGTCAAAAAAGTTTTACGCTACCCATGATTTTTTTTTTCTAGATTCACCACTGAAAATATCTGAACTAAGGACTTAGGCTTTGTGTATGGGCGTTTAAAGGTGAAAGCCTAATGTTTGTCTTTCAATAAAATAAAGAACGTGATTAAATATTGACGTAAAATACTCCAGTAAATATGGACCAATCCGTGGACCTGACATGGTGACTTGAGCTCGATCCTTAAACACAAGTATACTTTTATCTTCAACTCATAGGAAAAAAACAAAAACTTGTGAATTTAATATCAGATACGAGTTTTAATATCATATACAAGTTTTATCATAAATAATTTCGTAACCATTATAGTTATATAATCGTCTAAATGAAAGACATGATTTATAAAACAAACTTTCATATAATGATTTATGAAATCAGCTTTCAGGAAATTCAATTCGATTGTGTTGGGAAGATATAATCTGAAAGATAATGTTAATTTAATTAATAAATTATTATCATTAATTTTCGAGTTAAATGCTTGGTTGGTCCCTGTGGTTTGCAAATCTTGCAGACTTGGTCCCAGTGGTTCACTAATTACACACTTGGTCCCAGTAGTTTCAAATTTTGCACTCGGGTGGTCCTTCCCACTAACCTTTGTTAGATTTCTCAGTTAAGTATATGCAAAATTACTATTATACCCCTCGTCTTCTTCATCCTTTCTCTGCTACCACCTGCAACTACTCTGCTACCACCACCCTCACCCTCGCCGCCTTTCACCGCCTTTCACCGCCTTTCACCGCCATCTTCCTCATCAAAAACCCTAATTAAAAACAGAGTCCAAAACAGAGACAATAAAAGTTTCATAATCGAACCTTCGTGCCGCCATCAATGGAATTGGGTGCACACAACTTCACATAAACATCCTTTTTACAACAATTCAAACCCAACTCATTACAATCAAACACCCTCAAAAGCACCAACTCATAGTTTTTCGGCAATTTTCGATTCCCTGTGACATTGACTCGATCGCCTGAGCCGAAACCGTGCTCCTCGACTCCAACTTCTCGACCTCTTTCTTCGTTTTCTCAATCTTCACATAATCACCTCTTTTCAACTCCATCTTCCTCAGCTGTTCCGTCTTCTTCTCATGCTCAATTTTCAAACTCTCCGCATTCTGCAAAACCAACCACCACTCAACAACACTTAACACAAAAATCGCCACATTCACAACAGATCACATGACCATAACAACATTACCTTAACCTCATCATATAGCTTCTTCTCCCATTCATAAAGCCTCACAACCATCGAACAATGGCTGCCCTGGATACCCATCCCATCAACTGCCCCAATGCCTGCGATTCCGTTGCAATCGAACTTCACCAACCCGTTGAACCGCTGGCTCGAGTTCCACGAACAGAAAAACCAGTTTGGCCCAACAACTAATTTCGAGAATTCTGCAAACAATTGAAACAAATTTCAGATCTAAACGAACTGCAAGCTACCGGTTAGATAGATGCGGCAAAGCAAATAAGAAATCAGCGATGGAAACAAACGCCGCCGAAAAACCTGCAACTTGCCGGAGCGCCGGAGAAGACGACTGAAGCCGCCGAGAATACCCCCTCAACACCCCTTCGGTTTCGGTGTACCTCCTTCTTCTAACCTTTCCGATGATTGTTGCAGTGGTGGTGGTCAGTTGACGGTGGAGGTGGTGGTGGGTTTAAGGTGGATGTGGAGGTTGCAGGTTTGTGAAGGAGGGTAATATAGTAATTTTGCATATACTTAACTGAGAAATCTAACAAAGGTTAGTGGTAAGGACCACCCGAGTGCAAAATTTGAAACTATTGGGACCAAGTGTGTAATTAGTGAACCACTGGGACCAAGTCTGTAAGATTTGCAAACCACAGGGACCAACCAAGCATTTAACTCTTAATTTTCTAATTTCTATTTCTTTTTAAACAATAATAAGTACGTCAACATCAGCAATGGTGAATAAAACATGGAAATACATCGTGTGGACCAATTTTGCCTAATTTTTATTTTATTTATTAATTCTATTTTATTTTATTATCATTAATTTTTATTTTTTTTTGTATAATCACTTGCAGTATATAAACCAACAAATGCCCTTTTGCAATCCCCATAAGCCTTAACAAACTTAACCAACCTCGTTCACACCTACTTCATGGAAACTTATTCCTATTTAATCCGCTCCTCGTCGGACTACCGCCGGAGCATTCGCCGGAAATCCACTTTCCACCGCCGCTGCTTAACCATGGCGAAGCAGCACCGAACACGGTTCTACATACTCCGGCGATGCGTCTCCATGCTCCTCTGCTGGAACAATCACTCCGTTTCCGATTAATCATTTCATCAATCGCCAATTGAATCTACAACGTTCCAGAAGATTCTGATCATTCGCCGGAGTTCAAGATTCAACGGAGGTGATTCAGTCGGTTTATTCCGGTGCATCGGAATAAACTCCGGCAAAGAGAACGAATCAGGTTAACAGATGAATTGTATAGAAGAATTTTGGATATTGATGAATGTTTTTACGATGAAATTGAGTGTAATCAGTTACGGAGATTGTGATTGTTTATGATACTTGAAATCGAAAGCATCTAATTGACAAGATTTTGTTGTTTTTGATTTTACGATTTTTGGAGTTGATTACTGTTTTTTGATGAATTTGATTTTACTGTTCTTTATAAAACCATAATTTTGTTGCAGTAGAATCGATTTTGCTATTCAATTAGGGGTTGCGACATAAGTAGTAAGGGGTGTGAATGAGTTGGGTCGAGCCCGAGCCCGATTAGGCTCGAGATCAGCTTGTCATGTTTTTACGAAGCTTGAGCTTGGCTGAGTAAAAGCCAAAGTTTGAGCTGAGCTCGAGCTCTATTGAGAACAACCTAAAACGAGCTAAAAACTCGGCTAGCTGGCTTCAATATCGCTTAAACAAGCCAAAGCTCGGCTCGGCAGTGAATTTACCATCTATCTCGATGTAAATTCATATATATGGTTTTAAATAAACTAGAATTAATATAACACTAAGTTAAGAAGAAATTTTTTTTATAGTAAATATAAAAAAAATTGTCCGGGCTCGTTTAGGCTTGCGAGCCTAAACGAGCTTTGTATTTCAGGCTCGAACTTGGGCTAGATAATTAAACGAGCACTATTTTAGGCTCGAGTTCGTTAAAGCTCGGCTTGTTCGAGCTTTAAACCGAGCCGATAATGGGTAGCTCTCGAGCCTCTGGGCTTGTTCACACTACTTGTTGCCTATTTTACCCCCCCCTTGTTTGTAATGGGTTGTTTCTAATATATTAACAAAAGTAATAATTAATATTAATAAATAATAAAGTTTCTATATAAACAATTGTGATTGTTTGTACTATGTCAAATTAAAAGCAACTAGTTGAGAAGATTATTTTGTTTTTGAATTTTGATTGGGATTTAATGAGATGAACTTGTTTTTACCATGACTGTCATCCTGTTGTTGATGATTTAGGCACAGTCAACTTTGATGTTCTCTGTGTAACCGTCCGTATCGTCATTTACATTCAGATGAACCATTTGATTTTGTCAGTGTTATAATATATTTTTTCAATTTATTTGATTCGTATGGCATATTCAAGCATATCCGATTTATGATATGGACATACATACTCGGTTAAATACAGAAACAAAATTCTCGATCAAGTGTCTTTCGTCTCAATTTACCAAAAAAAAAAAATACAAATTTAGATTATTGATGGACCACTGTAGTAACATCGTCCATCCGCGGAATCACCCAATCGTATTTATTTTGAATAGGCACTAATGCCTATACATCAATTCAGGACGGTCTTAATAATTGGTACGTAAAAATGATAGTGGTATTTTATGAACAATTGAACATGCCCCATGATTTACATAATTATACAGGGGGTGTATATCGAGTACAAAATAGTGTTTAGACAGAGAACCACAAGAACCTTGTAATAAATTGTTGTGATCTAAAATACGTTGACTTAAAGAAATTATTAAAATAGGCATGAAAATTGTTAAATTACCACCACTTAACAATAGACAAAAATGTGTCCTATTGACGCTGGAAGACAAAAATTGACGCAGGAGAAATTGGTGGAACTCGAGAGAATGACGGAGGAGAAGATGGCGGGGCACAGGAGAATATGGCGCAACACAGGAGGTGAGGGGTTGGCGTAGAAGATGGAAAGTGAAGGCTATATTGACAATTTAAAAAAGTCAAGACTATTTTCATAATAATATTGATCAATTTGACTTTTACAGTCATTTTCTTTTATCTTTTTACAAGTGTGTTGCGTAATTTTCATTATGGTAGATAAATAATGGATTGTAATACAAACGTGTCCTATATTAATGATAATTGCATGTTATGTTATTTTAATATTGGGATTTTATAAAGCATGGATAACGATATAATGTCAACTTCTTTTTGGTTACTACTTGTCAGCTTCTAGCTAATTTGATATTGAAGACTGCAGTAGTCTAAGATTCTAAATCAATGGCGGCCTTTTATGGCATGAAGGAGTAATTTAATATTTAATAGTCTATAAAAATGTTATTGTCGCATATTGTGTGTAGCTGCTGATCAGTTAGCCATCTAGAAGGTCGACTTGATAAAATAATAAATTGAATTGAGCTCACTATCAAATAGAAATATAATATATGATGTACAAACGGTGCTAATTATAAGAACCGTAAGAACAAAGTCTGAGTTATTGATAGTTTAAATCAAGGGTTGATGTTGGTTATAAATAAAACCCTTATAATTAAAAATTAGTATTAATAACTGAAGGGTAATTTCGTAAAATTGCTAGTCATTTGACCATTTTCCATTAAATACAAATTCCACCAAGGTTTTTTAAACTAAAATAACTTTTATAAGCTTCATTATTTAAAAAAAAATATTATACCATAAAATCAATTATTTTTTTATCTTTAATATGAGTACCATATTGCTATACTTTTTTATTTATAAAAGTGACTTTTAAAAAAGTTACCAAAATGTGTTTTATAATTGTGTTGATAATGTGCTGATTAAGATAATTGTGCTGCTAATGTGTTGATTATGTGTTAATTACAGTATAATACAAACAGACACCAAAAGTAGATATAATTAGCACATCTGATGTGCTGATAATAGATAAAGATTGAGGATGTTATGCTAATGTCGTTTATGTTGATAATGGAGAACGATTGAGGACGACGTGCTGATAATGGAGAACGATTAAGGATGTTATGCTAATTATATAGTGTAGTGTTGATTATATATTTTTGGGTGGTGGTTCCTGCATGTTGGTTCGATCATGAAGAGTTACCGTATCATGGATATGTTAAAAAATCAAACTTTGATTTGAATTAAACTTGCATGGATTTAGGATATTTTAATAATTATTTTTAATTAGTTAATAATAAATATAGTCAAAAGGTCTAAATTACCCCTAAACTAATTTTTTTATTATGGGACACCTGTCAATAGTATGTTGGTTCTTATGTTCTTACAAACATAATTGTTTGTATTTGATCACATTCCATCTAATATATGAGAAAAAAGTGTTATAACAGTTTACATAAAACAATAGCAGAGTGGATTGATAAGTGAACTTGATTTATGTCTCACGCGATGGACGTGCCGTGTTTAGCGTAAGGTAAATATAATCTAAACATGAAAAAGTTTAAAAACCAAAAGTTCACGTGTGAAGCAGACTATGTGACCACTAAACAACATGCATAATTAATTAATTATGTATATAACATGCGTGATTTGTTGATCAGTTTTGTCTATACATGATGGAAAACAAATAAATAATACCTGTGACGGCAGACAGGCCAGCAGAGAATCCAATCAGTGATGAAGCCATAGTGTTCGACATTTTTGTCAGTGTGATCTGGTTCCTCCTTAGGGTGTAAGTTATGATGGTAGTACCGAATTCTAGGGCAAAATTTGTATATTGGAGAGAGGGACGAAGTTATGATGTTGTGAGTAATTAGGTTATGTAACTGTCTAACCTTATACCTCTCTAGTTATCTCCTTATATATACATCCAAGAGGAAACCCTAATTAGTTAATAAGGGTAATATGGTCCATTAACAATTACCAACTAATATATAATAGGATTAATTTATATTTTGATCTAATATAATATAAATAATTATAATAGCTACATGATTAAATATTACAACACAATATATTTAATCTTACATGATTAGGGTTTGTCATGCGTGATTTACGGTTAGTATGCGTAATTACATGTGCTTCTTCATGCGTGATTTTGACCACATGCGTGATAAGGGTAGTCATGCGTGATTTTGACCACATGCGTGATAAGGGTAGTCATGCGTGATTTATGTGTTTTTTTTTTCAGGCGTGATTTTGAGTTTGCTCTATGCGTTATTAGGATTTTGGCTTTTATTATTTTCACTAGGATTAAGTCCCTGCGTTGCAGCGGTTGTCGTAAAATTGTGTAAAGCAGTATCAATGTTATACCACTGTCAGCAATCACAACCACCGGAAAAACTCGTAAAACCAAAATAAATAAAAAAACGAAAAAATTAACGCCGACCGAAAAGCAGACGTAAAATCTTTGAATCACGAACGCTCGTTGCAAAGAAATTAAACCGAAGGGTAAAACATAGAAAAAATAACTAAGTCAATCCAGGACCCGCGCGTTGGACGAACTTGTCAACGGAGAAAAATAAATGTGTTGCGACGGACCATTCAAACGGGAAAAAATATACAAAAATATGTTAACCCCACACGCACGTTGCAGTGCGTTAACTCACAAAATTTAGAACGAAACGAAAAACTTGGGAAAGATTAAAAGTATAGTGGACCAAAACTGAAAATAAAAAATAGTTGGGATTAGATTGTAAAAGATGAAAAACTTTGGGTTAAAAGTAAAAAAACAGAGGGTCTAAATTGCAAAATTGAAGTTATTTATTAATTTAGATAAAGATAAGGATAAAAATAAATGATATATATATATATATTAGTTATTAATATTAATATTATTATTAAATAAATATTAATAAAATTTGTGAGGTTGATAGAGAGAATGCCATGTGTCATTTTTTGTAGTTTTTTTATTATAAGTTAGATTAGATAATGTTTGTATTTGGTTAACAATAGGTTTGATTCAAGGCTTTAATTCATTGATCAAGGTTTATGAAATCTGTTATCGAATTAGATTTGTTTAGATATTTAAGTTAAAGATTGAAATTCTTATGGATTAGTAATTAAAAGGTAAAATAGTCATATTTTAATATATTTTTAATAAAATGGGTATATATGATATTTATAGATTTTAAAAAGAGAAAATATGTAATTTAATTTTTGGCTTAGGCATATATGTAATTTGTAAAGTTTGTTGGAAGATATATGTAATTGTCCCTTTATTTTAATATTATTCTCTCTAGGCTCTAGCTGTCGAAGGTAACCCTAGCCACTCCATAGACGCATCCAAATACATTATTGTTGACCTTACAAGTTAAAAAAAATAACGAGTAAGCTTAATATATTCAATCAAAATCCACCATTTTCATGAAATCACAAACACGATCATGATCAGTATAACTTGCTTAAATAAAAACACAAAAAAAGCATACAAAAAATTTGCTAAAATCAAAAACAAAAAACACACGTTATTAGTGTTACTTTATGAAGCTTCTTAGCAACAAGGTTTGCTTCGAGAAACATTGTGCATGGCAACATGTGGTTGTGTTTTTGGCATATAGCCCACCGAAATGGACGAAGATGAACTTGCGTTACACATTCGACCATTGCGTATATATATTCCAATGGGACCATTGCAAGTAGACCCTTATCTCAAACCTACTTTTGTAACTTTCCAAATAAATTGTCACATAATCATTTCGTATTATTTATTATTTATGAAAGAATGTTATATTTGTTTTTTATTATTAAGAGAAAAAGGTAAAATAAGAACAATCTTGAGTTGTGAGAACCGTGAGAACTTTTTGATCTGGCGCGAGTTGGGTCAAAACTTTTTGCATAAACGTAGATAAAAAAAATTATAAACACATATGTAAAAAAAGTAAAAAAATTGTCGAGTCAGTAGTTTTGATTGATGCAAGTTTTTTTTTACGGCAGACGTAAATTTTGGAAGAAGATAAATATTTTTTTAAGCCTCATGTAAATATGGGTATGCGACATTTTTTTCAATATTTTTTTGTTGAAACAAGTGGTTGTTTTTACGACTTTTGAGAAAAAAAATTTCCAGGAAAACCTTTTGGATGACCTACTTCTCGCGGTTCTCGCAACTCGTCGTGGTTCTCATTTGAACCGAATCCTGATTATTAATTCAGGTATATAAACTAAAATGTGAATAAAAACTGTGAAACTGATATGGTTATATAGTTTTATTTTACTTGAGTATAAAAGTATTTTTTTTATAAATAATATAGCTTGAATATATAAAAGACATTATTGTTTTATTTTAGAGTTTTTCTAATAAGCCAAAATTTGAAAATGTGGAGTTTTCTTTGAGGTTTTCGAGTTCATACTATGTACTATGGAGTCTGTGTGCTGGATTTGTACAAGTTGGTTTTTTTGCTTCTTTTTGTTGGGTTGACACATTTAAAAAGTTTTATATCATACTAAACTCTAGATTAGCAAAAAGGCCCTTAAAAGCATATAAGATCCAATCATTATCAGTACAACATGTGAAACATACCTAAGTGTCAGGGGGTCGTCTCTAGAGGCCCCGTGTGGTGCATTCACTTGCTCGGATGCCAGCCAGTTCGTCCCACTTATGATCTTAGTTAATGGTTTCGTCCTACCTTCGACTCATGAGGAGAGAGATAACAACTCTCGACCAGTGGTGGGTTTGTCGTATATTCACCACTAGGCACATACACTTTACAATCCGCCAAGGTCCTCCCGATGAAATCCCAGACTACCTAATGAACTCAAACGTTCAGGTACAAACCCTAGGAAATCGACCCTCGAACATTTTGGCCCGTGACGCTCTTCCACCACCATTTCATACATGTCCTCGTGCATGCTCACAATCCCATACTTGCTCACAAGCCGAAAGATAGTGCATCCCCTTCTAAGATTGAAAATGATTTTGGAAAATTTATCATTTTTAAGAAATATTTGTTCTTATCTTTTATTAAAATTTTGAGACTTATTGTAACCTTACTTTTTGGAAAACTTATTTAATCGAGTAGTGGTTGTTTAATATAAACAAAGGCTATGGAAACCATGATCGTTACATCCAGATTCTGCCGTGACGGAGTGTGACATCGGTTTGGGTTAAGTTCAGTTAATCGTCTAGTCTACTTTTGTTTTTTTTGCTTTGTTCCATCTGAAAAAGTGTTCGGTTATGGTGTTTCAAACTTGGTTATGCAGGCTCGAAGCTCGACCCACTGATACACCAAGACTTTAAATCACACTTAGCTAATGGGAAGCTATTGTTGATGGACTAAATGATAAGCTATATTCATGGAAAGCAAGAAATTTATCTTTTGCGGGTAGGCTAACCTTGGTTAAGGCTGTTAAACCTGAGGTCGTTTACACAAGTGAATCAAGAACATACAACTCTAATTTAACACCCTTGATAACCAAGAAAATAGAAGTATAAAAAAAGAACTTGAATTCGATCAGATGGCACCAAAAGAAAAAGAAAAAAACTTTTTATTTAACCTACGAACATAGGGAAACAACCTAATATATACTAAACTAACTTGCTTGGCAAGTATCCTAACCTTAATCAAATACTAAAAATATCCTACGTTTAGCAACATTTGACTTATCCTACACCTACACAAATTCATGCGCTAACATATATCTACTAACTTAATTAATAAACAAACAATAAACGTAGACTTTAACTAAACAATAATATTAATATTATCCTTGATCTCCTCCAAGCCACCCCACAAGACCAAAACCGAACCACCCTTATACTTTTGAAATTAACCATTCAGGTCCTTCAAGTTGGTATTGCACCAAGTTTCACAAAGGCCGTCTTGGGGTTCATTGTCAAACTATTATTTACCTTCGTACAAAACCTCTATGGGAATGCCCGTCATGTGGTTTGGTGTCGAAGACGGCCCAACATCTATTGGTAAACTACCTTTGTTTGGTGTGGTGGCATGTATGCTTGAGGGTCAAAGGGTCAAAATTCTTGTGATATCTCAATTCCAATCCCTTCATCAAGTTACGGAATACGGTGTTGCAGCCTAAGAAAAAAAAGTCATATGTGTTATTCTTTTGATGGTTACATGGAGACTTTGGTTATGAAGGAATGACAAGATATTCCAGGTGCTAACACTTCGGCCTTTAAGCAGGGGCGGATCTAGACTCCTAGAGTGATAGAAGGGGTAACCTCCGTTGACCCTTGACGCTCCGAAGGTAATGTAAATTTTGGAAAAATTTGACTTTTTTCGATTTCATTACCTTTTTTTACTGAAACGTTACCCCCATGAGGATTTTCTATATCCGCCACTGCCTTTAAGGATGTAGACATGGTTGCAAAAGTCGCTAGGCGCTCACTAGTTAGATTTGAGAGTACTTGGGAGTAGTCGGGAAGTACTCGGCCTAGGCGGAGATTACTCGGGGAGTAATTGGCCTAGGCGAACCATACTCGGGCCTCGGCAGCCTACCTTGTAGCGAGTACTCAGGGAGTACTCGGAGCCTAGGTGAGACCTTTACAACCATAGATGTAGAAGACATCAAGAAGACAACATTTTGGTGGATGTCCAAAAAGAGCCAGAATGCAGAAGTTCTCTTATAACGACTGGTGCAGTTTTGATAGAATAAACTTTGGCATGTAAATGTATTTATGGTGTTTTCTCCCTTTTGTTGGTGTTCTCTGATGCTTCTAGTGTAATTGCCCCTTCCTTAGTTGCTAAGGGGGTGTTATGTTTGGGGTATTTAACAAAGGTTTTTGGGGTTGTTGAAAAAAAAAAACTAAACATCATATAATTGGTAATAAATTGCATAAAAAAATTATGATAATCCCACCCTTTATCTCTTTGAATTCAGAGTCAAAACTGATGACCGTGTAACAATACTATACTCCTTATAACTGTTGATAATTAATTATCGAAATGGCAGTTGTCAAGCAGTATCTGAATGACTTTCTTTACGTGAAGTCGTCAGAAGTCTCATTCGTGACAAAATGTTATGCGTGGTTAGGGGTTTTACTACAGTGGGCCTTTGGCGATGAGTTTCCCATGGATTTATTAACAGGTCTGTTCCCAGACGCCGCTTGCCATCGCAGGCATAGTTGACTACCTGGTTGGCCGGGCTTTATTGGACGCTGATAAAAAAAATATTGATAATAAATTGTATCTATAATTCATGATACGCCTACCCTTTATTTCCTTGGTTTTAGTTCGTTGGTGTCTTTCCCTTAACTCCAAAAATGGGACATATCCTTTTCGTATAAAGATATTTCTAGAGAACCCTGTCTAAAGAGATAGCAAGAACACAGAGGTAAATGACACGAGGCTTCTATAATGGGACACGTGTTTTTGAAAGGACACGTGACAAGGTGTGCAACCAACTGGGACACAAAAAAGGCTGATGCCAAAGGTATAAATGGGTAAAGCCTAAGTATGTTACAAATTAGTATCATTTAAATTGAATTAAATTAAATTTAAATTGATGATTGTACATATACAATACTCTTTATAATAAGTAATAGCAATAAATCAAATTGATGAAGTCCTTATTCAGTTTCAAAACCCACAGCAGTTTATGTGTAAGCAAGCATATCACATAGTATATTCAAATCACCATATAGGAATCAATAACTACATAAAAAAAATTACCTTTAGCACAAATTGAAAATTGAAAAAGTTAATTAGTGTTGAAAGTATGCAACAATGATTATAACATTAGTAATATATTTAGCTTACATTAATTTCAAAATTTATGGTTAAAGGACAACTTACAGAAAATGGTCATACAATAATATAAATTTCGATTTGGTTTTGGTTAAAGTCAATTAACAAAAACACATTAACCGAAACCATAACCGTTCGGTTTTGTCGTTTATGGTTAATTTGGTTTATTTTTTAGTCTTTGGTTATAATTCAGTTATGAAATGTACTTGATTAATAGTTACCCAATAGATACTCAACGAGTTCTGCAGCGGTATAACCAACGGGAATTTTTAATAACCTAATAGGTATATGTTAAACCCACAAGAATACTCGATACCCTAACGGGTAATTACCCGATAGAGATCTTTAACGGATTTTAAATAAACTTTCGTAATTGGTATGAGGTTAAGATTACTTAAACCAGTTCCAAACCTGCCTAATGCATCTATAGGTGGATGACCCCTCCTATGGTATGGTGTTTTTGTTTACTTTTTAAAGCAATAGTTTTGATTATGTGTAAGTGAGTTTTTTTTTTTTAGTAAACTGCCATTTTGATCCCTGAGGTTTGGTCACTTATGCCACTTTAGTTCAAAAGTTAAATATTTTGCATCTGGGTCTCTGTGGTTTCAATTTTATTGCTATTTTGATCCAAAAATGAAATCAGGTATATTTGTCTTGTAAAATCACGCTATTTTATCCTTTTTCTCAGGGTAAAATGGTCATTTCTTTTTATTTAAAGTTTTAATTAAAACAATAAGTGGGTCCCACCACACCCCCACTTCTTTGCCTCCTTCCTTCTTCTACCTCCTTTCTCTCTCCTGCATAACAATCACCATCCATCACCACCTCCACTACCATCTATCTCCACCTCCACCACTGTCATACCATTAATAACAAGATATGACATTTTTAACTGGTTTATTTAATTTACCAGCAAATTAAAAAAAGCAATCCCAAAGTGACGAACCTGTTCGGTTTCATCATCAAATAACTTGATCATTACGTGTTTCTTCGTTTGCCGTCATAACTTCAAACCCGCTAAGATTGAAACTCCGGCGATGGTTTACGAGACGGAAGATCGGGAAACCGAGGGGAGTTTGGTGGTGTATGAGGCTGAACCGCCGGTTGTTGAGATTGAAACGGTTCAGGTGAACAATTTAGATGAAGCTGAAGATAAATTTGTGATATCGAAAGCGAAGATTCAATCAGATCTAAGTTTTCCGGTGAGAGAGATGCCGTTAGTTAGTTCTAGATTTACTCATCAGCGGAGACTCACGAAAGCTAATTACTCTCTCTCCGTCTCGTAAACCACCACCGCCACCTTCTCAACACCTCCACCATCACCGGCGTTCTCAAACACCTCCACCATCACCGGCGTTCTCAAACACCTCCACCATCGTCGTCGTTCTCAAGCACATCCCACCATCACCGTCGTTCTCAAGCACCTCCGCCATCACCTTTGGATACGCCGTCACTGTCAGATGGAGGATGAAGAAGGGTTTGGGATCTGGAGGAGGTTGAGGAAGGGTCTGTGCAAGTTTTGATAATTGAGTTATATTAATTTTAGAGTTAAATGCTTGGTTGGTCCCTGTGGTTTGCAAATCTTCCAGACTTGGTCCCAGTGGTTCACTAATTACACACTTGGTCCCAGTAGTTTCAAATTTTACACTCGGGTGGTCCTTACCACTAACCTTTGTTAGATTTCTCAGTTAAGTATATGCAAAATTACTATATTACCCTCGAAATCAGAACAACATCATCTTCAACCTCCTATCTCTCAAAACCCACCAGCACCTCCACCGTTAATCTATCACCACCTCCACCGCAAACCTGCAAATCTCTCTCTCTCTCTCCTTAGCTCTCTCAACTCTCTCTCTCTCCTCAACTCTCTCACTCTCTCCTCAGCTCTCTCACTTCTCTCTCTAGTGGCGCTCGAATGCTTGGCGGATCCATTTGTTGATGTGAATTTCGTTGGAACCGTGTACATGAATTCAAAGAGAACAGAAATCGTGTTGCACGATAAGTCTCCTAGCGAGGTTCGAGTGTAATTTGAAGAGTTTAAGACGACGCGGTAGAGCTGCGTTTTCCGGCGACGCAATAGATCAAGCCTCCCAGCAGTCCCCAATTTATTACCATTTTGCCACCCCAAATCCCCCTTTCTTGCAACCCTAGTTCTTCCTCTAAACCCACACCCACTTTCTCATAGTTCAAATATTTTTCATCAAAGATCAAAAATCAAACAAAACCCAACTGCCATAATCACCTCATCAATGGCTTCCACAGCTCAGAGAGATAAAATTACCGAAAAAACCCTTTCTCTGTTCTCTTTGTATGTTTGGGTAACATTTGCAGAAGCCCATCTGCTGAGGCTGTCTGGCTGTGTTCACTGATTTGGTTAAAAAGAGGAATCTCTCTGATAAATTTATCATTGATTCTGCTGTGTTTTTCCGGCTAGGAGAGAAAGAAGTGACAGAGCCGAGGAGAGAGAGATTTGCAGGTTTGCGGTGGAGGTGGTGATGGATTGACGGTGGAGGTGGTGGTGGGTTTTGAGAGATAGGAGGTTGAAGATGATGTTGTTCTGGTTTCGAGGGTAATATAGTAATTTTGCATATACTTAACTGAGAAATCTAACAAAGGTTAGTGGTAAGGACCACCCGAGTGCAAAATTTGAAACTACTGGGACCAAGTGTGTAATTAGTGAACCACTGGGACCAAGTCTGGAAGATTTGCAAACCACAGGGACCAACCAAGCATTTAACTCTTAATTTTAATTGATAATAAGTAATAATAAAGAGTAAACTGCCATTTTGGTCTCTGAGGTTTGGACAGTTTTGTTACTTTAATCCAAATCTCAAACTTTTTGCATCTGGGTCACTGTGGTTTTAGTTTTATTGCCATTTTGGTCCAAAAGAGATATTTGTCTTATAAAATCCTGCTATTTTGTCCTTTTCCTCAGGGGTAAGATGGTCATTTTAAGCAGAGTTTGAGGTTTATTTATATATATAATATATATTAATGCTTAAAATGACCATTTTGCCTGAGGAAAAGGACAAAATAGTAGGATTTTAGAAGACAAATATCACTTTTGGACCAAAATGGCAATAAAACTGAAACCACATGGACCCAGATGCAAAAAGTTTGAGATTTGGACTAAAGTGGCAAAATTGTTCAAACCTCAGGGACCAAAATGGTAGTTTACTCAATAATAAAACAAAAATGACAAAACTACCTCTGTGGAAAATGACAAAAGTTGAGGTTTTAGATACAGGAATCTAGTCTGATTTCACTTTTGCATTAAAATGACAACAAACTTGAAACCACGGGGACCCAGATACAAAAAGTTTGAAATCTAGACTAATATGACAAAACTGGGCAAATCTCAGAGACCAAAATGACCGTGTACTCTTTATTTTTTAAAGCAAACTAGTTTTGATAATGTGTAAAAACACGATATATATTAAAAAAAAGGGTAAATTACTTTTTGAGTCCTGTGTTTTAGGGTTTTAACTACTTGAGTACAAAAGCAAAAAGTTTAACGCCCTAAGTCTCTATAAGCATTTTTCTTAACCATTTGAGTCCAATTTTCTAACTCCTTCCACCAAGTCTGTTAGCTACATGGGCAACTTAGTCATTTACACACAAAGTACAACTCTTATATGCAAAAAAATATTATGAACAAGTCTTTTAATGCATAAGATTTTAATACTATATAAAACTAATTACACACACATTTCACACACTCACACTCTGCACTCTCTTGCTCTCTCTCTCTCTAGAAATCCTAGCACCACCATCGCACTACCATCACCACCACCGCACCAACCACACCACCATCACACCAGCCCTACCACCAGAACCACCACTGTACCACCATCACCACCACCGCACCAACCACATCACCATCACACCAACCCCACCACCAGAACCATCACCGTATCACCATCACCACCACCGCACCAACCACACCACCATCACATCAACCCCACCATCACCACCACACATCACACCACCTCCGACTTCACTGCATCACCATTACCATCAGAGCCAAAGCCGAACAACCACCAGTGAGTTAACCACTGTCGTCAACTTCAGAGCCAAACCCTAACGCCGTAACTGAAACCCTAACCACTGGTGAATTCAACTGTCGTCAATATCAGATCTGTTGTTGAAGTGTGCTTTTCAAATCAGAAATTTCATGGGGATGTGATTCAGATTAGAGATTTTGAAGATGTGAAAGATTATAAATCTGGTTTTGGGGATTTGGGGAGGGTGGTGGTGTTCAGATATGGGGGGCTGGTGGCAACGGTGGTTGGCGGCAGGGGATGGAGGTGTGCAGTGGCGATGGTGACGTGGTGCTGATGGTGGAGGTGTGGTGGTGGGGTGGAGGTGAGTTTAGAGAGAGAGTGAAAGATAGAGATGCAGATGTTATGTTTTAGAGAGAGAGAGAGAATAAGTGAGAGAGATAGATTTATAAGAGAGAGGAAGAGAAAACTAAAAATAAATTAGTTTTTTATTTTTTAACTATAACGGTAATTTGGTCATTTAATAAAATTTTACAAAAAAAATCTAACTGAGTTACAAAATAGGACTCAAAAGGTTAAGGAAAATGCTTATAGGGACTCAGAGCGTTAAACTTTTTACTTTTAAACTCAAGTAGTTAAAATCCTTAAAAACAGGTACTCAAAAAATAATTTACCCTTAAAAATATATTTTTTTAGTTATTTTAATAATTTTTCTGAAAAGAAAAAAACAGGTAATATTTCGTGTAATCAACCGGGTTGGCTAGAAAAAATACCCGCAAAACTTCGACAATCCACACTGTCACCTTCGCATCCTCATCATTCACCTCTCCAGATCTAGGGTTTCTTCCACCAAATCCCCAATTCTCACATAAACCTGTAACAATTCAATCAATCTAGGGTTCAAATTCACAAATTCTCCATCACTACACGATTCCACATCCAATTCATCACATACTCATCAGATCTGTTCCAATTTCATTTCCGAAAAGCAATTTGCTACTTCATCTAGGGTTTTACAAATCAATTCGATCGATCTGTTAAGTTGTTAACTATACAATGAGTATAAAATCGGTGCAATCGTCGTCGTATAGAGATCGTACACAGGAGTTTTCGAGCATAACGGAGAGGCTGAGGAAGTCGGTGTCGTCGGCGAATGCGGTGGCCGGAGTTAACAGTAGCGGCGGAGTTGCCGGTGGTGGTGGTGGAGCCAAGGGTGGTGGATCGAGATCTAGTGTGGCGTTTCAGTCGGAGTTTAATAAGAGAGCTTCGAAGATTGGGTATGGTATTCATCATACGTCGCAGAAGCTAGCAAAGCTTGCAAAATGTGAGTTAATATGTATATAATGATACGAAATTTGGCTTTGATATTAACTGTTATTAGTGATGGTTCTGTTTGTAGTTATGGTTTAGCCTCAGATTGATTATACTCTTTAGGAAATGTAAATGTGTGGAATACTATTGGGGATCTAAGCTTAAACATAACTTTGGTGCTTGAAATTTTAAAGACGTTGAGCTTCCAGAGTGGTCTAATGCGAAATTGTTTGATATCACATTGTGACATTTAATTTCATGGTGTCTATAACTTAGAATCATGAACTTCTTATAAGATTGTGTTGTGGTATAACAAAAAGTGAAAAATGTGAGTGCCACGTTGCTGCCACACAGGCATTTTGGCTCTCATTAACTAAACCATTAATAGTGTAATGGTGTTTGGCGCCCCCTTTCCTCGAAACCACCACCATTCCAATGGATCACTCCCCCAGTCCCCCTGCACACCCCCCTAGGAGTGGTGTTTAGCGCCGATTGTGTTGAGGTGGAAAGTGGCTTCAACCTACTACACTTAGGCTAAGTTTAGTTTGCTACTTATAGCTTGTCATTATGGTTTTACTTGACATGAACATTATTTGGTTAGTGTGTTAGCCTCATAGCCTGCCATACCCCATACGGTATGAGTGGGATCTTTTTGTGTAGTATTTTGTTTGTTTATGTTAGCCTGCTATGGGCTTAGGGTGTTCTTTTTTTGGAAATGGTAGCTAGAAACGATATCATTTAGTAGCTGAGGACGTATAAATTCTCAATGTGGTTTTGATTGATATGAATGTTATTGATTCTGTTTATTTAAGCTCCGGGCTCACATACGATTAATAGTACTTCGGGAAGCGCATCTTTTACGGAATTTAAACTCGCTACTGTATGCATTATGTGAGGTCTCAGGCTATACAAGTATTTTATAACTATATATATGTGCTATTACACATGTTATCTGTTCTATTTACATAGAAGTCTATGTTTGTGTTTATACATAGTTGATGAAGACATGCCATGAAATAATATCTCATGGTAAAACTAAAATCAAGCAGACTATAGAAGTATAGTTTGTCGGACATGTATATTCTGACATTAGAGAGCTGTGATCAAATGAATCCCTGTATGGTAGTAAATGAAAATATTGTTTTTAACCTCTAATGATTAACAACTTAGGCTTAGTTTGTTTAGTTATATCCTTTTACAATTACAATTTAGGCTTAACATGTCTTTGTTCTTTAACCTATCATTATTATGTAAGTTGCCTTTTACTTACTTATTTGCTATTTGTATAACTATCTGTACATTATGGTGGCACTTAAACATACATGTTTATCTTATAATAGACTTTCATTTGATCAGTTAAGTTTTAAGTATACTTTGTGCTGCTGTGACATATTCCATCTTTTGATCTACTTTTATATTCTATTACTTTTTCATCAAAAATGAAGAATTCACGGTCAAAATCTTTTCAATTTTGAATATATCATGTAAAATACAACAAAGATAAACCCTTGAAAGATTGGAGACCAAAATCAACCGAATTGATTTCAAAATTTTGAAAAAACCATGTTTGAAAAAACCATGTTTGACAAAACCATTTTGATCGAACTTGTTAACCAAGTTCGGCCGAACTTGTGCTAAAAACACACTTTTTAGTGAAAAAAACATATCAATTGCCTAAACACGACCCTATTAGGGTGATTAGATTATGGGTTTTATGCGATTGCAGATTGCATCATATCTAGCTGGCTTACTAAGAATAATTTTAACTTTTATCAGTTATAACGATAGAGCCTTATATCCATATAAAGTTCTTTTTACAGATAACATCTGTTCATAAAGCTTAACAAACATGCCACATGGTGTATGAAATCTTTAGCTTGGGGTACCATGTGCTGACATGATTTCATTTTTGTTGTTCCAGTGGCAAAGAGGGGACATCTGTTTTTGATGATCCAACTAAGGAGATTCAAGAACTGACAGCTGTCATCAAGCAGGACATTACTGCCCTTAATTCAGCTGTGGTGGATTTGCAGTTCATTTGCAATTCCCAAAATGAAAGTGAAAATGTTTCTAGCGACACAACCACCCATTCAACAACAGTTGTTGACAATCTGAAGAACCGTTTAATGAGCACCACTAAGGAGTTTAAGGATGTTCTTACCATGCGGACGGAGGTTTGTAATTACAATATTACATGTATAGAAAAGCCCTATTAGACATTAGTTAATGGGATTATGTATAAAAGAAAATGACTATCATACCCTTTTAATTCAGGTATAAATGACAATTTCACACCTGAAGTTTTAAATGAGGTTCTAGATTTTCTGCAAAATGTGAAATCTTAATCAGATTCTATTTTTTAATTTGAAATTTATGCATCATGGGATCTTATGGTACAAGTTCAAAATAGAGTAAAATGCCATTTTTGTTTCTCAGGTTTGGCCAGTTTTGCGACTTTCGTCCAAAGGTTTGTTATTCTACATCTGGATCCAAAAGGTTTGAAATCTTGCCATTTTCGTCCGGGTCGTTAACTCCGTCATGCTTCTCCGGTAAGTCAGGGGTATTTCTGTCTTTTATGTTAACTTAAAGGGCAATTTGGTCTTTTTCACTTTATGCACAAGCATTTAGCATAATGTACAAGTATTCAAAAGCCAAATTGCCCTTTTAAGTTAACAAAAAAGACAAAAATACCCCTGACTTAACGAAGAAATATGGATGGAGTTAATGAGCCGAATGAAAATGGCAAGATTTCATACCTTTTGAATCCAAATGCGAAAAAAACAATCATTTGGACGAAAGTGGCAAAACTGGCCAAACCTCAGGGACGAAAATGACATTTTACTCTTCAAAATATTATACCCTTTATCTCAATTTTAAATTACAAAATTGCTTAACGAAAGTTATATATAGTTCTGGGTCCTTTTTGCAATATTTTGAAATGTAGTCAAATTTAATTTATAAACTAAAATTCAAAACCATGTATTATGGAATTGTAAGTCCAAAACAACTGTAATATATTTGCTCATGTCAAACTTTTTGATCTTTTGGCTGCAGAACTTGAAGGTTCATGAAAATAGAAGGCAGCTATTTTCCGCAACTGCTTCTAAAGAACCCGCTAACCCATTTGTCCGTCAGCGTCCTTTGGCTAATAGATCAACTGCCAGCTCATCAAATTCTCCTCCTCCATGGGCTAGTGACTCTTCAACTTCATCTCCGTTGTTCCAAAGGTAAAATCGAATATGAGTATATGACATATCAACTGTTTTTTGAATGTCATAATGTCATGGATTCAAATAGGTTCTATCACAGTAAACTTATTGTTGTATCTTTAAACAAAAAAATACATGTGGCAAAATGGGTAATGGGTCAATATCGGTTGAAAACTGGTTGTGTCAACTGTCATGTTGACCTGCCAACCTTTTGTAGTATTTGTCATTAGTTTTTAAAGTACATTGATGGTCCCTGTGGTTTCCAAAATTTTGGATTTGGTCCCTAGCTTTCCAAAAGTACACGGATGGTCCTTGTGGTTTACACTTTGTAACACTTTAGTCTTCAGGTTTTTCCAAAGTACATGGATGGTTCTTGTGGTTTATCAAAATTTTGGATTTGGTCCCTAGCTTTCCAAAAGTACACGAATGGTCCTTGTGGTTCGCACTTTGTAACGTATTTAGTCTCCAACATATTTCAAAATCACACGGATGGTCCTTGTGGTTTGCAATTTGTAACCCATTTAGTCCCTAACTTGGACATGTTAAAACCTTTAGATTTGTTGGCTGGGGACTAAATGCATTACAAATTGCAAACCACAGGTACCATCTGTATACTTCTGTAAAGTTAGGGACCAAATCCAAAATTTTGGTAAACCACAGGGACCGTCCGTGTACTTTACTTTTCTTTTTTTCAAAATTAAGTTGGTTTTGATTGCTTGAAGACTTGAAGTGACTACATAATACACAATAGCCTCACTGATAATATCTCAAGTGCTTAAAATATAAAACAATTAAGCTATCATTTGGACGATATTAAATCTCTTAAACGTAGCTTTATCCTCCCTTTGACTCAGCTGTTGACTTTTTTACTTTTGACTTTTCAGGAAGCAAGCTGACACTGAATCTCAACCATTGATTCAACAACAAAACCAACAACAACAGATGGTTCCGTTACAAGATAGTTACATGCAGAGCCGAGCTGAAGCTCTTCACAATGTCGAGTCAACTATTCATGAATTAGGCAGCATTTTCACACAATTGGCAACCATGGTTTCTCAACAAGGAGAGCTTGCAATTCGGTTAGTATGATACATACATACGCCTACTTTTCTTACAGTCGTTTTATTTTTTTATTAGTCACATGATATTATGATACGCATAATAAGAATAGGTTAAGTGAGGAGAGCTTTTGGTACTTGGTATATTTGCTATGAGTGGGTCGGCGGGTTCAACCCTACCTGAACCTGAAAGTTTTAGATGAACCCGAACACGACCTGAACTCGAAAATCATGTCATACATATGAACCCGAACAAGGCCCGAATATTCGAGGGTTGACCCGAACACGACTAGTTCAACCCGATTTTTTTTTCACAAAACAATATACTGAAATTTAAATTTTATTATTTTACTAAAGACACAAGTATATGTAATACAATTACATTTTAATTATAAAATCTTATGTCATTTCTCTTTTTAAGTTATAATTATGGCATAAAACACCCACCTAATTTAGGTTAAACGGGTTCACGGGTTCAACCTGAAACTGACGCGAACCTATTTAGACTACACCCAAACCTGCGAATTTCGTGTTAGTTTCGTGTCGTGTTCGAAAATCACACCCCTAGGATTTACTGGGTTTGGTTGTTTATAATAAAGAAAGCACCAATGTTCCCTTTTGGTTTTCAAAAGGGTTTGACAGGTTGCTTGAATGTATTAAATGCAACTAAAAGTGTAATGCAATTAGAAGTATAAATTCAGTATGATATTAAAATTACCGATATCTCACTGCGATAACCTATATTTCAAATATCGGTCGTTGACTGATATCCCGATATTTTACCGCATTAACTGCATAGTATCAGGCATAAGTTGGTTAAATTTGGTATAAACCGATCTGGATACGTACTTGGGTGTCCTGTAAATTAGTTTCCATTTCTTGTTATTATATTTGTGAATGTGTATATAAATAAATACTAAGGGTGTGTTTGGGACTGTTTTTTAAAACTGCTTATCCGTGTATTGCTTTTAAAACATTTTATTTTACTAACAAATAACACATAAGCAGTTTGTATAATCAATCCAAACGCCCTCGAACAACGAATTGCTAAATCCAAATGCAATAAGCAGATAAACGCATTTAGTCAGTAATTCGAACACCCATTAATCTGAACTTCTAAACAGGATTGATGAAAACATGGAAGATACACTAGCAAATGTAGAAGGTGCACAAGGACAACTAATGAGGTACCTCAACAGTATATCGTCTAATCGATGGTTGATGATCAAAATATTCTTTGTATTGATTGTCTTCCTCATGATTTTTCTCTTTTTTGTTGCGTAAAGATTTTTCATTCCCATTTTATTGTCGGAAAATATATAATGCAAAAAACGAGCTGTTTCTTATAAAATTTATTGTTTTTAGTGTGTACATATGCCCTAATGTCTTTAAAACCCTGCCAATCGGCCTGGCAAATGGTGTTGCACAGTAGCCACTGATTTATTTTCTTGATTAAACCACTAGACTAGATATGAGTGTTCACAGATCGGTTTGGTTGATTTGTATAGAATTATGGGCCGGACCGGTAACTACGATTTCAAATGGATAAGTACATAAGTAAAAGATGGTTTATGATTATGATATATATACATAACTACGATTTCAAATGGATAAGTACGATTTCAAATGGATAAGTACATAAGTAAGTCGAAATCGTTCCAAGTTGCTAGTGTCAAACCGACCGAATTGATATTACCAGGTTTCAAAATACACATTTGGTTTATACGGTTAAATCAAACAGTGAGTCGAACCTCGGATCTCAAACCGGCAACTTGCTTTGGTTTGTGTGGTTCGGTCGCATACAAAAACACCCCAGAACTGGGCTTTATTTAACCTTTTTATGGTTTTTTTTATATATATTTTGTATTTAATGGTGGTTGGATTAATTTAATCGATGTATCGTTTCTCTTGATTTTTACAATGATTTAGGGACATAAGTTACAAATATTTTCTTCTAGTTTCTGCATTTTGTTTTTATAGAAAACTTCCAATTTTTTGGGTTTTTATCAATGCTTTTATATTTTTTAAATTCATACCAGTTGAACCATCATAACATTAATAGGAATTTTGGTTTTAGATATGATAGCAATTTCATTTTTTCTAATAAATTAATGTAGGTTGATAGAATTAGAAATAAAACGTATTCTGATTTTCTTTTACTGCAAATGAGTTGATTGGGATATGGTCCGTCATATTTAAGCTAATACGGTAGGCTATTAGAATGGGTCTTTATAAAACATTGAAATTGAAACCGACTTAGGGCATGTTTGGCTAAGCTTTTTGAAACAACTTATTGGCTTATTGGCTTTTTCGAAAAGTCATAAGCTCTGGCAATGAGCGTGTATATGAGGGAAAAAGTGACTTTTCTAAAAAGTCACTCAAACCTTACTTTTCCAAAAAGTCATAAACTCCTCTAAAAAGCTAAGCCAAACATGCCCTTAATAGACCAAACTAAAGCACTTTGACCTGGTTGAGGTTTATCTGGTTCAATTTAGTGTTTTGGCAATTAGAATCGGTCATGTAAAAAGAAGAGTAAACTGTCATTTTAGTTACCGAGGTTTGGCTTAAAATATCACTTTAGTCTAAATAGATTTTTTTTCTTCTCCTTTAGGTCTTTGAGGTTTCCATTTTCGTCTAATGCACTAACTCCATTAAAAAACTAACGTTAGCTCATGGACATTTTTGTCACTTTTTAAAAATTAGAAAACCCTTTTCATGGACCAGACTCTCAACCCCCCCCCCCCCCTTCTCATTTCAACCCACCACCATTAACACTAGAGGTGTACAAAAAAAACCGGTTTTAGAACCGAAACCGAAAAAAACCAAAACCGGTTTTTCGAAAACCGGTTTCAGAACCTAACCGAACTGGCGGGTATAGACCGGTTAGTGATCTTTACCTTCGAAACCGGTTATAAAAAATCTGTTTAAAAACCGGTTAAAAACCGTTTTTTTTGGATAAACCGGTTAAAAACCAACCCTAACCGGTTGGACCGGTTATTGTTTTGAGTAAAAAAATGGGTTAGTAACCGAAAGCCGGCTATAAAAAAACCGTTTTTTTTTTTGTTTTTTATGAGAAAAGCCGGTTCGGTTAATAACCAGAACCGGTTGTTGAAAAAAAACCGATTTGCACACCTCTAATTAACACCTTCCACCACTATCAACACCTTCTGCCGCCATCATCAACCCCACTACCGCCATCATCCACCCCACCACCATCACTACCTTCCACCGCCACCACCACTGTGCCACCTACCCCACAACACCACCTTTGCTTTTTTTTTTGGCCAGATCCACCACCATTTCCCGCCAACCTCTTATTCTCTCTCAAACCCCCATCACCAAGTATCATCATCAACAATATAAACGTATTCACATGTACTAATAAAAAACTTCCATTGTTTGAAGACTGCTTGGAATTGAATTAACAATTCCACTTCACTACTTGGATATCGATTGTTATGTCCTCCCATGTTATTTGATTTTTAGGGTTTACGAGAGATGATTTGGGGGTATAGTTGTTGCGAGGTGACTTGGTGGTTCGAGTGGTGATTATGGTGGTGGTGATTTTGTGGTTCGAGCAGTAGTGGTGATGGTGATTTTTTTATCTGAACAGGTGGATGACGGTAGTGGAGGTTGGTTGTGGGTTGGTGGTTGTTCGAGTGGTGATTATGGTGATGGTGGAGGTCGGTGGTGGTGGGTTGTAAAAGGCGGACACGGGGGTGGTGGTGGTTGTTCTTTAAGACGATGGTGGTCATTGCAGTGGTGGTGTAAGAGACGGGGGTGGAGGTGGGGCAGGAGAGGTCGGTGATAGTGGTAACCGTGGTGATTGTGGTGGGGGGTGGTTGTCGCAGTGGTGACAGGTGCTGGTGTTGGGGTTTTCTAGAGAGATAAGTGTAACAACAAACTACCCGAATAATCTTGTCAAATCATAGTGCGACACATGCCTGAACACTCTCCAAATAATTATGATATGTGGAAAAAGAAGGGCAAAATTCATAAATGGGTGAGTATTTCAGTTGAGGGACTTACAGTGTGAAAATGAACAAACCTTTGCCTTCTAAGAGTCCCTTACGGACCGCAAGGATTAACCCCTTACGGTCCTCAAGGGGTTTGAATAGTTTAACACGTCAGAGGTCCTTACGGAACGTAAGGCCTTCGCTAGCATAAAGATTGCAGCTGGTAGCTTTAATTCATGCCACATATCTCCAGTTTTTGGCACTCTAATTTTCATTCTTCCACCTAGTTTGACACTAATCAAAAGATGAGAACCCTTGCAAACCCTTGGCATGCTCTTATGTCACTTGATTAACTATAAATAGAGTTGTTGTTCGTCATTTTCATTCACACTATTCTCAATTCTCTTCTAAAATCTGCTTTGGAGCTGCTTCTGGACTTTAGAAACCTCCTCTCTTGAGTCCAAGCATTCCTTCCAACACTAGTAAGTGTTCCTCCTAGCTTATTTCAGTTTTGTAGTTAGATATTAATTGAAAGTCAAGCAGTTGACTTTTGCTTTGACTTACGGTTCTGACCATTTTGATCGAGTCAAAATAAAATTAAGTTTTCCACGTCATCCTTATATTATAGGGTATAATTCCCTGCAATTATATACCGTGATTATCACGTTAAGTATGTGAAATGACAAGTCAAACATGTATTACATAAAAGTAAAAAAACGCAGTGTATGCATTTTACGATAAATGGACTTTTAAGTATTATAACCACAAGTTTTGATATCATAACAGTTCATATAACATTATAAGACTTATTTTAACATGTCAAACTCGTCATATTCAGTTTAGCATTCAATTACTAGTCGAAAGTCAAACAATTTGACTTTTGCTTTGACTTTCGATTATGACTTGTTTGGTCAACCTAAAGTTCGATTAAAACTTACCACGTGATCGTAATATCATAAGGAATAATTCCCTATGATTATACTTTCTGGTCATCGCGTTTGGACGAGTCAGATGACGAGTCATATATATATATACTTAAAAAGGTCAAAAATGTCTTTTTGGCATAAAAGCAAATAAAATGGCTTTAAGCCTATGTAATTTGTATTCTGGCGTCAAGAATAATTTTATAACATCATAAAATGTTTTTTGACATATCGGACTCATCATAGACCCATTTGACCAACCGAACCCGCAATTACGCACATGACTAGTTATACGAATATTACGCATATAAACTAGTCGTAACGGGTCAATTTTTTTCAAAACCTCTCCAAATTAGAATGTTTAGTTAAATAATCCGTATCCAACGAGACTTCGCACTCGGATGGGTGTAAACCACATTTTATCAGGTCAACGCTTAATCAAGCGAAACCGTGCAAAATTCTAAAGTTAACGGGTCAAGTCAAAAGACTTACCAAGGACCCGTAAACATTCTTAACGGATAATAATTCTCTTCGTTCCGACTATAGAAGCCTCCAGATAATCATGCCTATGATTAATAAACTTTGAATATGGCTTTGCTATGATAACCAAATACATTATTGTAGACAGCTAGCAAACGTAAATATACTTATAGCCTATTTTGTTTTAAAAACCTGGGATGTGACATTAGCCACTTGGAATAGGTGCTATATAAATGGGCAAATGCTTTCATAAATATAAGAACCCAGTTTAATCTGTATTGCTTGAGTAACATTAAACACTTGGGGGTTAATGGTACCGCGTCCCGACTCATTAAATTGTAATGGCCTTATAAAATATGCGTGGAGTATAGGCATACACTGACATACGCAAATATTAAAGACGACGTGTACATTGACCAAAGCACCGACATATGATACCTGGTCCCTGACTCTATTGACAAGCATATAAATATGGTGACGATAATTCTATCTCAAGAAATACTAAAATGATTATATATGGGTTTTCATAATATATATCAAATGAGATTTCAAAATAATTTATCATAAAGAGTCGGTTAATAGTATTTACTAGTAAACTGACGTATTTTCAAAAGATTGACCACATGTAATGAACCTTGTTAGTAGTCTGGATACGGTCTGGCCATTAAGCTTTGAAATTTGCGACTCCATGGCTAAAGACCTACGATGTCCAAAGTCTATTTTATTTTGATCCTACCTTGTGGGATATTTGTTCCGAACAATTTGTTATAAATTTTATTTAATATATTTCAAGCTTTCATATTTAATATTTTATCATCCTATCCTCCGGTGCCAATTGTGAAACTGTTATCAATCGTCACGTATAAACCCACCGTACGGGCTCACCGAAAATCAGGGTATGATAAGAAGGATATGGAGAGAAAGTGAATGTGTAACTGTGTGTATTTAGTGTTGTATTTATTCATATATAAATCAAGGTTTGATGAAAACAACAAAAAAGAAAAATATAAATTGACTCAAATACCCATGAGTTAACTGACCTTTTTGAACGGAGTTAGGGGTTTGGTCTCCTACTTTTCATATTTCGCAAATTTTCCGTTTTATGTTTCGCTCGAAATTTTTGCGAGTTAACACGGCTCAACGTGCGTATATGGTTCAAAGTTTTTACGTTTTGTTTTAAATTATGCGAGTTAACACGGCGCAATGTGCGTGTGTGGTTCAACGTTTCTACATCGTCTAGTCACAACACGTGGGTTCTAAATATATTTAGTTATTATTTTCTATACTTTACGTTTCGGTCTAATTTCTTCACATTAACACGCCGCAACTTCTATATTGGTGGTCCATGTCGGTGGTGTGGCGTTGGTGCTATTTCTCACGTTTTACGCCCCCACCGCAATGGGGGGGGGGGGCAAATTAGCTATTATTCTTTTGTTCATGTACCATCATCATATTAAGTGCATTAACACAAGCTAACGACTGTAAGGAAAATAACTTTTAGAAACCATCAAAATGAACCATCGCTCTAAAATAATAATTCCCATTGAAAACGTGTGAGATGTTTGGTTTGTAAATTGTTTAAAAGAATCAACAAGTTTAAAAGACAAACTTACAAAAAGTACCCTTAATTACAACGTTCATGCAATCCAACCACCTCTATGTTTCTGATGACGTGGGTCCATTAATTCCTTAGTCAATGATGTTAGAACAAATGAAACAACAAATAAACAAAGACATGTATCAACATAAATGAAAACAATAAACTGAGTAAGTAAGGCCGCTAGCTCCTGACTAGGAGCTGAATCATCATAGGCTAACGACAGGATAGCTAACATTACTGTACAATGTACACCCTTAGGAATTATAAGACAAAGGTCAAACTGACTTGACCTCTCACTAAAAGCACAAAACAGTGTCCCTCGAGACATACAACCTGTAAACTTACCTCAAAAGGTAAGGTCCATCCTGCAAGCAAACAACAGCAAAGGATAAGCTTACCTGATCAAGAAGGTATCAACTGGCAAGGAGGCTCCCTCGGGCAATCACCTGGCCTACAAAAGGGAGTGTCTTAAACCAGCCTAAGGTATTCATTCACTTCACTCTCTCTCACACTAAACTCTTATTCCTTTACTTTGCTAAGACTCTCAAGAACCATTACTGATTCTCACGCCGGAGTCCAAACGCGGGAGGCCACCTCTCATGTTAAGGCTAACAATGTTCTTTGTCCGCAGATTCCAGTCAAGGAGCTTCCGTTGGAGCAGATCCTGGACCTCCCCGCTGCCATATCCTTGTTGTTTCAATAGTTTCCATCGGTCCTTACCAACCTCGTGAAAAGATTGAAACGCAAGTTCTCTTGCTTTTTTGAGAAATACTATTTGCAAATTCTAACTCGAAATTTAGATAATGAAATTTGCGACTTAGAATGTTTAAGTGTTGTGTGTATTATTTGGAAATTGCAAAACGGTATCTTCATTTTAGGGGTGCAAAACGAGCTGAGCCAAACCCTATGAAAGCTTGAGTTCAAGTTGGGCTAAGTTTTAACAAAGCTCGAGCTTGTCTATTATTTATTAATTAATTTATAATTTATAATAGTTGTAAGTATTATTTTTTTATAAATTTATATATTACATAATATATATAAGGGATAGATCATGAAAAAGCTCATTTTAATGAGAAAACTTGAAAACTCTATATTACATATATATAACATCATATATTGAATATGTAATATGAGTGAGGTTCGGCTAAAAAGTATAAAACACCTAAAAATATTACTAGAACACTATATTCGAACCATAGCAGTCCATAAAAGCTTTAAACACACCAAAACTTAGTTGGGATATAGAAGTGGTACACAAAAATTCGGTTGGGCTCATTGATTTTATTAAAATAAGAAGGCGCATTGTTAGACTAGGTAAGTGGTGTAGGTTAAGACTTATCGAATGTTAACAGAGGTTATTAGTTAGCTGAAGATTTCGTATGAACATTGAAAGTTTTATAAGTCTTATCGAATGTTATCATAGGTTATTAGTGCTGAAGATTTTGTATCAACATTGAAAATGTAATCGTATTTCTATTTTTGGAAACTTGTATTCATGTCTTATTCGTATTTCATTTCCAACATTTTAATCCGAGACGTTGATCATAATAAAATTCATACTTATTCCATACTTGTTATTCATGCGAATCAATTTCAAATTCCCATGTAAACCAGCACTTTCTTGAATTGATCAATCTTTTTTTATTTCTCACCATTTGATTCATCAGCGTTTCTCTTTCTTTTTCTTTCTTTACATCATTATTTTGCAAAACCTTTTTCATCTAGTCATAATCAAACCTCCTCACCACTCATCAATTCGTATTTCTATGGATGCACTCCAGGTGTTTGATGAAATGCCAATGCTTAAATTTTGGTTTTTACATCAAAATTCCGTGTTTCTACTTGAAGCATGATTTATTTCGCCTCAATGACAACCCCTTCTATGCCTTTGAGTGGCTCCTGGCCATGTCCTTTTTCGTATCTTTCATTGTTGCCCGGACGGTGAAATGGGAAATAAGGGAATTTCTCGGTTGATCTCTCATCTCAAGAGGTTGCATCTTTCTAGCGATGAACGTAGAAGTGTGTTGCGTGAGGCTATTTGTACGGACCATGGGTTGTTTATGGACGTGGAAAGTACCTTGAAGTTTTTTGGCAAATGGATGTGTGGGAAGTGTTTGAGTATACATGCATTCGGTTGTGCATGCCATCACCCCGATGGGCTTGTCTGTTTTACTCATCGCGATAATGACATAGATATCTACATTATAGGGATTTCGAGGCCCTCCCCGAAGGCGCATGTGACCAATGTTCATGAGTCGTTCATGTTGGATATTGTTCTATTAGATCGTGTCTTTAAAGCACCCAGCATCGCCGTTGTCACACCCCAACCGATGGCGGAAACATCGGGGTGCGGCACTAGGCGAATCAGATTGCTCAAGAGACATCATAACAACTATTAAAGCGATAATATTTAAACGTTAAATATCCCATATTATTAAACAATAAAATCCCAAATAATTATTACAATATCAAACAATCTCTCAAACATTTCTAATCCAATCTTCCCTAGATTTTATACATGAGTATCTAAGATAAGATCCTAAATCCAATTCAGCAAGAAGTCATCAACCAGCCATATATGTTAAAATAAAACGTCAATACAATTAAGTAAAGGTGAGCATACAGGTTTACATACATAATAGATATAAAAGCGTTTTGCATACACCATGACATACGTAAGAGTTGTGAACTATGTAACTACTTAGATTCGAGTAAACCAAAAAAACCGCGATTGATCGAGGCATGCGTACAAGTGTCCACATCCTAAAGAGAAAATAAATGCGAAATAAAAATGTGAGCCTTAACAACCCCGGGCCTCCGGGTGGCGGGTCAACCTCTAGCTAGCTATCATGTTAAGGGTGGCGTACTAGCAATCAAGTAAACACATACAATTCAACAGATTTCACATATAGTCATGTATAGCGGATTGCGAATAAGCGTTTGAGTTGTGTGATGTGATTTGATATAAGAACATATGTGACACCCAAAAGTGCGTTTAAGCGTAAAGGGGTTCAAGTATACTCACAGTTGGTGCGATTAGAGAGAGAGACGAGATCTGATGTAGATGGAAAGGAGCGCTGGATCAGCCTGTAAGCGAACAGAAGTGCATCAGTCTTCCGAATTGCTGAAACGACCGAAACGTGAAGGAGCAGAGTACAAGTTCGGGCGAAGTTGTACCAAATCTCCTGGATTTGGTACAAGTTCGGCGCGAACTTTGACTGGGAACTTGTCCTGTGTTTCCTGAGACACTGGACAAGTTCGGGCGAACTTGCCCTGTTTGTTGAGGTTTGATACAAGTTCGGTCGAACTTGTCTGATTCTCTTGAGAATAGGACAAGTTCGGGTGACCTTGGTTGAATTTCTTGGGAAATTGACAAGTTTGGCCCAAGTTGGTCACAATGTGTGACAACTTCGAGCGAACTTGATCAATTTGGAGCGAACTTGATCTTTTTGGTCACCAATTCGTGCGTTTTCGCGTCGTTTGCTGAGGAAATCGAGTGTCCATCCCTCCAACCTTAGGCTACTGAGCAAAACCTAGCTTGAGAGGTCTTTTGGAGCGAGATTTTAGCCATTTTACAGAAACTCGGACTAATTGTAACAACTCCAAAATTTTGTTTGTTAATTTTTATGTACTTCCGTTGTATCTATCATTTGTATTCCGGGATTTGATTATTGTAACACTACGTGTTTTTACGTCCTATAATTATATTACATGTGTCCCGGGAATCCTAAATATGACGTATGTCAAACCGGAGGGACCATTGTTATTAAAAATATTATATTATCCTCAAAAAGGTGATGGAATAAAGTCAAGGGGTCAAACGTGTGAAAAAGTAAAGTTTTGGTTTCTGGGGGTGCCTTACGGACCGCAAGGCAGGAGCCATACGGTTCGTAAGCCCCTGCCAGCGAGCAGAAACATGGCAGAGCCATGTTCTGCCACCTCTTCTCGCAATTGTCGCGATTCTTGCTTGCCTTACACGTCCTAAGACACATGTATTCACATATAACCTGATAACTTTCTGGTTCAATCCCTTGGCCATTATATTGATGAATCCTTAGGATTTTCATCACACTTTCATCACTATCTTGCACCAAGTTCATGCCAAGGAGTTTCTGATCGATTCCAAGCTTCTCAATTCGTTCCTAGCATATACTTGGACCTATTGTAAGTTTTTAATTCATGCCAAGTTGATTTTACATAGCTTTTTGCTTAGATTAAAGTCTTGTCATAAAAACGACTTGACTTTGTTCTAAATCCGTGTATACTCCGCCATTGTGCGTAACGAAAGTTCCTACGTGCTCATAATGATGGAAGTAATAATCCCTCAAGAGGGCATATCCAGATTATCACGGATTCATGGCCAATTGAAGAGTCAACCAAAAATTCAAATAAAGTCAAACTGAGCAAATTTTATAAAAATCATAACTAACAATCTAGATGTTATAAAATATGTTTAGAAGCGTTAATAACCTTAAAATAAGCATTAGAACTTGTGACAACAGATTCGGCTAGTCAAATTTTGGTCTAGGCTCGGTTAGTAACCGAAAGTCTCAAACAGTTGACTTTCAGTTCTGACCCATTTTGAGCCATTCTTGCTGCTAAGTTTTGGTCATTTTATGATCATGTTTATGTTTAGGATATTTTCCTAAAGTTTCGTGACTCGATTCCTGAGAAATCCGAGTTATTACATAAGTTCCGTAAAAATCCTTAAAACCTTGCAAATAGGTCCTTTTTGCGCAAAATGAGATTTTTAGCACATATGATCATATGGATGGCATAATTACTGATATGTTATGATAAGTAGGACCATTTGGAATGCTTGTTCAGTTTATGGCTTGAATGCATACTTAAGAATCACTAATCACCGCTAAATGACTAGACTATCCTTTTTACGGAAACATATAGCAAAAATCAAACTTTCTATAATTAAAACCTTAACTTACTGAGGTTATAAGTTAAATGACATATTTTTGGCCATTTAAAACAGGTCCCAACTTCAGTTTATATTAAATATAGATTTAACGGCATTTTTAGCGACTTTTACGCCTTTCGGCACATAAGTATGGTTTAAAATCATAACCATAATCCGAGACTTGTTACCTACTGATTTATAAACTTAATTTTAATATAACAACAGAAAGTACAAGTCCCGAACTCAGAATCCTAAATTCGGCTTCAAAGCTATATGTGAAATTACTAAAATGCCCCTACGGGACATAGTATGTTTCAAAATCATCAAACACACATATATTTGATATCCTACTGTTATAACATGATAAAATATATGTCTTTACAGAATATTTAAGGTTATAACATCAGATTCACTTAAACATCTTTTATAAGCCTAAAAAAAATGACTAAAATGCCCTTATAAGGCATAATTCGGTTTTAATTACACCTCGGGCCTATCTTTGCAAATGCTACTGATTTTATAACATATTTTAAACATATCTCATTATGGAACTTATATACGACTCTTATGGTTACCCGGTTTCGCTTATACGCATTCGGTTAAGCATACGTAGCTAGTTTACGTATTTTAACCAAAACGGGTTTAACTTTGCCCATTCCTTATCAAAGTCCAGAATGTTATTGGTCTTCCCATATTATACAAGTCTATGTACTTGTCGGGTCCAATTAACATTCTATTCCGGTCACCGCTTAATTTAGCGTATCGTACCTTATCACAATTTAGCGTAAGACTAATCGGTCCAAGTCTAGTACTTAACTAAGGACCCGTTAGCATTCTAATATTGGTTATTAATTACCATCATTCCAGGCTGAACGCCTCCCGGTCGATTGCTCCTGTACTTGCTTTGGAATACGGCTGAATTTGGATTACTTGCGAACTTCAATTCAGGTAAATACTCTTAACTTATTTTCCCTATACGGGCTTGGGGTATGGTAGATTACTATCGCTTGGTCGGGTATGGGATAATGTTTTATCCACTTGTGATAATTAACTGAAATCTTACATAACTCGGTTTTTGATCTGTTTTGACTGAAACTAAAACATTGGGGGTGGGCTTGACCGTGTCTGGGATATCCTTGGCTCACTAAATTGCTAGTGGCCACGAAAATATAACATGGCGTGTGCATACACTGGGTAATTGCTATCAGCTTTCTTTGTGGATGTTCAGAGTGGTGTGTCAGTCGATCATGTCTCGGTTTCTATACCGGGCCTCATGTGTAAAAGCCAGCATGTAGATCTGTATACAAGGTCATTTGTACTATCCCAAGTTATTTAAGAAAATGTGTTATGTGCGCCTAAAACCATTTTCGAAAAGGTTTTCAAAATGAGTCGGTTGAGCATATTTACCAGTGTAAACTGACGTATTTTCAAAAGCTTAAGTTACAAGTTGCAAGTACGGAATAGGCCGGGAGCTACGGGGCGAATAACTAAGGAGCTGCGACCTTAGGGAGTTGCCTGTAGTGTCTGTTATCATTTTTATATGTATTTCGATCCGCCTGTGGATCTACTTACAACCATGTCTGTATATATTTATTTTGGACTCTAGACATTATCGGTTGTAATAGTTTAATTATTCCAAGCCTTCCGCCGTGTTATGCTTATTTGGTTATGATGATATCAACTGTATGTCACGATACTCCCCACCGGTAGACACGTGGATGTCGGGGTGTGACAGGTTGGTATCAGAGCCAACGCTTGAGGGAATTCGACACTTGCCATTAGTGTTTAATCTCAAACGATATAAGAAAACACATTCCTTAGACTCTCGAGTCTAGGCTTTGACCTAGGATTATCCATTTCCCTATTTTTCTATTTTGCTTGCTTTGTTTTTTTTTTAATTTGCTTTGTGACAGGAATTGTCAAAGATGCCTCCAAAGTTTTCTAGAGGAGCGAAAGGAAAAGGGCTCATGAGAGGCGGAGCTGCGGGTCAAGGGCCTTCGGACCCACATAACTACAACCCTTACAAGGGGTCAGGAGACTCCTCATCACCATGGGAACCGTACCCTCATCGTCACTCTATATCACACGAGCCCACCACCAGATTCACGGCCACCACAACCTACCCAATCTCACAACTCACACTCCCATTCTTTCCATGGGAATTATAACCTTGATATTCAATTCCACTCACCTTCTGTAACCCCACCTGAAGATTCCCCGGAGCCCATGGAAGAAGACTCCGACCCAGAAATGCCGACAACGGGATCAATGGGTCATCCCATTTACTTATCCAGCGGATCCAACTTGTACGCTGGAATGCCCCAGCACTATCCTGATGAATTTCAGGAAAATTTTCACAATACATTTTCTACGACACCCCATCCTCCCATAACACCCCATCTTATCATAATACGCCATCTCACCACACTCCATCCCACCATACACCGTTACACTACACCCCTCCACCTGAAAACCAACAGGTGGAACAACTACAACTACCACCTCGTCCACCTAGGAAGAGGAACGCACACATATCTGTGCGAATGGGGCCCAGAGTTGGGTCACTATCTCTCCAGCCTTCATCCTACCCCATTATCACAGAAGATCCACAAATGGGTGGACCTTCTTATACCTCGCCTTTCAACGAACAACCGCCTTCTACTGTTGAGCCTGAGCCTCAACCACCCCTACCATTTGGCGAACCTTTTCAACCACCTCCGCCACCGGGTTTTGATAACCCCATACCTACCTACCAACAATTGCCAGAATACAACCCATTTGATCCTTCTACATGGCCAGAGCATAGCCATAGCCATCACATATCTCATCCTGACCCTTACCTTGAAACGGCTATGAACGCTCATTACCCTTATCCTTACCAATATGGTGGATACTCTTTCCATAGTCATCATCCATCGGTTGTGCCACCTCAACCACAACCGCAACAGCCGCCGCCAACTATAAACATTCTGAACGAAGCAATAGAACGAGTAAAAGAGGTACAAGAGAAATTCGCCAAGGACGCTAAGAAGAACAAAAAACTATTAAAAAGGCTGATGAAAAGTTAACGGGGAAGAAGGATTAAGCTCCCTATTATCATTATGTGCTATATTTAATTTAAATTAAGTCCTTGCATAGACAAGTACTTAATTTTAACATCCCTGCGACGGTGTGTTTCTTATTTTAGTCCCTACGAGGACAATCTATCTTATTTCTTGTAAAAGACCCGTTTAGGGCAATTGTAATTTGAATTAATGGAATTTCTTTGGATTAACGTTATATATACTATTATTATATCAGTTGTTCAAGCCAACGTCTCGATATTAATTCGAAATTTGTGATATGCGAAACATTTCCAAGAAATCTCCTTGATGGTTTGCACCTGCCAAGTGATTAGGTCACATATATTGGGAAAACGGTAGTTAATTATATGGTGTTCTAGCCTGATAGTTAAGGTTGAGAAATCCTCTAAGGAGTCCTTTCTATTCAGAAGTGGTGAACTACGTTCTAAACTTCACTAGTCCGCCTGATCTGGACTAGCTATTTAAACCATTTCAAGGAATTGCTATTCTAAAAGGTTAATATATTCAAGGTATTAACCTCCTGGTAGTGTGACCTGAGGAACCACACAAGCCGTCAAGGCAAAGGACTACGTCCAAGCCTATATAATCTGTTTTGGTCTCGATCAGAAATCACTAGTGCGATGATTACTTTAATTAAACACCCCTTTAGTGGTGTAGTGCCTACGGCCATATTAATACATCCATTAGTGATGTAATGCACTCGGGCTATGTTATGTCCATTGGTGACAATGATAGTTGCAGTCTACGACTCTCTATCTCGAGGTAGTAAAACCACGTTCGAACCTCGAAGCTATTTGATCCATTAGTGATCTTAATTTTATAATTCAAGCCCTTAGTACTGCTTTAAATTGTCCTTGTGACAGGCCTATTTGTGTCACATTTTAATACTCCCCCCTATTAAGGCCGTTTGTGCCGTTATCAATCAATCAATCAAACAAGTGTAACTAATTAAATCCTACGTGATTGCTTCAGCGTCAAAGTACAAGGATGGCTAGTTCAGATGAAGTAGATAGCCACTGAGGGGATGGAGGTGCCAACGAACAGTTTGTAACTACTAGAGGTGAACTGCAGGCATTAACTGCCACCGAAGTAGAAAAAGCAATTAAAGATCGTGACGAGAAGAATGGTGAATCCAGTGCTTCACATACCAAGCATACTTCTAAGCACACATCCAGGCATACATCTTCATACCATTCTAAGCACTCATCGCAAAAGAAGTCTGAACATCCCTCTCACAAGAAAGACGACTCTGAGCATTCGTTGAATATCGAAAGGAAAAGAAAGGAGTACCACAGAAAGACCCAATTTAATAAGGAAGGTTGCTCCTATAAATACTTCGTGTCTTGCAAACCATGTGATTTCACTAGTAAAAAAGGAGCTGTGGAAATGCTCCGAGGTTAGACGAGATCGAAACTATTATGGAAATCAGTGGGTGCGCTGAGAAAGACGTAGTGCAGTATGTAGCGCAATCGTTCAAGGGCGATCCCCTCACGTGGTGGAAGTCGATGATCCAGTCTTCTGGGAAGGTTCATCTGTATAATCTAAGTTGGGAGAAATTTGTTGAATTGGTAAAGGATGCTTACTATCCACCTCACGAAGTGGAAAGGATCGAAACAGAGTTTATCGGATTAGCCATGAAGAACCTTGATTGTGGAAAGTACGTGTCGGAATTCAATTCTATGTCGAGACTTGTACCGTATCTAATCACTCCAGAGTCCAAATGCATCTCACGTTTTATTTGCGGATTAGAGCCAGAGATTAAGGGTGATGTCAGGGCATATAGACCCTGATGTTTAGGTCTGCTGTAGACCTTTCTATGGTCTTAACTCAGGATTTGAAGAGATAGAGGTCCCTTCGGCCTGAAGGTGGCGAGCAAAGGAAGAAAGATGATGACAGGTTTCACCGCTTTAGCAAGAACAGGAAGTTCGGGTCAAACAAGAACCATCAAAGGTCTGATAATAGGCCTAAATGCAGAAAGTGCAACAAGCGACACTTTGGTGCGTGTCGGGACGAGCTTCAGACAAAGCCTTGTGGGATTTGTAAGAGGCATGGGCACAAGGCTCTAGAATGTAAGGATTTAAAGAAGGCCACCTATTTTAGTTGTGGCGAGAAAGGACATATCAAACCCAACTGTCCTAAGTACAAGAAGGATGACACTACTAAGGACGATGGGGCGAAGAAAGGAAAAGCTCGTGCTTTCCGGATGAAAGCCAAGGAGGCTATGAACGATGGCAATGTGATAACAGGTACGTTCCTTATTATTGACATTTATGCTAGAGTTCTTTTGATTCAGGGGCTGATAAATCATTTGTAGATCATAAGTTTAGTGCCTTATTAAACTTGCCCATAAGAACTCTAGACATAACCTATGATGTAGAACTTGCTGATGGAATGATAGAAACCGCTTCTACAATTCTTGATGGATGTTTATTTCCATTAAGGATCACTCTATTCCTGTTTCGCTATTGCCAATGAAGTTGGCAGGTTTCGATGTAGTTCTTGGTATGGACTGTTTGTCTAGTAACCATGCCCATATAGCCTGTAACAAGAAGCTTATCGAAATCAAAACTTCGACCGGTGAATTACTGCCTATCCAAGGTGATGTACGTTATGGTTTGTTCGAAAAGGATGCGTCACTTAAAACTTCAAAATGCCTGAAGAAGAATTGTGTCATTCACATGGCACAAGTAACCATTTATGAAGCTAAGCTAAAGATCGAAGACCTACCCGTTATCTTAGAATTTGCTGACGTGTTTCCTGAAGACTTGCCTGGTCTACCTCCAGATAGGCAAGTAGAATTTAGAATTGTTATCATACCTGGTGCAGCTCCAGTTGCTAGAGCCCCGTATAGACTTGCACCTACAGAAATGAAAGATTTGAAGACACAACTTGAGGAATTGTTGGAAAAAGGATTCATTCAGCCAAGTTCTTCGCCTTGGGGAGCTCCAATACTGTTTGTGATAAAGAAAGATGGTTCAATGTGAAGGTGCATTGACTACCGCGAGCTGAATAAGTTAACAATTAAGAATCGCTATCCATTGCCCAGGATCGATGATCAATTTGACCAGCTTCAGGGAGCAAGCTACTTCTCGAAGATTGATTTGAGGTCAGGTTATCATCAACTCAAAGTTCGTACTGAAGTCGTTCCAAAGACGGCGTTTAGAACAAGATATGGTCACTATGAGTTCTTAGTGATGCCTTTTGGACTCACTAATGCACCAGCAGCATTTATGGATTTGATGAACAGAGTCTGCAAGCCGTATTTATATAAGTTTGTCATTGTCTTTATTGATCATATACTTATATACTCTCATAATCAGGAGGATCACGAGAAGCATTTGAGGTGTATTTTGGAGTTGTTGAGACACGAGAAACTTTATGCAAAGTTTTCTAATTGTGAATTTTGGTTGCGTGAAGTACAATTCTTAGGCCACGTGGTTAGTGAACGTGGGATACAAGTTGACGCTGCCAAAGTCGAGGCAGTAATGAAATGGCAAGCCCCCAAGACACCATCCGAAATCCGAAGTTTTCTGGGATTTATAGAAAACTTTTCAAGGATAGCTACTCCATTGACGACCCTGACCCGTAAAGATGTTAAATTTGTTTGGGGTCCGAAACAGCAGGAAGCCTTTGATGAAGCAGAAATTAAGTAATGCTCCTGTGTTGACTCTACCAGAAGGAATTGAAGATTTTGTGGTATATTGTGATGCTTCACACACCGGCATGGGGTGTGTACTCATGCAAAGAGGAAAGGTAATTGCCTACGCTTCAAGGCAATTGAAGATACACGAAAGAAACTACACCACGCATGATTTTGAACTAGGTGTCGTGGTGTTTGCGCTCAAACTGTGGAGACATTATTTATATGGAACAAAGTGTGTTATATACACCGACCACAAAAGTCTCCAACATTTATTCAATCAGAAGGATTTAAATATGCGACAACGTCGGTGGATGGAGACGTTGAACGATTATGATTGCGAGATCCGTTACCACCCAGGCAAGTTAAATATGGTTGCCGATGCTTGGAGCCGTAAGGAAAGGGTTAAACCTATACGGATCAATGCTAAAAGCATTGAAGTAAAGAATAGTCTGAAAGATAAAATTTTGGAAGCTCAAAAGTAGGCTTTACTTGAGGCAAACCTCCCTAAAGAAGAACTGGGAAAGATGGTAGAACAACTTACACCAGGGAATGATGGAATTCTTAGACTTTGTGGACGAATTTGGGTTCCATTTTCGGAGGACTTAGAGATTTGATTCTCTAAGAAGCACACAATTCCAGGTACTCAATTCACACGGGTAGTGATAAAATGTACAAGGATTTGAGACCCGGTTACTGGTGGTCTGGATTGAAGAAATCAATAGCCGAATACGTAGCTAGGTGCCTGACATGTTCGCTGTCACACCCCGACCCGCAGCGGAAAAGGTGATCGGGACATAATTGGGTTATCATCAAAGCTCATGACATTTATTATATGTTTCATATTCATTAATACAATTTAATGGAAATAAATTATACAACATCTTCTAACTATCAGTCTAAGCTTCTTGGTTCTCTTCTAAGGCATATCCTATGTTTTCCTTGCTTCAACCTGTCCACCTGTATCATGTGTAAAAAGGTTTTTGGATCAACATAATGTTGGCGAGTGAATCCTATGGAAAAAACATTTGAACGAGTTTATCCAATTGATTATAAATAATGTGCATACCTCGTATGAGTAAATGTAGATGTAAATTTATTCACACAACACATAATATTGAATATTGAACATATAAACACCAAATGATTGTTTTGAGGCACGCGTTGTTCGACTCGTTTCCCACGAGGAACTGATGGGCCTAATGAATGAGTTTTGAGGCACGCGTTGTTCTCGTCTCACACGAGGAACTGATGGGCCTAATAAATGAGTTTTGAGGCACGCGTTGTTCTCGTCTCACACGAGGAACTGATGGGCCTAATAAATGAGTTTTGAGGCACGCGTTGTTCTTACGAACTGATGGGCCTAAATAATTTGTATACAACTTTGACAATATGAAATACATCACAACCAAACAATAGTTACATTCTAATTTAGTTCACATAATGGTATAGCACGAATTTGCATAAAAGAAATTAGTTTAAGCGACACATGATACACCCCAAAACATGAATAAAAAGGGGAGTTTGTAAGAATTCACTCACATTGGGTGCGTTCGGTTGATGAGGTTGGATGTACGCGAAATGGTGTTAACCACGAGTGAAATTAACCTAGATAAATCGCATTACGGTTCGGTAAGTAAACGGGTTTTATGAATCTATTTTAGTAGGATTGTTGGGTGTATTTTTGTGAGTTTGAGGCTATTTTCTAACCTTAAAAATGTTATTTTTAAGTATTTATAATTGATTTTTAATTAAAATAATTAAATAATAAAAAAAAATATTTTATTTTATTGCTACAGTAACTTTGACCAGCGTTGACCGGTTTAATGGCATGTTGTTGTGCGCCGGGTGAGGCTCGAACCCGAGACCTCCCGTACGCGTGCACGCAGCTCTACCAACTGAGCTACGTGTCTAACCCGTTATATATCCGATTTTAATTATATATATATATTAATTAGAATTAACAGAAATCCTTTATTATTAAAAACGAATTAAATCTCAATAACCGGTGCGCTCCACAGGTCTCGAACCCGGGACCTGTGGGTTAGCGGACACACACTCCACCGCTGGACTGTGTGTCACACTTGGTTATAACTCGGTTATCAATATACTTAACATATACTCCAGGCGACTCCGGTTCAGTTTGTTAAAAAAAAAAAGGATTTTTATCGAGGCGGCGTGTGTGGGACAATACTCGAACTCGTGACCATAGCTTTAAAAGTGCACACAGTCCACCGCTGGACTGTGTGTCTAACCCGGTAATTATCTTGATTTAAAATATACTTAACCATTACTGAACTTCGTCTTCTTCACCGGTTTTAACCGGAAGTGACGACAGACTGGCTCGAAAAGTTAATTCATGTTCTTTTAGTGTTTAACGATCAATTACAGACGAGATAAAAGTAAAAAGAGAAGGAAATAGGCGTGAGATGTACCGACTGGTTTTACTCTGTTTTCCGGCAGAACTCCGGCGACAGAAACCTTTTTCCGGCGACAAGTTTCTTGCAGAAGGGAGTCTTCCGAAAGGTTACAAAGGTTGTGGGTGTCTTCGGTGAAAGTTTAGTGGGTTCAGTAACCTCGGAGATTACTGATACGGTTTTCCGGCGAGTGTAATAAAAATTTCCGGCGAGTGATTCTTGTGTTTCCGGCGACTAGCGTTAAAACAGAGAGCGAGAGATGAGAGTATGGTTTAGAGGTGTGAGAGTGATGAGATGAGTTGTGCGGTTTAAACACCTTGTGGACGTCGGTTATTTATAGGTGTTTTCCGAACCGAATCGAGTCGGTTCCAAAGGTAGGTTCATGATTGGCGTAAACACGGAAAGGAAATCACAATTACGCGTCCCGGTCAATCAAGATTCGTGAAAAAAGGAAAGAGTTACAGGCTGTTTACGCGTGAAGTTCTTTTGGGCGGCAATTCACTGAATTTGACTTCCTAACTTGAATATTTGAATTAATTGATTCTCTTCATTAACAGAAAATCAAAGTGGCGGAGTGGTTTACGGTGTGTGAGTTAAGCGTTGGTTTGACCCGGTACAGACCCGAGTTCGAACCCCGGCATGAGTAAATCATTTTTATTTTGTTATTTTTGATAGATTTTCAAAAACTAAGTACATATTCCCGCATAATAATTGATTACGGATCGTTTAAAATTATTTTGGGCATTTAATTCGCAACCAAAAATTTGACTGACTGTTCGGTTGATAAACGGAGCGGGTTTGGTAAATCCGTTTTTTGACGGATGTTACAGTATCCCCTGCTTTTAGAAATTTCGTCCCGAAATTTAAACAGGGATATAATTGACTAAAAGAATGATGGTGTTTAGTTTTGACTGTTACATACTTAGAAGAAATAAGGGTTTAAGTTTTTGTTTGAGGCGGTAACGTTCCTTGTAAAGGTTAAGTATCCTAATACAGGAATCGCTTTTTGTTGCCTACTGTATAGGTATTGTTAAGCAGGAATGATTCGCTAAAATGATAACATGCATAAGAGTTTGAATATGCTTAGGGTTATTTCCTAAGGCAGAAATTCTACACAAATAAACACAACAACTAACAATTGTATCCACATTCTGATAGCGTATATGTTTGAATGATGATGGTTCCTCTCTCATTTGTTATGATGGAGAGGTTAGTCTATATAGAAATGGATCACAATCCAATTTCTTTAAATAGTGAGATGATATAAATGTAACACAATTTCAACCAAGGCAATAGTAAATCCTACATGGAACTTCTCATAACCGCCTGATAATGCCTCTGATCCTTTGACAAGAATACTTATATATAGGAAGTACCAGCGGCGTATCCACCGTATTCTTGTCAAATTCTCATTGGCTTCATCCGCCAGTTATGATTAGTTCTATGCGACTCTACAACAAACACCACAACCACAAGATACTGATAATGAAAATGTATGTGCGTTCAAGGCTCAATCAAACGGAGCCGAACGTATTGCATGAACTGGAAATGTAAATTGATCTGTGAGCTCAAGGCTCAATCAAACGGAGCCGAGCGTATTGAAATGTAAAATGAAATGAAATGTATTGCATGTGAGACACAACTCAACTTCTGAGATATGTCGTGAGGTATGATGATATGAGTATTAAATCAATGAGTATAAAACCAACTGAACTAGTAATTTGCATTAAAATTCTTGGATAAAATTCCAATTGAGATACGCGAAAATTGAGATAACATAAAGAAAAACATCAAAACTAAGTGATTAGAGTTGAATCTTGATTCTTGGTGAGAGAAGGCTAGTTAAGTGGTTGGTTTGGACCGTTAACATCTTCAACAGGATTGGCGTTGATGTTATAAACTCTTCCTCTTGCTGGTGGTGGAGCTGGGTTTGCTTGGTTTGCTTGGTTAACTGGGTTTGCTTGAGCTTGGGCATTTATGATGTTAACCAAACGAGGGCACGTGTTTCTAAAATGGGTAGGGTCGCCACAATTGAAACAAGCTCGAACATATGGGTACATGGGGTATTGAGGTTGTTGATATGTTTGGATCATGGGTTGAGTAGGGGTTGAGGTTTGGTTTTGAGGGGTGCGGCAAACGTTGCTCAAATGACCGTAGCGTCCACAATTCGCACATAGTCGACAGGGTAAGGTAGATGGATGGTGATAGAAACAGGTGTTGCATTGAGGGTGAGGTCCAATGTAAGGTTTCTTGTTTGGGTAAGTTGAGTTGGGTGCTACTTGAGCGTTTGGGATAGTTTGAGGAGGTACAACTTGTGAAGCTGGTTGGTTACGTTGGGTGACGGCGAAGATTTGCCCATCACGTTTTCTCTTAGAAGTAGGTGGTGCAAAGGATTCGGTTCGGGTGTGGTTTGAGGTTTCGGTTGATGCTTTATCCTTCTTCTTCTCCTCCTTGAAGTCTTTGTTTCGGATTCGGTTCTCAGTGAGCGCGGTTGCTAGCTCCATTGCTGCTTCCAAAGTTGCAGGCGAGGTACTTATTATAGAGTCTTGAATCTTTGATGGAAGACCACGAATGTAGTGCTCGATCAAACGGTAGAGGGGAGTAAACAAGTTGGGAACCATTTGATTTAACTCAAGGAATCTCTTGTTGTATGTGGTGTGGTCGCCTTCCTTTTGTTTTAAAGCATGAAACTCATCCTCCAATTTCTTGATTTCACTTCTTGGGCAAAACCGTCTTGTCATGATTCCCTTCAACTCTTCCCAAGCCAAGGTCATAGTTTCTTCAACACCACGTTTGGTCTTTTCTGTATTCCACCATGTGAGTGCCGTTCCAAGTAAGCGACCGGTAGCATAACGCACTTTGCGATCATCGGGGCAATCGCAATTTAGAAAAGTGTTCTCCATTTCTTCGAACCAATGGAGGAGAGCGGTGACACCTTCAGTACCTTCGTATTTTGGAGGATCGCAGGATTTGAAGTGTTTGTAGGTGCATTTAGTGACTGAAGGATTGATAGTGTTTTGATCTTCTTGTTGGGTTGGGTTAACGGAATTAGCGGTAAGGGCTTGTTGAACTTGAACTACGATGTTGGGTATTACGGTCGCCATTTGCTGAGCGATTTGGGTAGCCATGCGTTCACGGGCTTTTCCTGCTCTCAATTTCCTACGAGCGAGGCTAGAAGACATCTACAAGGAATACATGTCAAGAGTATGAGTTGAATGCCTTTGGGATCGTGGGTCGTGTTTGGGATTGAACGTTCATAAAATAATTATAGAAAAATTAACTCTACTACATCCATAGGATGTCTTGGGCTTTGCTCGCTGTTAGGCCCGTCATGCCGCCATACTTTACCTGTGTAATCATGTGGGCCCCCATGAATACCGGTTTTTCATATGGTTCGCACGGTTTCTACCTGATTGCGTACACAAAACCCGGAGAAAATCGAGAAATATGTATACAACGTGTGATATTCGGAATGTGTCCAGGTGTAGACACGGTGACATCTCAAAGTGAGGTTAATTCGAACGACGTTTGGTGTGGCATGCTTTGGCCTAATAGGTCCGTCGTACTCTCATCGTTAGTCCCCAGGTAGGCAAACTGGTCCGTTATTTTGGATTTATACGAATGCCAACCTAGACAGGACGTTCCGACTACCGGTACTTGTACCCTTCCAGTTACTACATGCCCGTCGCAGAACTTACTTTGATGAGATTTGAAAATTGCATAAAATCTTTGGATACTGAGAGTATGAAAATAAATTGAATACATGAACATCGATATATGTATATATGTATAATGAATGAGCATGTATGTTTGACTGAAATGTAAACAAATATGAAACAAATAAATATCACAAGTTTGTATGTAACCACCTAATCAATTAAAATTTAGGCAGACTATAGTATAGGTTCTAAGGGTCTAATAACCTATCCTATATCCCTATAGTCATGGCTCTGATACCAATCTGTCACACCCCGACCCGCAGCGGAAAAGGTGATCGGGACATAATTGGGTTATCATCAAAGCTCATGACATTTATTATATGTTTCATATTCATTAATACAATTTAATGGAAATAAATTATACAACATCTTCTAACTATCAGTCTAAGCTTCTTGGTTCTCTTCTAAGGCATATCCTATGTTTTCCTTGCTTCAACCTGTCCACCTGTATCATGTGTAAAAAGGTTTTTGGATCAACATAATGTTGGCGAGTGAATCCTATGGAAAAAACATTTGAACGAGTTTATCCAATTGATTATAAATAATGTGCATACCTCGTATGAGTAAATGTAGATGTAAATTTATTCACACAACACATAATATTGAATATTGAACATATAAACACCAAATGATTGTTTTGAGGCACGCGTTGTTCGACTCGTTTCCCACGAGGAACTGATGGGCCTAATGAATGAGTTTTGAGGCACGCGTTGTTCTCGTCTCACACGAGGAACTGATGGGCCTAATAAATGAGTTTTGAGGCACGCGTTGTTCTCGTCTCACACGAGGAACTGATGGGCCTAATAAATGAGTTTTGAGGCACGCGTTGTTCTTACGAACTGATGGGCCTAAATAATTTGTATACAACTTTGACAATATGAAATACATCACAACCAAACAATAGTTACATTCTAATTTAGTTCACATAATGGTATAGCACGAATTTGCATAAAAGAAATTAGTTTAAGCGACACATGATACACCCCAAAACATGAATAAAAAGGGGAGTTTGTAAGAATTCACTCACATTGGGTGCGTTCGGTTGATGAGGTTGGATGTACGCGAAATGGTGTTAACCACGAGTGAAATTAACCTAGATAAATCGCATTACGGTTCGGTAAGTAAACGGGTTTTATGAATCTATTTTAGTAGGATTGTTGGGTGTATTTTTGTGAGTTTGAGGCTATTTTCTAACCTTAAAAATGTTATTTTTAAGTATTTATAATTGATTTTTAATTAAAATAATTAAATAATAAAAAAAAATATTTTATTTTATTGCTACAGTAACTTTGACCAGCGTTGACCGGTTTAATGGCATGTTGTTGTGCGCCGGGTGAGGCTCGAACCCGAGACCTCCCGTACGCGTGCACGCAGCTCTACCAACTGAGCTACGTGTCTAACCCGTTATATATCCGATTTTAATTATATATATATATTAATTAGAATTAACAGAAATCCTTTATTATTAAAAACGAATTAAATCTCAATAACCGGTGCGCTCCACAGGTCTCGAACCCGGGACCTGTGGGTTAGCGGACACACACTCCACCGCTGGACTGTGTGTCACACTTGGTTATAACTCGGTTATCAATATACTTAACATATACTCCAGGCGACTCCGGTTCAGTTTGTTAAAAAAAAAAAGGATTTTTATCGAGGCGGCGTGTGTGGGACAATACTCGAACTCGTGACCATAGCTTTAAAAGTGCACACAGTCCACCGCTGGACTGTGTGTCTAACCCGGTAATTATCTTGATTTAAAATATACTTAACCATTACTGAACTTCGTCTTCTTCACCGGTTTTAACCGGAAGTGACGACAGACTGGCTCGAAAAGTTAATTCATGTTCTTTTAGTGTTTAACGATCAATTACAGACGAGATAAAAGTAAAAAGAGAAGGAAATAGGCGTGAGATGTACCGACTGGTTTTACTCTGTTTTCCGGCAGAACTCCGGCGACAGAAACCTTTTTCCGGCGACAAGTTTCTTGCAGAAGGGAGTCTTCCGAAAGGTTACAAAGGTTGTGGGTGTCTTCGGTGAAAGTTTAGTGGGTTCAGTAACCTCGGAGATTACTGATACGGTTTTCCGGCGAGTGTAATAAAAATTTCCGGCGAGTGATTCTTGTGTTTCCGGCGACTAGCGTTAAAACAGAGAGCGAGAGATGAGAGTATGGTTTAGAGGTGTGAGAGTGATGAGATGAGTTGTGCGGTTTAAACACCTTGTGGACGTCGGTTATTTATAGGTGTTTTCCGAACCGAATCGAGTCGGTTCCAAAGGTAGGTTCATGATTGGCGTAAACACGGAAAGGAAATCACAATTACGCGTCCCGGTCAATCAAGATTCGTGAAAAAAGGAAAGAGTTACAGGCTGTTTACGCGTGAAGTTCTTTTGGGCGGCAATTCACTGAATTTGACTTCCTAACTTGAATATTTGAATTAATTGATTCTCTTCATTAACAGAAAATCAAAGTGGCGGAGTGGTTTACGGTGTGTGAGTTAAGCGTTGGTTTGACCCGGTACAGACCCGAGTTCGAACCCCGGCATGAGTAAATCATTTTTATTTTGTTATTTTTGATAGATTTTCAAAAACTAAGTACATATTCCCGCATAATAATTGATTACGGATCGTTTAAAATTATTTTGGGCATTTAATTCGCAACCAAAAATTTGACTGACTGTTCGGTTGATAAACGGAGCGGGTTTGGTAAATCCGTTTTTTGACGGATGTTACATTCGCAAGTTAAACCTGAGCATCAGAAGCCGTCAGGACTGCTACAACCATTGGAAATTTCCATGTGGAAGTGGGAATGCGTAACTATGGATTTTATTACCAAGTTACCAAAGACAAAGCAAGGGAATGACGCAGTATGGGTGATTGTAGACAGGCTGACTAAGTCGGCTCATTTCCTACCCATTAATGAGACTTACAACTCAGACAAGTTGGCAAAACTTTATGTGGACGATATTGTTTCCTTACACGGCGTGCCAGTGTCTATTGTGTCAGATAGAGACACAAGATATACTTCACATTTTTGGAAAAGCTTTCAGCAAACTTTGGGCACTCGATTAAATTTTAGCACAGCCTACCATCCTCAGACGGATGGTCAAAGTGAGCGCACTATACAGACCTTGGAAGATATGCTACGCGCTTGTGTGATTGATCTAGGTGGAAGTTGGGATAGCCACTTGCCACTTGTTGAATTCTCCTACAACAACAACTACCACACAAGTATTCAAGTTGCCCCGTTTGAAGCATTGTACGGGGGAAAGTGTCGGACGCCTGTTTGTTGGGCAGAAGTTGGTGAAGCACAACTGACAGGACCAGAAATAGTCCTGGAAATGACAGATAAGATATTACAAATTCGTGATCATCTTAAGGCTGCCAGGGATAGGCAAAAAGCTATGCAGTTCTAGGGAGGGGACAAGGTCTTGCTTAAGGTGTCGCCTTGGAAAGGCGTTATGCGCTCGGAAAGAAAGGCAAGCTAAGTCCAAGGTATGTTGGACCATTCGAGATTATCGAACGAGTTGGAGCTGTTGCGTACAAGCTCAAATTGCCCGAGAAGTTTAGTGGAATCCATGATGTATTCACATCTCCAACTTGAAGAAGTGCTTGGCGGACGAGTCGTTGGCTATGCCACACGACGAGGTTCAGATTGATAAGAACCTACGTTTTATCGAGCAACCAGTGGCGATCGAGGATCGTCAGGTCAAGAAGCTTCGTAGGAAGCACGTGCCGATTGTAAAAGTTAAATGGGACGCCCGTAGAGGTCCCGAGTACACTTGGGAAGTAAAGTCTGTCATGCAACAGAAGTACCCACAATTGTTTGATTGAAATCTTGGGTCGAGATTTATTTTAAGGGGGTGAGGATGTAACACTACGTGTTTTTACGTCCTATAATTATCTTACATGTGTCTCGGGAATCCTAAATATGACGTATCTCAAACCGGAGGGACCATTGTTATTAAAATTATCATATTATCCTCAAAAAGGTGATGGAATAAAGTCCAGGAGTCAAACGTGTGAAAAAGAAAAGTTTTGGTTTCTGGGGGTGCCTTACGGACCGCAAGGCAGGAGACATACGGTCCGTAAGCCCCTGCCAGCGAGTAGAAACATGGCAGACCCATGTTCTGCCACCTCTTCTCGCAATTGTCGCGATTCTTGCATGCCTTACACATCCTAGGACACATGTATTCGTCATATATAACACCTGGTAACCTTCTGGTTCAATCCATTGGCCATTATATTGATGATTCCTTAGGATTTTCATCACAGTTTCATCACCATCTTGCACCAAGTTCAAGCCAAGGAGCTTCTGATCGATTCCAAGCTTCTCAATTCGTTCCTAGCATATACTTGGACCTATTGTAAGTTTGTAATTCATGCCAAGTTGATTTTACATAGCTTTTTGCTTAGATTAAAGTCTTGTCGTAAAAACGATTTGACTTTGTTCTAAATCCGTGTATACTCCGCCATTGTGCGTAACGAAAGTTCCTACATGCTCATAATGATGGAAGTAATAATCCCTCAAGAGGGCATCTCCAGATTATCACGGATTCATGGCCAATTGACGAGTCAACCAAAAAGTCAAATAAAGTCAAACTGAGCAAATTTTATAAAATCATAACTAACAATCTAGATGTTATAAAATATGTTTAGAAGCGTTAATAGCCTTAAAATAAGCATTAGAACTTGTGACAACAGATTCGGCTAGTCAAATTTTGGTCTAGGCTCGGTTAGTAACCGAAAGTCTCAAACAGTTGACTTTCAGTTCTGACCCATTTTGAGCCATTCTTGCTGCTGAGTTTTGGTCATTTTATGATCATGTTTATGTTTAGAATATTTTCCTAAAGTTTCGTGACTCGATTCCTGAGAAATCCGAGTTATTACATAAGTTCCGTAAAAATCCTTAAAACCTTGCAAATAGGTCCTTTTTGCGCAAAATGAGATTTTTAGCACATATGATCATATGGATGGTATAATTACTGATATGTTATGATAAGTAGGACCATTTGGGATGCTTGTTCAGTTTATGGCTTGAATGCATACTTAAGAATCACTAATCACCGCTAAATGACTAGACTATCCTTTTTACGGAAACAAATAGCAAAAATCAAACTTTCTATAATTAAAACCTTAACTTACTGAGGTTATAAGTTAAATGACATATTTTTGGCCATTTAAAACAGGTCCCAACTTCAGTTTATATTAAATATCGATTTAACGGCATTTTTAGCGACTTTTACGCCTTTCGGCACATAAGTATGGTTTAAAATCATAACCATAAGCCGAGACTTGTTACCTACTGATTTATAAATATAACAACAGAAAGTACAAGTCCCGAACTCAGAATCCTAAATTCGGCTTCAAAGCTATGTGTGAAATTACTAAAATGCCCCTACGGGACATAGTATGTTTCAAAATCACCAAACACATATATTTGATATCCTACTGTTATAAGATGATAAAATATATGTCTTTACAGAATATTTAAGGTCATAACATCAGATTCACTTAAACATCTTTTATAAGCCTAAAAAAATAACTAAAATGCCCTTGTAAGGCATAATTTGGTTTTAATTACACCTCGGACCTATCTTTGCAAATGCTACTGATTTTATAACATATTTTAAACATATCTCATTATGGAACTTATATAAGACTCTTACGGTTACCCGATTTCGCTTATACGCATTCGGTTAAACATACGTAGCTAGTTTACGTATTTTAACCAAAACGGTTTAACTTTGCCCATTCCTTATCAAAATCCAGAATGTTATTGGTCTTCCCATATTATACAAGTCTATGTACTTGTCGGGTCCAATTAACATTCTATTCCGGTCACCGCTTAATCTAGCGTATCGTACCTTATCACAATTTAGCGTAAGACTAATCGGTCCAAGTCTAGTACTTAACTAAGGACCCGTTAGCATTCTAATATTGGTTATTAATTACCATCATTCCAGCGGAACGCCTCCCGGTCGATTGCTCTGTACTTGCTTTGGAATACGGCTGAATTTGGATACTTGCGAACTTCAATTCAGGTAAATACTCTTAACTTATTTTCCCTATACGGGCTTGGGGTATGGTAGATTACTATCGCTTGGTCGGGTATGGGATAATGTTTTATCCATTGTGATAATTAACTGAAATCTTACATAACTCGTTTTGATCTGTTTTGACTGAAACTAAAACATTGGGGGTGGGCTTGACCGTGTCTGGGATATCCTTGGCTCACTAAATTGCTAGTGGCCATGAAATATACATGGCGTGTGCATACACTGGGTAATTGCTATCAGCTTTCTTTTGGATGTTCAGAGTGGTGTGTCAGTCGATCATGTCTCGGTTTCTATACCGGGCCTCATGTGTAAAAGCCAGCATGTAATCTGTATACAAGGTCATTTGTACTATCCCAAGTTATTTAAGAAAATGTGTTATGTGCGCCTAAAACCATTTTCGAAAAGGTTTTCAAAATGAGTTCGGTTGAGCTATTTACAGTGTAAACTGACGTATTTTCAAAAGCTTAAGTTACAGGTTGCAAGTACGGAATAGGCCGGGAGCTGCGGGGCGAATAACTAAGGAGCTGCGACCTTAGGGAGTAGCCTGTAGTGTCTGTTTTTTTGTATGTATTTCGATCCGCCTGTGGATCTAGTTACAACCATGTCTGTATATATTTATTTTGGACTTAGACATTATCGGTTGTAATAGTTTAATTATTCCAAGCCTTCCATTGTGTTATGCTTATTTGGTTATGATGATATCAACTGTACGTCACAATACTCCCCACCGGGCCCACCGGTAGACAGGTGGATGTCGGGGTGTGACAATTATGAGAAAGTTATGTTAATGAAATTATACTTTATCACATCTATATCGCATTTAATCGCTTATTTAATCGCTAAATCAACGCAATCACAAGTAGTAATACTACCACATGAGCCGAGTGTGTTATTGTTTAATAAACACTTGTGCCATCGATCGCAAAATGCAGTTAATTATGTGGAATTATGTTTTACGTGTGTTATATTATTTATGTTATGGTTTAATATCATTAAAAACGCTCGAACGCTCACGTAACTCGCTCTCTCAAACCAATGGTAATATAAGGTTAACGCTTCGCAAAAATGCTTAATATAACTATCTATACGAACCGAATCGACAAACGAACTCTTAACATGAAATAATCAAACAAAACTTGGCCACCAGGTCAAGTTCAACCGAACTTGTGCATCACAAGTTCGCCCGAACTTGCCTAACCACCAAGCATCTTCAAATCCAACAAGTTCGCCCGGACTTGTCTCCCAACTCACAAGAAACTAACAAGGTTCACCCGAACTTGATGTTTCAGCCCATTATTTAACCTCACCTATAAATACTCAGCTCCTCTTCTCATTTGAACTTGCTGCAAGTTCGTCCAGAGTTCCTCAAAACCGAAACCTTTTGTGTTCTAAGTAATATTCAACTCGTTTTCAAGCTACAACAAAGTTTTGCAACAATTTGCACAAGGCTTTGCCTTCGTTTTCATCAAATTTCTTCTGTTTACGAAAATCTTCATCTTATTATGCAAAAACTTCTGTTTTTCACTCAGATCTATGCTTAGATCTGAGTAAAACCTTTTAAACATAGATTTTCACACCATATTCGGACTAAATGACGTATGTTTCGTTCAATTTAAGGTGGAACGAGGCGTTGTCAAGCTAGATCTCAGATCCAGAAGCACAAGGATGAAAACGTCACTTTGCACAAACTGGATTAAACCGTTCGAACCTTCAAGTTCGCCCGGATTAGTCTGAGTTTTGTAAAATGGCTAAAATTCCTCCAAAGACCTCTTCAGCCTTGGTTTTGCTCAGTAGCCTAAGGTTGGAGGGATGGACAATCGATTTCCTCAGCAAACGATGCGAAAACACACGATTTGGATGCCAAAACAGTCAAGTTCTCTCGGAAGGCATCAAGTTCGCTCGAACTTGTCGCTAGTTTGGTGATCAAGTTCACCTGAACTTGATCAAATCCTCACCAAAACCACACAAGTTCGCCCGAACTTGTATCCCACCTCAGCAAAAGGGACAAGTTCGCCCGAACTTGCCTCGTTTCCTAGGAAACCAGACAAGTTCGCCTGAACTTGTACTCTTAGTAAGTTCAATCATACAAGTTCGTCAGAACTTGTACCTTCAAGTACAAGTTCGCCCGAACTTGTCTACTGCTCCCTCAAATCATTAACCGTTTCAGCAATTCAAAAGATTGATGCACTTCTGTTCGCTTACAGGCTGATTCGGCACTCTCCGCAACTCCTCCAAAATCCCGTCTCTTCTCCTATACGTTGAAATCTGCTAAAGTGTATGTATTATTTGATTGCTTGTATGCCACCCTTAACATGATAGTATACTAGTGGTTCACCCGCCACCCGGAGGCCCGGAGTTGTTAAGGCTCGCATTTTCATTTTCTCTTTTAGGATGTGAACACTTGTTCGCATGCCTCGATCAATCGCGGTTTGCTGGTTTACTTGAATCTGAGTAGTTACATAGTTCATAACTCTTACGTATGTCATACGGTGTATGCTAAACGCTTTTATATCTATTATGTACGCAAACCTGTATGCTCACCTTTACTTAATTGTATTGACGTTTTATTTTAACATATGTGGCAGGTTGAGGATGTTGTTTTGGATGCTTAGATTTACGTTCTTCCTTTAGAAAATCATGTAATAAAAATCTAGGGAAGATTGAATCGGATATTATGTTTAAGAGATTGTTTGAATATTGTAATGACTATTTGGGATTTTATTGCTTAATAGTATGGGATGTTAAACGTTTAGATATTATTGTTTAATAGTTGTTATGATGTCTCTTGAGCAATCTGATTCGCCTAGTGCCGCGCCCCGGTGTTTCCGCCATCGGTTGGGGTGTGACAGATTGGTATCAGAGCCATAACTATAGGGAAAATTAGGTAGAATTGTCGTGTTTGCCTTAGACTATAGTTAGGATACCAAATCAGACCGTTACGCATCGATTAAACGCCGAAAACTCATACGAACAGACAAGTTCGCCCGAACTTGGGGCAAGTTCGCTCGAGTTGATCAAGTTCGCCCGAACTTGATCAAGCTCGCCCGAACTTGACCAAGTTCGCCCGAACTTGTCAGTCCCCCTCAACAACAAACAAGTTCGCTTGGGATTGAGCAAGTTCGCTCTAACTTGACATCGGGCTGATGCCAAGTTCGCCCGAACTTGACCAGACCCCTTTGACACAAACTTTTAAACATTGCTTTTCCTAAGGCAACCACAACACACGTGAAGAACGCTCATATCACACAAAACGAGTGATCAAGTCGAGAATAGGTGTGAAAACCAAGAACTCTCGATAAGATCACTCACTCCACGCATTCTCTCGCACGAGATATCTCTATTGAGTTAGGAGTGATATCCAAACCTCGACGGAAATCTCCACTTCTATCTAGTGGAACTCCCGATTTGATCGGTGAGTATAACCAGGAATGAAGTTATTAAGTTAAGGGTGAAACCCGCATCTTAATAACTAGTCTCGCTCTTCGATTTTCAATCTCACCAAAGTATCGATTATTTCGATGACTCGGAACACGACATAACTGGAAGGATAAATGTCGTTAACTGTTGTACGGTGAGAGCATTTGTCTATTAAGCCAAGTCGTGTGTCCGAACTTAGAGAATCTTTGAATCACTTTGGGTAGTCGTTGTCTCAAAACCCAGGACGCTCCCAACTGATTTAAGCCTATAATCGTCGATTTTACGCATCATCGAATTTATTTATTATTTATGTGTTGAATTTATGGATTTTCGTTTATTTGATTTCTCGCTTAATAGATTTCTCGCTTAATTGATTTCTTGATTTATAGCTTTTACGCTCCATTGATATACGCACTACTCGCATAGCTCTCGAAATCTAAAATGCTAATTAATTCACTAACCAAACTAAAACGCTCAACTCACCTACGCATATGGTCTCATACGCAGCTCTACTCGCTATTTACGCTATTATATGACATCTCGTACGCGCTACGCATGATTTAGTCTGAAGATTAAGGTGCAAAATACGTGCTTACATGCCTATATGCGTATGTGATTACGTGCTTATGTGCTTACGTGCTTATGTCTTTTATGCTTTAACTATATAATAATAATAATAGACTTTTGTACATGAACCTATCATAATCAAATCTCATCCAATCAAATTCTTTAATGTAGATGTCTTCCATTGGATCACACACCAGGAGGAATCTCCAGCGTAACATTGCCAACAAACGTATCCCCTCTCTTGTAGCCAAGGAAATGGCTAAGGTGATTCCGCAAATCGTCAGCGAGATCTACTCGGTCAGCAGCAACACTTCCGTGGACTCAAAGGCCGACGCGCCTAAGCCCTCCTTCAGCTTTAAGCAGTTCAAAGCTTGTGGACCCCTTACTTTTACTGGCACTGAAGGACCAAGTGCCATGTTCCACTAGTTTGATGCTATCGAGGTCACATTTTGTCAGAGTGGGTGTCCCGAACCCCTTCGCACTATTAACGCTATCGGCGTTTTCCAGTCCAGGGCTCTCGACTAGGGGTGTTCATGAGCCGATCTGATCTGAGCGATGGTCAGCTCGTGCTGGATTGAATTGCAACCGATACGATCCGATCGGATCGAATTTGCAAAACCGAGCACAAAAGTGATGCTCATGCTCGGATTGAATTTGAATTGAGCGGATCGTTTTCGCTCGGTTTTTCTCAGCACCGAAACTAAAACATGTGTAGCAACACAAAAAAAATTGAAATCAAGACTATTACAATGCTACATTCAACAAAAATAAATCCTAACTTTATTAAAACATGTCCAACACATTACTAACAAAAGCAATACACCAATTGTTCAATCTCGGTATCAAAATTGAAGTAAAATTGAGATGAGCAGCAGCATGAGAAAAGATTGTTTGAGGTAGGAGATTGTACTGTGAGAAAATATTGGATCCTCAACAATCGAACATGAGCAGCAACGAGGTATGTGGCAGGAGGTAGGAGATTGTACCTCTGCTGATTTGAAGTAGCCAGCAAGATAGGAGATTGTACTATACCGTATGAGTTGAACTTGAGCAGCAGCGAGGTATGTGGCATGATGTATGTAGCATGAGATTAGGTGCTGATTTGAATTTTTAGGAATTAGGGTTAGGTTTGGGTATTTATTTGGGCTAGTATGTTTCTTGGGCTTTTAAGTTTTCTTGGGCTACTTATCTATAAAACTATATATATTTATATAAATCTTTAAAATCTATAATATATATTAATTATTTAATAAAAATAATTCGAGCGAAACCGAGCTATCGGCGAGCGAGCTGACCTTTGCTCATGCTTGTCTCGTTTTCAAATCGAACCGAGCCGAGCGGCTCATTTAAAAATTGAGCGGGAATCGAACGAGCATTTTTCAGACATTTTTCGAGTGATCGTCGAGCGATCCTGGATCGTCGAGCAGTTTGGACTGCCCTACTCTTGACTGGTGGATCGCGGAGCATAACAAGAGGGGAAACGACGAAGCTTACGGGCTCACTTGGGAGGAACTCAAAGAAATCATGGTGAAAGAGTTCTGTCCTCCGCATGAGGTTCAAAAAGTTGGAGAATGAGTTCTGGGACATCAAGCAAGACGGTCCCCATAATGCTGATCTAACAGCTCATTTCAAACAGTTGAGCATTGTCTGTCCCGGTCAAGTGGACACGACCGAGAAAGCGATCAAGAAATACTTGCGTGCTTTACCCGATTGCGTCACTGACTTTGTTCAAGCAGCACACCCTGCTACTATTGAGGAGACTTACCAGCTAGCCGTAGAGATCAACAACAAAAGGGGTTCAGGCTTATTACTTTAAGAACAGCAAAGTCGCAAACCAGGCCATCACCGAATCAGTAGCTCCTACCGATCAGCCTCGAGAGTTAAAGTCTAGCCGCCGAGGTCGTAAAAGGGAAAACCCGAGGAAGAACTTTGCCCTACCGCACCGCAAAACCCTCAGTCGCTTCAGTCTGCAGCACCAAATGCACCACCGGCAAAGCGTGCGTATACTAGTCCTCATCCTTTGTGCTCAAAATGCAGCTATCATCATGCGGTTGGAGGCAACTGTCGCTTCTGCACCAACTGCAACATTTACGACCACTTTACTGTCAGTTGCCGTTCAGGCCCGTGTCAGCCAGCTCCTCAGGCCCCAACAGCACCAGCTCTACCAGCTCCCCCTCGCACTCCTCAGCTAATCAGCAGCAGTACCAGCAGCAAGTGCCATCCCCAAAGGCCCTGCTTGCTACACATGTGGGGACCCAAACCACTTCAGTAACGTCTCCCAAACCGAGCTGTCAAACAAGAGCCGCAGCAACAGCAGTCTCAGCCTCAGCCTCAGCAGTAGCCACCACCACAGCCTCAGCAGCAACAACAAGCTACACGTGGACGAGCCTTTAACCTCATTCATCGTCAGAATAACAACAATGTTGTCAACGATATGTTACTTGTTAATGGTATTTATGCCTCATGTTTATTTGATACCGGTGCCGATAATTGTTTTGTATCGTTAGAATTCAAAAAGGTTTTAAAATGTAAACGCGCTAAACTCCCAAAGACTTTCAATAGTTAAATCCGTCCTACGTGGTTGTACTCTCGATCTCAACAACCATGTCTTCTCGATCAATCTCATACCTATGCAGTTAGGTAGCTTCGATATCATAGTAGGCATGGATTTTCTTCATAAGAATCATGATGAAGTTGTATGCTTCGATAAGATGATTCGCTTCCGTCTCCCTAACGGTGATTAGCTACATGTCTATGGCGAGACTCCCTCAAAGAATTTGATGCTTATGTCTTCTACTAAAGTGAGCAAGCATTTGCGCAAGCAATGCGTTGCCTTCCTAGCCCATATCGTGAACCCGGAGAAAGAAAAGAAAACCTAGAAAGATTTACCCGTTGTTTGTGAATTTCCTAAATTTTTTCTCGACGACTTACCCGGTTCACCCCCTACTCGTGATGTTGAATTCCGTATCGATTTGATTCCCGGTGCTACTCCCGTTGCTAAAGCTCCTTATCGTCTCGCACCATCCGAAATGCGCAAGCTATCAAGACAACTTCAAGAGCTTCTCGATAAAGGTTTCATACGCCCGAGCACTTCGCCTTGGGGTGCACCTGTTCTTTTTGTGAAAAAGAAAGATGGGACGTTCCGAATATGCATCGATTATCGTGAACTTAATAAGCTTACGATAAAGAATCGCTACCCTCTTCCCTGAATCGACGACTTATTTGATCAGCTTCAAGGTGCTACTTGTTTTTCCAAGATCGATTTACATTCCGGCTATCAGTTACGCGTGCTGGAAGAAGATATTCCGAAAACCGCCTTTCGTACTCATTATGGCCATTTCGAATTCGTGGTCATGCCTTCGGTCCTACCAATGCACCTGCGGTTTTCATGGATTTGATGAACCGTGTGTGTAAGGCTTTCCTAGATCGTTTCGTCATTGTGTTTATCGATGACATCCTTATCTACTCGAAGTCGATAGACGAACACGCGCGCCATCTCCGTTTAGTCCTTGAACTTCTCCAAGGTAATCGCCTTTATGCTAAGTTCTCCAAATGTGAAGTCTGGCTCGAAGAAGTCCAATTTCTCGGCCACGTCATTAATAGTCAAGGAATTCATGTCAACCCTGCAAAGATTGAAGCTGTCAAGAGTTGGATTACGCCGAAGAATGCATCTGAGATCCGTTCCTTTCTTAGGTTGGCGGGTTACTACCGTCGATTCATCGCTGACTTTTCAAAAATCACCGTTCCGCTTACCGCTTTAACCCATACGGACAAACCTTTTGTTTGGGATTCCAAGCAAGAGGAAGCCTTCCAAACTCTAAAGCGTATGCTATGCAACGTCCCCGTACTCGCTCTTCCCGACGGAAACGGCGATTTCGTTCTTTACTGCGATGCCTCTATCTTGGTATTGGTTGTGTCCTTATGCAATGAGACAAGGTTATCGTGTACGCTCTCGACAACTCAAGATCCACGAGAAAAACTATACAACCCGCGACCTCGAACTAGGTGTAGTTGTTTTTGCATTGAAGCTATGGCGACACTACCTTTACGGTACTAAGTGTACGGTCTTCACCGACCATAAGAGCTTACAACATATCTTTAATCAAAAGGAACTGAATATGCGCCAACGCAGATGGGTTGAACTTCTCAACGATTACGATTGTGAGATACGCTACCATCCTGGCAAAGCAAACGTCGTAGGCGATGCTCTTAGTCGACGAAGCTATGTGTGTAGCATTCGTGACTCTCAAGCTTTAAATGATCTCGAAATCATGATTGCTCGCTCAGTTCACGTGGTTTTTAACGAGAATACCCTCGAGGAAGAAATGAAATGTGGTGCCGGAACTCAGCTCATTGTTAAACCTAACAGTATCTATTATTATCTCGATGTATTTGGATTTCCAGCCATGATAATCTTCGTGAATTGCTAATGACGGAAGCTCACAAATCTCGATACTCCATTCATCCCGGAGCCGACAAAATGTACAAGGATCTTCGTGAATTGCTAATGACTAAAGCTCACAAAGGATATCGTCGTTTACGTCTCAAAGTGCTTAACATGTTCGAAGGTTAAAGCTGAACATCAAAGGCCATCTGGCTTGCTCGAACAACCCAAAATCCCGATATGGAAATAGGAGAGCATAGCTATGGACTTTATTACGAAACTTCCTCGCACTTTCTCTGATCACGATAGCATTTGGGTTATCGTTGATCGACTTTCCAAATCTGCGCACTTTATTGCTATACGAAAGACTTTAAGGTAGAACTATTAGCATGAATCTATACCGACGAAGTCATATGTCGACAGACGCCTGGTGACATCATCTCTGACCGTGATGGTCGCTTTACCTCGCGTCTCTGGGAGACTTTTCAATCCGCCCTCGGTACTACGCTTAATCTCAGTACCCCTCAAACTGACAGTCGACTGAGCGCACGATCCGCACCCTTGTAGACATGCTTCGTGCGTGCATGATAGATTTCGTTGGTAATTGGGATACGCATTTACCTTTAATTGAATTCTCGTACAATAATAGTTATCACACCAGCATTCAAATGGCTCCTTTTGAGGCGCTGTATGGAAGAAAATGTTGATCGCCTATTGCATAGCACGAGATCGGAGAAGCACAAATCTCCGGTCCCGAGCTGATTCATGAAATGACAGACAAGATCCATCAGATCAGAGACAATCTCTTGAAAGCTCGGAGTCGTCAAAAGAGTTATACCGATAAACGTCGCAAGCCCCTACAGTTCAAAGTAGGAGATCACGTTCTCTTAAAGGTTGCACCTTGGAAAGGAGTGATCCGCATCGGAAAGAAAGGAAAGCTAGCGCCACGATACGTAGGTCCCTTTAAGATTCTGGAAAGGATCAGAAAAGTGGCTTTTCGACTCGAACTACCGGCGGAACTTAACAACGTCCATCCGACTTTCCACGTGTCGAACCTCAAGAAATGCCTAGCTGAAGAAAATCTCCACGTCCCCCTCGAGGACTTGCAAATAAACGAGACTCTCCATTTTGTGGAAAAGCAGTCAAAATCACGGACCGAGAAACCAAGAAATTACGGCGCTCTCGCATCCCTATCGTGAAGGTCCGATGGGAAGGCAAACTGTCACACCCTCAAATTTCCACATGCAGAGGTCTATCGCGAGGCATGTGACAAACCAGGATCACAGTCATTAGTCATATTGAACGACCACTATATGAGTTTAAAAATTTTCCTATTTGTTCATTCATGTGAAAAACATTGTTTATACATTTGAGTTGCGGAAGCGTAAATCATTACAAAACCAAAATAGCTAATGTGATTTAAGGCTGAGTCTATTTGTTTGATAAAATCAATACGACTCCATAATGCATCCTAGTCCTGATGTGTGCTACCTTAGCAACCTGAGAAAGACATGCAAGAATAAGTGTCAACCCATAATGATGAGTGAGTTCACAGGTTTTAGGTTACAGTTATAAAGTAAGTTGTTTCCAAAAAGTTTCCACTGTTTCAACCCGAACAGTAAGTTGTAGTGTTTAGTAGTTACTTTTTATATTTCTAGGTAGCTAACCTATGTCATGTCAACAAAGTGTTCGATCCGAAGCTGGCGTTGTTGCCCCTGTTGTGCCAGGTCTATCACCAACCATGGCTAAGTGTTAGGCAAATTCTACACCCGTGACCATCAACGTTCGGTCTAGCTGGCACGACCAGCTCGAGTGGGGCTTGTCGAGCCCAGTAGTACTACTAAAAATTCCCTCGCTATAATCCAATACTAACGGCATCGTAAGTTTTAAGGGGACTGACATGTGATGTAATGCTACTTTGTGTCCATAACTAATATAACAAAAACCCTAATAGTTGTGACGTTACCTTACCGTAATATCATGACACTACATTACCGTAATGTTGCACATGCTTTCTCCCCCTGTGTTTTTAAAACATTTAAAAGAGTAGGGGCCGTGAACTCACCTTAGATTGCGTGTTATATCCAAAGGTACTATGTGTCAGCGACACGAACTGGCATAGCATGCCAATTTCACCAAGACATCCCTAATAATTAAGCATATCATAAGTAACCAATACTAGGGTAAAGATGTTTTCACGTGTGGTCGAGCTCTATCGATTCATTAACCATACGACCTGTCGGTAAATAAATGGTTTCATATATAAGGCGCACACATGTATAGTATAGGTCAATTCATGAAGTCTCACAAAAATCTTGCTCTCATGTGTACAAATATTGTACTTCTATATATCTACATAAAATTATTCTTTTTCCACGCCCGATGAATGTTTGTATATGTAAATAAGATATATTTATGATGATTAGTCAACTTGATCAAAATACGTGCATGCTAGTTTAACATAAGCTATGGAATATGTAAACATGTATATAATAAATAATTAGATTTTGTTATTAATATAAATCGCTAATATCAATGAAAATAAAATATGCATCCATGTAAGTGAGTTCTCATACATTGTATGTGTTAGCTAAATGTTTGTATATGAAATTGAGTGTACGCGTAGTATATACGCACCCACAAAAAGAATAGACGCCCAATGTTCAAATGTGAAATGGTTTGCCAAAAAGGTTGAGCGCGCCATACAAATACACGTATCTACACATTTGAAAACAAGTGGTTGTGTACGTGTATAATAAATAGAACACACTAAAACCACCATCCGAAATATAACTGACACACTTAACTAATTCTAATTAAGTAAAACGCATGAATGAATGTTTGAGCTAACAAAGTTTATGTTAACCCGAAAATGTCGGGTGTCACACAAATGCGGTGCCGAGTTCACTTGGGAATTGGAAAGTGACATGAAGGCTAAATATCCGCATCTCTTTGTTACGGCCACTACTTAAATTTCGGGACGAAATTTCCTAAAGTAGGGGAGACTGTAACAACTCCAAAATTTCCGTCGTTAATTTTCGTGTACTTCCGTTGTATCTATCACTTGTATTCTGGGATTTGATTATGAGAAAGTTATGTTAATGAAATTATACTTTATCACATCTATATCGCATTATCGCTATTTAATCGCTAAATCAACACAATCACAAGTAGTTATACTACCATACGAGCCGAGTGTGTTATTGTTTAATAAACACTTGTGCCATCGCATCGCTTATCGCATCGCATCGTATTGCAAAACGCAGTTAATTATGTGAATTATGTTTTACGCGTTATATATTTATTTATGTTATGGTTTAATAGGTTTAAAACGCTCGAACGCTCACGTAACTCGCTCTCTCTCAAACCAATGGTAATATAATGCTTAACACTTCGCTAAAACGTTTAATATAACCATCTAATACAAACTGAATCGACAAACGAACTCTTAACGCGAAATAATCGAACAAACCTTGGCCACCAGGTCAAGTTCAGCCGAACTTGTGCATCACAAGTTCGCCCGAACTTGCCTAGACCACCAAGCATCTTCAAATCCAACAAGTCCGCCTGGACTTGTCTCCCAACTCACAAGAAACAACACGTTCGCCCGAACTAGTAGAAAGTTCGCCCGAACTTGTAGCAAGTTCGCTCGAACTTGATACAAGTTCGACCGAACTTGATGTTTCAGCCCATTATTTCACCTCACCTATAAATACCCAGCTCCTCGTATTTGAACTTGCTGCAAGTTCGCCCGGAGCTCCCCAAAACCGAAACCTTTCGTGTTCTAAGTAAGATTCAACTCGTTTTCAAGCTACAACAACGTTTTGCAACAATTTGCACAAGACTTTGCCTTGTTTTCATCAAATCTCTTCTGTTTACGAAAATCTTCATCTTTTTATGCAAAAACTTCTGTTTTTCACTCAGATCTATGCTTAGATCTGAGTAGAACCTTTTAAACATTGATTTTCGCATCATATTCGGACTAAATGACGTATGTTTCGTTCACTTTGAAGTGGAACGAGGCGTTGTCAAGCTAGATCTCAGATCCGGAAGCACAAGGACGAAAACGTCACTTTGCACAAACTGGACTAAACCGTTCGAACCTTCAAGTTCCCCGGATTAGTCCGAGTTTCTGTAAAATGGCTAAAACTCACTCCAAAAGACCTCTCCAGCCTTGGTTTTGCTCAGTAGCTTAAGGTTGGGGGGTTGGACACTCGATTTCCTCAGCAAACGACGTGAATACGCACGATTTGGATGCCAAAACAGTCAAGTTCGCTCAGAAGACATCAAGTTCGCTCGAACTTGTCACCAGTTTGGTGATCAAGTTTGCCCGAACTTGATCAAATCCTCACCAAAACCGCACAAGTTCAGCCCGAACTTGTACTAATTTCCAAGGAAACCAGACAAGTTCGGGGCGAACGTGTATCCCACCTCAGCAAAAGGGACAAGTTCGCCCGAACTTGCCTTGTTTCCTAAGAAACCAGAAAAGTTCGCCCGAACTTGTACTCTCAGTAAGTTCAATCATACAAGCTCGCCCGAACTTGTCTACTGCTCCCTCAAACCGTTAACCGTTTCAGCAATTCGGAAGACTGATGCACTTCTGTTCACTTACAGGCTGATCTGGCACTCTCCGCAACTCCTCTCAGATCCCGTCTCTTCTCCTAAAATGCACCGAAGGTGAGTATACTTGAAACCCTTTTACGCTTAAATGCACTTTTGGGTGTCACATATGTTGCTTATACCAAATCACTTCACACAACTCAACGCTTATTCGTTATCCGCTATTACATGACTATACGTGAAATCTGCTGAATTGTATGTATTCCTTCATTGCTTGTACGCCACCCTTAACATGATAGTATACTAGAGGTTGACCCGCCACCCGGAGGCTCGGGATTGTTAAGGCTCGCATTTTCATTTTCTCATTTATTTTCTCTTTTAGGATGTGAACACTTGTTTGCATGCCTCGATCAATCGCGGTTTGTTAGTTTACTTGAATATGAGTAGTTACATAGTTCACAACTCTTACGTATGTCATGCGGTGTATGCTAAACGCTTTTATATTTATTATGTACGCAAACATGTATGCTCACATTTACTTAATTGTATTGACGTTTTATTTAACATATGTGGCAGGTTGAGGATGTTGCTTTGGATGCTTAGATTTGGGTTCTTGCTTTAGAAAATCGTGTAATAAAAATATAGGGAAGATCGAATCGGATATTATGTTTAAGAGATTGTTTGAATATTGTAATGACTATTTGGGATTGTTAATAGTATGGGATGTTAAACGTTTAGATATTATTGTTTAATAGTTGTTATGTGTCTCTTGAACAATCTGATTCGCTAGTGTCGCGCCCCGATGTTTCCGCCATCGGTTGGGGTGTGGCACTGATTCGGGCGAACTTGGTGGTTCGTACGGGTTAGTCTAGTTTGTGCAAAGTGACGATTTCGTCCTTGTGCTTCCGGATATGAGATCTTGCTTGACAACGCCTCGTTCCACTTCAAGTGAACGAAACATACGTCATTTAGTCCGAATTTTGTGTAAAAATCGATGTTTAAAAGGTTTTACTTAGATCTAAGTATAGATCTAAGTGAAAAAGATGAAAGTTTTCGTAAACTGATGATTTTTGAGGAAATCGAAGGTAAAACCTTGTGCACAATTGTTGTAAAACGTTGTTGTTTGCATGAAAACGGGTTGATTCTTACTTGGAAATCAAGGGTTTTCGGTTTCGGGAGGTTTCGAGTGAACTTACAGTAAGAGGAGCACGAATGGAGGTGTTGGGTATTTATAGGTGAGGAGGGTTTGAGAATGTCAGTGACCAAGTTCGGCCGAACTTGTCACTTTCCAAGCGAACTTGGCACAAGTTCGAGTGAACTTGGCCAGGTCAGATTTGGAAAGTGCAAGTTCAAGCGAACTTGCTGTTGGGTTGGAGTTTTCATGGCCTGAACAAGTTCGGCCGAACTTGGCCTAATGGCTAGGTTTTGTTCGTTATTTTCGCGTTAAGCGTTCGGTTGGTGATTCGGTTCGTATTAGATAGTTACATTAAATGTTTTAAATGATAAAATAATGTGATTAAGCGTTCGTGCGAGTGAGAGCGTTGCTATGGTGAGTATAATCCATAAATCACAAAACACACATACACATAAATAACATAAAGTAACATAATCAACTGTGTTGCGATGCGATGTGATAAGCGATATCGAACGCACAAGTGTTTATTAAACAATAACACACTCGGCTCTTAAAGTAGCATAACTACTTGTGATTGGTTGAATTAGCGTTTAATAAGCGATTAGATGCGATATAACTGCGACAAAATGTAATTAGCAAACATAACTCATTTCTATTAATCAAATCTCGAATTTACAATGAAAGATACAAACGAAATAGACGAAAAAAGATAACAGCGAATTTGCGAGTTGTTACAACCGTGAAGAGCATCCCTCAGAGTTGTCGTTTGACTTTTTCTCAGGCGTTGAAAACCACTCTCTATAAAGTGGTTGCCCAACCTAGATCCATTGAAGCGTGGGTTAGGTTGTTCCTTCTTCCTCGCTGCACTTTGCAAGTGGTCCGACCAAAAAATAGGCTAGAAAGATGGTCTGGGAATAGTAAGGCATTGCAACAAAGATCAATTCTTAATTCTTTAGCCACATGGGGGAAAGAAGATGGTTTTTTCATGTTAGTTAAAAATATATTTGATAGTCCTGCTTTGGGGTCTTTAGGTCAAGGAGGTGTTGATAATCTTGAGGAAAGAGCACTGTTAGTAACACCAATGTTAGGCAGTGTCTTCGGAAGGTTGCTGATGGCCACTTTACAGCTGTAGTGAAGGTGTTATGTTCATCTGGTGTTGCTCCGTACAATGATAATACCATGTAGACTTTAGAGGCTAAACACCCGTACAAAGAACCCCATCTATGCCAGGTACTATATATTCTGATCCTCCCCTTGTAGCTGTTGTGGATAGCGTCCTTGGTTGCACTAAATCGTTTCCTAAAGGGACCTCCTGTGGGAGGGATGGCTTGAGGGCACAACACATTTTGGATGATTTATGTGGAGAGGGGTCTGCTATTGCACTGATCTCTTATGCGCTATCACTGAGGTAGTCAACTTATGGTTAGGGGAAATATCCATCGAGTTTGGCAAAGTTTGTTGCGTCTGCTCCCCTTACACCACTTTTAAAACCAGACAACGGGATTAGACCTATTGCAGTGGGCGCTATATGGAGGCGTTTGGTTTCCAAGGTTTCTATGAAGGGTGTTGGTAAAGAAATGACCAAGTACCTTAATGATTTTCAGTATGGGGTCGGCGTGTCAGGTGGCGCTGAGGCCATTTTACACAGCGTCAACAGGGTTTTAAATGAACATCACACTGATGGGTCTCTTGCAATGCTTACTTTAGATTTTTCTAATGCTTTTAACCAGGTGGATAGATCAGCCTTACTTCGTGAGGTCAGGATGAGGTGCCCTTCTATTTCTTTGTGGGTAGAATTTCTATACGGACAACCAGCAAGATTGTATCTTGGAGATGGGCACATTTGGTCTACCACGGGGGTTCAGCAAGGGGACCATTGGGACCACTTCTTTTCGCTCTTGTTTGCACCCCCTTGTGCATCAGATTAGAGATAAATGCAAGCTTCTTCTTCAGGCTTGGTATCTTGACGATGGGACTGTCATTGGAAATTCAGAAGAGGTGGCTACTTGTCTGCATGTTTAATAAAACACCTCCCCTGTCAATATAAACAAAAAGAAGCAAAACAATAATGTTCTCCTAAAATACATCCTCACAGGTTAGGAAACCATAAATTCTGAGCTTATGGTAGAAAGGGAAGGAAAGCAAATACCGGTGTACTTTGTAAGCAAAGTTCTAAAGACCGCGAAAGTTAACTATTCTCCATTGGAGAAGCTAGTTTTAGCTTTGTTACATACTTCCAAAAGGCGAAGGAGGTATTTCCAGGCTCATCCTATTCAAGTGCTAACTGATCAACCACTAAGAACTACCCTAGAGAAGCCCAAGGATTCAGGAAGGATGACCAAGTGGGCAATGGGATTGGGGGAACACAATATCGAATATATACCAAGGAAAGCTTACAAAGGGCAGGTATTGGCAAATTTTCTAACAGAAATGCCAAGAATCAAGGAAGTAAACGAGGTAGAGAAGTAGGAGTGTGAAACGGTAATTGCTGGAAAGTGGACACTCTTCACAGATAGAGCTTCTAGTATAAAAGGTTCTGGGGCAGGTATCATCATAATAGACCCCCACGGAACTGAATATACTTGCGCACTACGTCTCGACTTTCCTTGCACCAACAACGAGGCAGAATACGAAGCGTTGCTGGCCGGTCTTATAATAGCAAAGACAATGGGGGTTAAAGAGCTTCAAGCTTTCACCGACTCAAAGCTGTTGGCGAGCAGGGTAAAAGGGGAGTACACAACAAGGGAGCCATCAATGATACAATACAAGGACAAGGTAAAAGCACTAATGGAAAGTTTTTGATCTTGTTCGTTAACCCAAGTATCCCGGACAAGAAAAAAGCAAGCTGACGCCTTGAGCAAGCTAGCTTCCCTGACCTTCGCACATTTAACAAAGAAGGTGCTAGTAGAAGTGATCAAACAAAAGGCAGTGGAAGAGGAAGAGATAAATGATGTCATAGAAGAAGAACAAGAATCAAGGATGATCACGATGCAAAAATACCTCGAAGAAGGGAAGCTCCCCCAGGAAGAGTCGGAAGCTATTAGAATCTAGGCAAAAGACAACCAATACGTCATGGAGGAGGGGAAGCTTTACAAAAAAGGCTACCTATCCCCGCTTCTAAGGTGTGTCGGTCCCAATCAAAGCAATTACTTGATAAATGAAGTGCATGAAGGGATATGTGGCGCCCAGGCAGGAACAAGAACAATAGTAGCAAAGCTGATGAACATGGGATACTATTGGCCCACGATGCACAAAGACACGGCCGAAGTCATTCACAAATGTGAATCATGCTAGTTAGATGCTCCGGTGAAAACAAGTCGAAGCATGACCTGGTTCCCATCTTGGCAGCATGGTCATTCTACAAATGGGGAATGGACATAGTAAGTCCCTTCCCCACGGCAGCTGGCCAAGTCAAGTTCCTCCTGGTTGCGGTGGACTATTTCACTAAATGGCCAGAGGTTAAACCATTTGTAAAAATATCAGGAAAAAAACATGATCAACTTCGTATGGGAAAACATTGTATGTAGATTTGGACTACCGGGGGAGATCATGACTGACAACGGCAAACAATTCGCAGAGAAACCATTATGTGCATGGTGTCAAGAATTCCAAATTAAGCAGGTCCTTAGCTCTGTCTGTTACCCACAATCCAATGGACAGGTAGAAAGAATGAACAAAGTGTAGTGGAAGGGCTGAAGACTAGGCTGGGGAGGTATGGCAAAAACTGGGTCGAGGAGCTCCCCAGTGTACTATGGGCCATCCGAACGTTGGAGAAAACAAGTCACCAAAGAACCCCTTACAGCTTAGTATACGGCTTAGAAGCAGTAATACCAGCAGAGATTGGGGTACAACCGCTAAGGAGCTCAAGAAGGCAAGAAACACCCAATGAAACATAAATCCTGTTGAACCTAGATCTACTGGAAGAAGCCAGGGAAGCTGCCTTGATCCGAGAAGCAAGGTACAAGCAAAAGAAAAAGGCTACTGCAACAAAAGGGTAAAAAAAGAGGTTTTCAAGCCAGGAGAACTTGTGTTAAGAAACAACAAAGCTAGCAAAATGGAAGACACAAAATGGGCCCGAAGTGGGAAGGCCCATATGTCATAAGGGAGGCACACAAGGGAGGCTCTTATAAGGTTGAAACTCCAGAAGGCAAGAAGGTTTCAAGGCATTGGAACGGAAAATACTTGAAAAAATTCATAGTCTAATTTAGTCATTGTAATTGTTGAATGAGCTTGTACTTGGCTATAATCAGTTCAACGGAAACAAAAAGAGAAACTTTTGATATGATGTTGTTCTATCCTAAGGGTGAGTTCCTCCTAACAAAGCTCCATGGGATCCGACGCTATATCTGCCCATGAAAAAGGGATGAGCTCCTAGGCCATATCACTCAACAGGGAACAAGGCGCTATACCTTCTTGTATAAAGGGTGAGTTCCTAAAACAATACAACTCCATGGATCGAAAACATCATAAAAAATTAACTCCATGGAAAAGGGTAAGCACCTTACATCAAATGCTTCATAGGACAAAAATGCCTATGTAAATATACCACGATAAAGTAACAAATAAACCATGGACTAGAATAAGAGATAGAACAAGGAACATGCATCGGTTCTTTGATAAAAGGATTAGGATGGGTGACTGCAACACTTATGAGAAGGAACAAATGGCAAACAAGTTCCTAAATCATAGAATGGTCGACGTGAAGTGTCGTGAATATACGACAACGTTCTTTGAATATGATAGAATGGTACCAACTCTGGCTTCGCCAGAACCTGTATTAATTTCTCGTTATATTTGGGGACTGATTAGTGAAATCCGCGATATCGTCAAGGCAGCTAGACCTCAGACTGTCGAGGAAACAGTCGAACTAGCCAATACATTAACAGACGGACTAATCCGCACAAGAGAAGAAAACAAGAAGGAGTTAGCCCGAAAAATTACCCAAGAATTTGCCGCCAATGAGTCCTATAAGAAGAAAGGAACTGAACCGTCATTTGAGAAATGTATCTGCAAATACTGTAATAAAAAACATTCAGTAAAATGCTACTTTAAGAGGAAACCCTACTGTAACCTCTGCAAAACACCTGGCCATAAGGAAGAACAATGCAAGAGGAAAAACCTAGTCTGTTTTAACTGTGGAGAAACAGGCCATATCGCCCATATTGCCCAAAACTGACGAAGGCACCCAACAACAAGGCAAAAACAACAGACGGAGTTAAGAAGAACGCGCGAGCATTCGTACTTACTATGCAGGAAGTAGAAATGATTCCAGACGTGATCGCTGATATGTAGTATCTAAGTTAAAGTATCACTTGACCCTAGTACAAATTGAAGTTTGTAAATAAATGATTTCTATCAAATACTTCATCTGTTTAGAATCATAATAGACTTGTTTGGTCTTCACCTTCTCTGAATCATTTACGACACCTTGTGGTGGTATTTTTTTATTAACTTGAATCTTGAGCTAATCTCATTTGCCAACCTGATATACAGATTTATTCATTAATTTCTGTTGGTTCATTATCTTAAATAATCTTAATACAATTATGTGTTAAGATAAGAGTACACAACTTCATGTTATTTTTCGGTGTACCTCTAACGGTTCTTTCATCATTTATTGAAAATTCTATGATGTTCATTTGTTATTTCATCATCAATTGAAAATCCTATGAGATTCATTTGAAATAAATATTCGAATTTACTTCATTAAACCTTTCAGTTGATTACGAACACGGTGAACTTGTTCGGGCACCGTAATTATTAAACTATTTTGATCATTATGACACCTTGTGGCGTCGGTATAAACTTGTAGCTTGAGCTAATCATGATCATAACAGACTATGTATGCTTTTTTACTCATCTTTGAATAGTCTTAATACAACTATGTATTAAGATGATGATACACTAAATTCTGTTGAGTTTCAAGTGTATCCATGTCGTTCAATAATGTAACACATTGATTTTTCCTTATAACATGGTTTGATAGTTGACACATCATGCTCGTGCTTCTATTTCATTTGAGCTTATTGATTCTAATTTTTCTTTGATTGACAACCAAAGTAGGTTTTCCTTTGACAATGTATTCTATTATTTCAAAGAGTCATCTACAAATTATAAACATTCGATTAGACATCTATTGGTCATAAATCTCTCTTTTGGTTTAGCCCATGTAAACTTAGTCACTCTGATTATATCATTACACTTCGTTCATTTGATATCAATTTCTGAACATAATTCAATTAAACCATTGAGTTATATTCATTGTAAACCTTGTATTCACAAAATTCATATATGTCCTGATTCATTTACCATAATACTATTAAGTATTGATTAACACATGACATCACCCGGAAATGACATCATGACCCAAATCTCGAGGACAGATTTAAAACAAGGTAGGGAGGATGTAACAACCCTCAAAAATATTCCCAGCGACAACTCGTAATCGAAACCAGAAATGCGCGCGATGAAACCGGGATACTCGATTAGAAAACTTAGCGGTTAAGAAAACTGGAGGTTAATGCACTAGAGTACACTTGTTAGATTCACAATTAAAAACCAAACCAAGTGGGATCAAGACTCGAGCATATGCGACAAGAACCAGCATGAAAATCGAGAAAAAACACGCGATTGGACGGAAAAGGCGGCCAGGGACACGTGTCACGCCCATGCGCCACGTGTCAGACCTACGTGGACACGTGGCAGACCTATGCCAGGTCGACCGCTCCCGCGCCACGCGCCAGAAACCATGTCATCCTGCACGACGCGCGGGAGTTGCCCAATTAGGCTATATAACCAGCAGCGTGGGACTGAAGTCTGGGCACCAGTTCGATCGAATTCGACGAACACTCTCTCTCGTATCTCCTTTTCTCTGTATAACACCCCCTAAACCCCTAAACCTGCGAAGCGCTGCCCAATGTAAGTATCTTAACCCCCGATCACTAATTCTTTACCCAACCCGTTTGATTTAGGACCCACCAACGCATGTCAAGGCTCTGCCCGACTAAGCTCATTGGGGTTCTGTCTCGTGTAGTATGGGCATCCTACCCGATTGATTTAGGACCCACCGACGCATGTCAAGGCTCTGCATGACTAAGATTCGTTGGGGTTCTGTCTCGTGGCTAAAGTGACTTGGGTTATTTTACTCAAACGTGTGCATTGTATGTTTTAATAGAACCTCAAGAAAATAATCAGGAACTTGTCACCAGAAAGCCTGTAAGAATACCTAAGTTTACAATGTGAGTCATTCTTCTTTTCTCAAATGCTTTGCAAACCCTAAATGTTTTCCAGTTATATTACAGTGATTAAGTTTTATTATTCTTACTGGGAATCTACCGTAAGTATGTGGGGTTTTGTATACAATACTTGATAATCTTCACTATTGGACAATGGGTTAGCCAATAAGTGATATGACCACAGTCACAGGAACTGCCACTAAGTGACAAATACTATTTAAAATAGTTTCTTTGCTATTGGACAATGTGTTAGCCAATAGTAGTTTGGTAAGATAAACAAATGTAAAAACTCTTAATGCTGTGAATATAAAAATGTGTCATTTTGTACAAATTGAATGAACTCACCAGTATTTCCTGCTTACAAAAATATTTTTAAACATGTTTCAGGTAATTTCCGTAGATCGGATTAAGAGTTGGGATACAACACCAAAAGGCTTAAACGAGTGGCTTATTTCATAAATTAAATTAAGAAATGTTATTTTATGAATTCGGGTTTATCCATTATTAAAAGCTACCTTTATAAACATGGTTGTTATTCCCATTTGTTTAATAAATAAAATTCTGGTGTTTCTAAACTCTGATATTTTTTCCTAACTACGGTCCTGATGAAATTTCTGCTGCAAGTTTTCAAAATAATCATGGGTCGGGGCTGTGATAAAATCCCATTTAGGGATGTCATGATGAGTACACATTCTAAGCATTTCATTAAAACGTTTAAAGGCTTCATGAAATGTTTCCCCAACATGTTGACTAAAAGATTTGATAGAATTTCGAGCTTCACTAGTTTTACTCATCGGATAGTATTCCTCAAGAAAAGTTCTTTGCATTTCATCCCATGTTCGAATACTATCGGATGGTAAAGTTGAAAACCATTGTTTAGCTCTATCTTTAAGTGAAAATTGAAAAAGACGTAATTTTACCTCTTCCATTGTAAAGCCTTGTTTCCCAATGGTGCTACATATTGCTGCATAGTCAATCAAATGTGAGTAAGGCTCGTCTGAAGCAACTCCTCTAAAGGTTGGTAAAATCACCAAGTATTGGGGCCGGATTTCAAAGACTCCCATTTAAAACCGGTGTAACAACTGGAGATGGGTTTCTAAAGATAGTCGGCCTGAAATGAGTGTCTAATCCAGGTAGTGGTGGATCACCTTCACCACCTGCCATATTTATGCTTTCGGTATCACTTTCTTCTGAATCAGAAACGTGTTATGAAATTGAGACTGGAGTCAAGTTCGTGCGATTAACAACTCGGTTTTGTCTTGCTAATCTTTCTATCTCCGGAAGGAATGCTAATGGTGATGATCTTGCAGAATGTCTAGTGTGCATGCAATGAAACTACTACCTGCATAATCAACATACCAAACGTAACAAAGAGTAAAAAGATACAAGACTTATGATATTTTGAAATTTTAGCAATATTTAACAAAAACCAGAAAAGCAATCAACTAAAAACAAACACCAAGCGCACGTGCTCCCCAGCAACGGTGACAAAATTTGATCGATGTCGAAGTACCGATCAAAGATAAAAGATTAAATGTTCCTAAATACCCTATATTAGTAGTGGCAAATAGGGTGTCGAACAACGAAGATCTAGGGTTTGGTGTAAGACTTTAATCGATTACAAGACATAATAAAAACTTGAAATTGGATTTGTGTTTTGATATGAGAAATTCAGATTAAACTAAGTTGTAAATTCAATAAAGTAAACAATGAGCACAACCAAGCATCAAGTTTGATAGCACAATTAATAATTTGAGTGTGTAGATTCGGTTTGGAAGATTATATATACATAACATTGTGACATCATATGTGAATTGAGTATTGAAAGACTTATACTTGTGCACCTAAGCTTACTACGATTAAACACCGATGTAATTAGATTATCACAAAATGATCACCATCAAATATAAACATGTTAACATAACCTTCAATCATATATCTTGACATTCAACAATTAAACACCGATTAACTCAAAATACATGAAGTGATTCTAGAAAAACAATGTTTAAGAACAATCAACACATGAAATAACACATGAAAAACCAAGCAAATGTCATAGATCTCTAACACAAACCATGAATTCATGTCCTACATAGATAAACAACTCAAATTGAACTAAATGGCATACAAACCCTAGCCCTTGGTTGTGATCACAAGGGTTTTAGCCACACATGATCAATCTTGATGATGAAATGTTGTCATTTTCGGTAGCAATTGGAGCAATCTCGATGTTAGAACACTTTGTGAATTAGTATTCCTTGTTCCTTGATGCCCCCTAGCCTCCAATGGTGAAGAATGTAAGAAAAATCCCAAAAAAATCACTTTATTTTTGTCCAAAACTGACCAAAACCGTTTTGTATCTGCACCCGGAGCATGGAACGCCGGGTTTGGGAGTATGGAACGCCGTGCAGAAAACCAAACGCCAATGCTTCACTATCAAACGCCGGTTCAGTGTTAAAGTGAACGTCAGGGTGTTCCAAACAAGCCTAGATCACTTTCCTTGAGTTCCTTTGATGTGTGTAAAGCTCCATGTGATATGTTATGATCCGGAATCATCACGCAATCTTCCACCGCTACCCTACATGTAAAAATGCATCAAAGTAACATGTTTCGATACAAATTTCATGCTAAAACATATAGATATTAACCACTTAAGCATACAAAATACATACACATCAGCCCTCTTGTGATGGTAGCAAGTTTCGTAAAGGGTTATTTCCAACGGACATTGGGAGGCCATTAGTGGGGGTGAAGCTTCTTGGGGGGGGGGGCGTTAGTAGAGACGCAAGCTTTATTAGCGGTTTGGCAAAGAAAAGAGCAGCTAAGGCTGTAGATTTGATGCGTCTTCTACCCAAATTAGGTGATCCGCATAGTGAACTATGTCACACCCCAACTGATGGTGGAATCATCGGGGTAGTGGCACTAGGCGAACCAGATTGTCTCAAGAGATTCCATAACAATTATTTAAAGACAATAAATCAACATTTAACATCCCATATTATTAAACTCATAATATCCTTAAACAATCATTACATTAACAAAATCCCTTAAACAGTAAAATCTGATCCAATCTGCCATAGATTTATTACACTTGGAACTAAACAAAATAAAACAAAACTAAACTACGCAAGCCACATCGAGCATCCAAGCTACAAAATTCTCATCCTGTTACATACGTTAAAATACAAGTCAATATAATTAAGTAAAGGTGAGCATACGAGTTTGAATAATACTAGCATAGTCGAGAAATCGTTTACGAAACAATCTAATTACATATCATGATACACCGAAACACTTAACATAACATAGGCTCATTTCTCATGCTAACTACCGTGAGAAGGCTTGCGCGTCCATCCTAACTAGACCCCGTCGGGTGTAAGCCACACTATAGTACCATACTAGCTAAGGAGGCAAGTTAACGAAAATAAGTCCTAATCACATGTTTCTAGCATCACGTATTGAGCATATACAATCAGATTATTCGCGTGTGTTAAACAGTTTGATTTGTGTTGTGATTTTGATATAGGAACGTATGTAACACCCAAAAAGTGCGTTAAAGCGAAAATGGGTCAAGTATACTCACAGTGGGTGCGTTTAGGTAAGAGTTCGGGATCTGAGGAGAGTCGAGAAGAGCGCCGGATCAGCCTGCATACGCGAACGGAAGTGCATCAGTCTCCGTAAGCTGAAACGGTTAAGGTTGGTAGGGCAGTAGCCAAGTTCAGGCGAACTTGTGTGTAAACACACAAGTTCGAGCGAACTTGCTGGGTTTTGGTGGGTTTAGAGTCAAGTTCGGTCGAACTTGATGAGTTTCCTAAGAAACTGTCAAGTTCGGGCGAACTTGTAGGAAAACCTTACTAATTTGGCAAGTTCGGTCGAACTTGTATGGTTTCCTAAGAAACCAGGCAAGTTCGGGCAAACTTGCAAGAAACTTGGTAAAGAAACACTCAAGTTCGGTCGAACTTGACCCAAATGGGTACAAGTTCGGTCGAACTTGACCTGATAGGCTGGTGATTCTTGAGCGAACTTGATGTTTTCGGGTCCAAAATCTTGCGTTTTCACGTCGTTTCCTGAGGAAAATCGAGTGTTCATCCCTCCAACCCTCTGCTACTGAGCAAACTTAGGTCGGAGAGGTCTTTTAGAGCTGTTTTAGCCGTTTTACAAAAGCGTGGGCTAATCCGGGCGAACTCGGGGTTCGTTCGGATTAGTCCGGCTTGTGTAAACCAACATAAACGTCCTTGTGCTTCCAGATCTGGGATCTTGAATGATAGATGCTTTGTTTCATACCAGAAAATGAACAAAACACCATCAAAAGTCCGTATGGTTTTCAAAGGTTTTTCTCAGATCTATCATTTACAAGCCGAGATCTTGCAGATCTCGTGTTTGGGAAGTCTCTATTATCGCCAAACGAACTCGTATTGTGTAGATCTAAGCTTAAAACAAAGTTTTTGAAGAAAAAAGATGAAGATTTTCGTAAAAGAATGGGTTTCGATGAAAACGAAGGCTATGCCTTGTGCCAAAATCGTTGTAAAACTTTGTAGATCTTTGATAAACGTTGTTGCAGTTGAAATCGGGTTGACTCTTACTTAGAACACGAAGGTTTCAGGTTTTGAGAGCTCTGGGCGAACTTGCAGCAAGTTCAAATGAGTGAACAGAGCTTGGTATTTATAGGAGAAGGTAAAAATGAAGGCTGGTGAGAGCAAGTTCGGCCGAACTTTTACAAATTTGTACAAGTTCGCGCAAACTTGTAGAGATTTCAAAGGTGGGATTAGCTAAGTTCGGCCGAACTTGTACATTTCTGTACAAGTTCAAGCGAACTTGAGAAAATAAGGTAATCCTTGTGTCATCAGGTTAGTTCGGGCGAACTTGTGTGACTTGACCTGGTGGCCAAGGTTTGTTTGATTATTTCGCGTTATGAGTTCGTTTGGTTATTCGGTTCGCATTAGATAGTTATATTAAGCGTTAAATTAAAGCGTTAAGCGTTATAGTTGATATAATAGTGCGATTTAGCGATTCGAGTGTGCGAGAGCGATGCGATAGCGATTGCAAACATAACCACAAACACACATAACACATAAATAATATAAAACCACATAAACAATTGCGATTTGCGATACGATGAGATCAGCGATGCGATTTAATAAGCGATTAGATGCGATAATTACGTACAACACCATAATTAATTAACATAAACTTTATTATAAGTCGAATCTCGGAAATACAAAAGATAGGTAAACGGGAAAACAAAATGAAAGATAACAATCGAATTTTCGAGGTGTTACAATCTCCCCTTGCTTCGATCCTGTATGGGCATTGCCAAACTTTTCTTTGGCTTAGGACATGCCAACCTGTACACATGAAAGATGCAGTGTTGTTCTTTGACAAAGGGTTGCGTGAGGCGATTGAGGAATTGGTGGTTTGTGGAGGTCCTTTCTTTGGAGACTTACAATGGGACTTGCTTCCTTACCTATTAGGTTTGTGGGTTTAGGGTTGTATTCGGCTGTAGAGGCTTCATCCTATGCTTTTGTGGCCTCGAGGGCCCAATCGTGGGTGCTACAGGACCACATCTTAAGGGACAGTGGCATATGTGGTATGGATTCTGATTATGTTTGTGCTTTGGCTTGTCTTCGTGATACGATTCCAAGCTTTGACTTCATCGGTTTCACTAATAAGGACACCGCCCCCTAAAGCCCAACATGCATTGGCGAGTGCTCTTTTTAGTAAAATTGTCCATGACATCAAAGTATAGTTTGACTCGATCGTTAGACAAAAAGCCGTTTTTGAGTGTCTACGAGCACCACATGCACAAGATTTTCTTCTTGCTATACCTATAGATGGGTTAGGCCAGCATATGTTGCCGATAGAGTACCATACTATCCTTAAGTATCGCCTCATTATTCCTTTATTTCCTGTTGATGAGGTATGCCCTATTTATCATAAGGCGTGCTTGGATTCTTTTGGGGAGCATGAAGTTCATTGTAGAGAGCTCCCGGGGTTCAAATATTGGCATGATTTAGTTAGGGATATCCTTTTTGACATATTCATGTGCGCTGGTATTTCTGCTAAGAAAGAGGCGCTTGTTAATTTTTTAACTAACCCGTTGGAAGGGAGATCTACCCTTCGACCAATCGACATTTTGGTCTTTGGATGGGTAGGAGGAACATGCATGTGTGGATCTAACAGGGGTTTCCCCGCTTGTGGGCTTTGGGGGTAGTGCTTTCATGGTGGGCCAGGCTGCTTCGGGTAAAGTGACCAAACATGATAAAGCGTGCCTTGACAACCAGCACGTGTTTATCCCATTTGCTTTTGATACTTTTGGTTTCCTGGTGCCAGAGGCTGTGGACCTTCTTAATCGAGTTCAAAGGGTCATGCATAGTTATGTTATGACCCCGAGATCTATGGACGTGGTTTTTAAAAGGCTTAGTTTTGCTATTCAAAAAGGGGTAAACCATCTATCTCGATGTAAATTCTTATATATAATTTAAAACTGACTACTTATCAAATACATACTTTTATGCAAGTCATACTTATTATACGTGCAATACTCATACGTTACATCTTCATACTTGAAAGTCGATTAAAATACGTAAAAACAGCCCAACCTAACACTCCCGTGCGCTGGACTCTCTTCGCAAGTGGGCTTCACTTCACACGAAGTGATGGTCACTTCGTGCGAAGTGAACCCTTCGCACGAAAGGCCACTTCGCAAAAATGGATCTTGAAGCAACTTCTCCCTATATATACCAAACCACTTCACTACTTTAACCCTTCCGAATCTTCACTCACTCACACTGAATTTCCAGAAGTTTGACAGATTATTCTCAGCTGTTTAAGTGAGTTTTAGCTCATTACAACCGCTTACTCTTTTAATTTTATCTTTAACTTTTCTACTTTTTCTTTTGTACTAAGTGTGAAGGCTAAAACCAATTTCAACATAGATGAACTTATGTTCTAGCTAGTGTGAGAACGTTGGGAGCTTGGACTTTCCGAATTAAGTTCCACACCTCACTTGTACACTTTTTTGTATATTTAAATTTCTGTACATTCATGACCAACCAGGTTTACCAACTTTGTTGGTAAACTTTGAGCTTTGGTGAATCATATAAAGAGGTTTCATACTTCCTTGCTTGACCTCTATGACGTATTTGACGAACTATGGACATAAGTATTTTCTTACAAATATGATCGAGACCGTGATGCTAATCAAATTATGATTAAGTATTATGACCTTGGACTATTCTGCCTCGTTGCTAAAATCACCGTCACAGAAATCGGTGTCGAAATAGGTGCAAAATGAGCTAAATCGTTTCAGAACTGTCCACTTCGCACGAAGTGAACAGTCACTTCTCACGAAGTAAAAACTCGTTTCGCACGAAGTGAGCAACCACTTCATATGAAGTGGCATTTTCTAACGTTTACTTTTCATACTTTCTGTAATTTCCATTCCAAATCTGGAATTTCCCCCAACACAGAATACTCACACACTTCTGTTCCCTCATGTAGGGTAACTTCGGTGTTTCAAATCGTCATCATTGCGACTCGCGGTTTTATTGGAAAGCTTAGCAAAACTGTGAGTATACTCGACTCCCCTTTTTCCTTTACACTTTCGGTGGTGCAACTTATATGCTTTATCAACCCACGAAATCACAAATTTTTTTGCTTAAATCACAAAACAAACATCCGTTTATACATGCTTAATACGAATACTGTCAACTTATATGCTAGAAATCAAATGTTTTATACTACGTCATAAACTATGTACAAGCCTCCCTTGACATGTATAACGCTATAGGAGTAACGCACCGCCCGTATTCGTGAGATCATGTTAAGTAAACAAAACGGTCTAGTCATTGTTATGATTAGATTACGCCAACGGTAAACTTTGGGTTGACATATATAGTAGCATTACTAGTATTGTATGTTAGTTTAAGTAAACGTTTATGCCATGTGGATTGTTTAAACTTTTATTATCTAGTATTAAAACTTGTATGTTCGCCAATGCCTTATGTGTTAAATTATACTTTAATATATGTTGCAGGAAAATGATGATGACGATGATGCATGGAATCTAGTAGAATGAACTAGAAACTCACGTTAAATTAGAATCCATGTTGTATTTTTTTTCTTCGATTATGTTGTTGTATTTTGATTTCCAAACGGTGTGTTTGACTTAGAAATGAAATGGAATATTGTTGCTTAAGCCTTAAAATACTTGTCATTTTTAGTGTTATGATGTCTCGAGCAATCTATTTCGTCTTCGGTTGGGGTGTGGCATTCGTTTACACCCATACTCCATTCAATCACAAAAACGGTAAAAACACTAGTGCAAATCTCATTCAATTCTTGTAATCTTCCCATAAACAATTTATATATTTTGCTTTATTCAACCTATTTTCCAATTCAATCTCGAATTTGGATACCGTATATTTGATTTGATTGATTTGAAATTTTATGATGTTATAGCCTTATAGGTATTGTTTTAGAAATGTTCATCACTCAGTACGACATTCTCCACATCACCGCCGATGACTCAGAACGATGAAAGAATGCTTATTATGGAAAGGCGTTTGGTAACATTTAGACTTTACAAAAAAAAAAACAAATAATAAATGTGTACTTGTCCAGTCTGTAGTCTACACGATCGGTTTCACGTTCCAACCACAAATCGACAAAATTCCTACCGTTTAAATGGTTTGCTTTTTACGATTGAACACGTATATTTCAAACTAGCCGACTTTCTTCGGTTTAGTCGTTTCAATGATTTAAACAATTTATAAACTTGTGCCTAAATTCAAAAAATGCAATAATGTAAAGTCATACACATATAAAAATTATGAAAGTACAAAATACTATCATAACAAAATCCCATTGAAGCTCTTACAATATCACAAATTAATATCAAGATAACACACATGTCTTGATCTCAACCATCACCTCAAATCAACGGTCAAGATCATCAAACACCAGAGAACCAAAACAACACACCACAATAAAACCTAAATACACGCATAAACACCTCAATTTCACTAGCAGCAGCTCATCTTCATCCGAAACCCTAATTTTCATCAGAACTCATCAATTTCCTTCAAAATCTCACAAACTCTGTGCAATCAATCGATCACTGAACTGTTCTACACTCGATTTTCGACAGGTACAAGAGGTTAATCGATCCTGTTTACTCCAGATTTTCGTTTTTAGCGTTAATCGAATCGTAATTCCTGTTTTTCCGATTCAGTTTTGTTAGTTTTTGTTAGGTTTGTTGTTTAATCGATATATCCGAACAAAACGGCATCGTTTCGTGCTAATCTTATCCGTTAATTTGAAGATTAGCGTTTTGTTGTTCGATTTAGGGTTTTGAGTTTGATTTGCAGATATTGATTTTGTTTTTGTTGGTAGAACTGAATAAAATCGTTGAAACGTGAAAGAAACGAAACTTATAGGTTCAGTTTTGTGTATGTGTAAGTATATATAGTTATATACAGTTATACATACATATATAAGTGTATCAAGCGAAAAGCTTCCGGAAACTTGAGGTTTTGATTTGTGTTGAGATTAGAAAAGTATATTTGAGAATTTTTGGGTGAGAATGGCTGGAGGTGGAAATAGGAAGGATGATTCGATAGCGATTAGCAGCTCGAATGTTTTTGCGGCTCTTGGAAGTTTGAAGAAGAAGAAGAAGTCGGATAAGGGGGGTAGTTCGAAGAAGGGGCAAGATAAGGAAGTTGAAGGGGAAAAGGAGCAGGTTTTTTGGGCTCCTACGCCGTTAACTGTGAAGTCGTGGGCGGATGTTGATGATGAGGATGATGATGATTACTATGCAACCACGGCTCCGCCCCCTGTCTGGGCTCCAGGTGGTGGTGGTGAGCCTGAAGATCAGACTAAAGGATATGAGACTCCGGTGGAGGTGAGGAAACTTCAAATTTGATATTTTATTTGATATTTGTTACTGCATTTGCGTCTACATGTTCTATTTCATTAACTAGATGATCTGGTTGTATTTATTCTCTCTTCTCATGATATATTGAATTGCATGATTACGTTAGATGCTAGTAGTGGCTCATTACATTTGGGCCATGTTTGATAAGTCTGATTGCAATTAACGACATGCATGCAGCGTGATTAAATTGTGCACATGTCTAGTTGCATATGGTAATGGTAAATGCATGGTATTGGAAGCTGATTTATAAATGCATGTGATAATGTTAGTATGTGTGTTACTTTGTAATTACATCTTTGTTAAGCTAAGTGGTTTTTATGAGGGTTTGTCGATATTTGTTGGCTTAATTGTTATTATTCCCTTATAAGGGATTCATAGTTTTTTAACTGGTTTATCAAAACAGTCTTTACATCTTAATGATCTCTAAGTTGAATGTGATTTATTCACTGGTTTAACATTTAAATCCAACTAATAAACAATCATATAGTAGTTTGTGGGTTCAGTGGTTTTCCATACATTAGTGATTGTAAGATTGGAAAGTAGCAATAAAAGGACCTTCGAATTGGCATGCATGCTTGTAATAACTTTTCATAAGGGTATCTTAATATGCGGATTCTTTTGTTTGCTGTATGTTTTCGTTGTCAAGAACTTGTTGACATAATTGGAAATCTTTTATACTCTTATGTGTCGAACTGGTCTCCTTACCGGTACTCTGGTTGGACCGGATATAAGAACCAGTTGATGACGACATGACGTAAATAGTATTAAATTAAATAGGGTAAATTTGGAAATTTTCAATCAAAATCTGGTTCAACCCACAAAAAATCGGGTTTCAACCGGCCGGTTTTCTGGTCAGACTGCCGGTTCCCAATCTAACCGGCCGGTTTAACTCAAAACGGTCTGATAGGGTGAACCATACGGTCCGGTTTTCAGGACACTGCTCCTATTTGAGTAACAGTAGAAAGTAAGTATTCAAGATCCAAATGTTAGTATTTTGATAGGCTGTAATTATATTGCAGCATTAGCTCTTATGCGAATTATTAATGCAGCATTAGCTATTATGCTAATTATTAAAAAAACCTCACTTTTGTGTGTAATTTAGTAACGTGAGACCATTCTGTTGGGCTATTGTTTTGGTAGTTACAAAGTTTTTAAGGCGTTTAATTATGCCGTGATGGTAAATTATTAAAATTATGTATCGAGGTTTTTTTCATGGAATTATGGATCAAGGTTTTTTTTGTACAATTTCAGGAAAGTGAAAGTGAAGAGGAAGGTCTGGATGAATCTGATGATGACGAAAACGATCATGAACCAGAACCACAAGCAGAAAAGGAGCCCGTTGTCGAAAAGCCCGTTGAGGTTTTGCCACCCAAAGAAGCCGACAGGCAACTGTCAAAAAAGGAACTAAAGAAAAAGGAGCTTGCAGAACTTGATGCAGTGCTTGCTGAATTGGGTTTAAATGACAGCAATACCCAAGAAGATACTCGTGGTAAGTTAGTTACATTTCTTCCTTACAAAAATTCAGAAATCCTATTCGGTGATTCACTTTTTATATATTTAATCAGGCGTTTCTGGCTCTTAATTGCAAGCTAACAATCTTTCTAATTTAAATGCCAAAAAAAAAAAAACCGAAGTATAGGGGGTGAACAGAAAACCAAAAACACCGAACCGAAACTGGAAAAAACCGGTGTGACCGAACCGGAAAACACCGAAACGCAAAAAAAAAAAAACCGTACCTAACCGAATAACCAAAAAAGTCATTTTTTAATGTTTGTTATATATTGATTTAGGAATTATTAATTTTACTTTTGAATGTTAAGTATTTATTATAAAAAACATTAACATGTTTATTCATCTTTGAAATGATTTATCTAATGCTACTAGAAATAACAAAATTTAGCATTAAAATTAAATGATTTTCAAAGTATTATAAAAGAAATGTCTTAATAAAACTTTGGAGACATAAAAATAGATTAGAAGGTTAGGTTTATGTGAACAATATTAATTAAAAAGGTTAAATATAATAAACTTAAATATGAACATCTAAGAAAAATTCCTAAATGTTGGTTTATACTTTTTTTATTTTTGAATCTTATGGAATTTTGTTCCAAAAACCAAACCGTTGCTAAAGTTGAAAAAGCCGAAACCGAACGGTTTTCAAAAACCAAAACCCGAACATTTCGGTCACGGTTTTGGTTTTACCATTAAACCGAACTGAACTATGCACACCCCTACCGAAATTATTATACGCGGCCCTTTTACTTATAGATGGGTTGATTTTGGTTGTGTTCTACGTGACACAGGTCAAATAAAAAAACTTGGCTCAAATAGAACTGGTTAAGTGGTCAAAAAGGTTGAAAGTCGCCTAACGTCTAATGTTAATGCTTACAACTTCCAAAAAAAATTATTCAAAGATTTGATTAATGTTGTGATAACATTTTTTTAAAATCATAATTCTACAGATTTATTAATTATTTAAAAGTATGGAGATTCAAGTATTTGTGGGTCAACCCTACTCGGGCCATTTGACTGCTCCTGTAAATGGCTCTCTTCAACTAGATGTCTTTACCCAACTCTATGCGCTGTTCAACTGAACAGAAACAGTTTGGTTGATTCAGTTGGGTCTCATCACTCTATTCGGTCTGTTTTCAAACCGTTGTTATCACTAGGGGTGCGAACGAGCCGAGCCCGAGCTCAATTAACTTGTGAGAGCTCGTGCTAACTCGGTGGTAGTTTCTCAAGCTCGAGCTCGGCTCATTTATTATCTATTAAATAAAAGTAATATTAAATAATAGACTCGTTTAGGCTCGGAGCTTGGTAAGTGAAGCTTGAGCTTTGCTCATTTACTGAACAAGCTTATTTTTAGGTTCGGGCTCGGCTCGTAAACAAGTTTAAATAAGCTTGGCTTGTAAATAAACACTTCTTGTGTACTATACAACTTTAAATAAGGGGAAAATGTTATTAAATATTAATAAAAACTACTATTACTTACACTAAGGCTCGACGAGCCTACCGAGCTTCACATGCCAAGCTCGAGCTCAATAAATAAACGAGCTTTATTTTAGGCTCTAGCTTGGCTCAGGCTCGACTCGTTTTCTCGAGTCGATCTCGAGCAGCTTGCGCGCCACTCAGCTTGTTTGCACCCTTACTTGCATAGAGTTTGTTTTGCTGTTTGTAGGTCCAAATCGTCAATTTCGGCCAAACTAAACAGTATAAACTTGGTTACGTTTTTTGTATGTTTGTATTTAGATGCTTATACCTAGACGTATTTTGTTTTTAGAATCAGACTCGGTCCAAGACCCATGTTTTATTTATTTATTCATTTTAAAACTAAAAGCAAGATTATATCCTTCCTTGCCCTTGGATGACTGAAAAGTACACACACTGTGGTTTACCAAAATTTTGATGTTTGGTTCCTAGCTTTCCAAAATTACACATATGGTCCTTGTGGTTTGCACTTTGTAATGCATTTCGTCCCCAACTTTGTAATTCTAATGAGCCACTTACCAGGTGCTGCATCGGAGAAAGTTGAGAATCAAAATGGAGATCAGGAGAAAAAAGACAAGAACATGCCAGCTGGTGAGAGCAAAAGCGCCAAAAAGAAAAAGAAGAAGGATAAATCTTCTAAAGAAACCAAAGAACAACAACAAGAACAGACAAACGAACCCGAACAAGAAAAGGCCGAAGAATCATCCGGAATCGATGTGAGAAAATAAAGAAAGTAGCTTCGATGAAAAAGAAAAAATCCAGCAAGGAAATGGATGCTGCAGCGCGGGCCGCCGCCAGTGAGGCCGCAGCAAGGAGTGCGAGACTTGCGGCAGCTAAAAAGAAAGAGAAGAACCACTACAACCAGCAGCCCGTTCGTTGAGTTAAAAAAAAATTATATAAAGTATGCTGCGGGATGCGTAATAAAACCTTGTTGGTGTCTTTGGTGACATTTTACAGTTTTACTTGAACATTTACTTTAAAGACTTTTAGGGTTTTTACTTTTTACATGATCACTTGGACCGGGTAGGGCTGGGCCGTGGTAGAAAGTGGAAAAACACCGTCCCGTTGGATGAGACTCTGGTTTTAAGTTATTATTTTCTGTTTTGATGACAATTTGTTTTGTTTTGTTTTTTTTTTTAATTTGTCAGTTGGATGTTTATTAAATTCTATTGTTTTTGAGTGAGTTCTCTTATCGATATGTTAAATGGTATAACAATTGTGTTATGCAATTAGGTTCTCTTGAAAGTTATTGTGTTCTTGGGGTTGGTTTTCAATGTGGAAAAGATGTGAAGTTGATTTATCTGATGGTCGATCAAGGGCGGATTTAGCATATGTTGAGGGGGCGTCCAGGCTACCTCTCAACTTTCTTGGCGGATTGTAAAATTAGTGTAAAAAAAGTATTTCTTGTATGTATTGGATACCCGAGTGGTGATGAGCTGAAAATTATGGACTGAACTGCCAACTAGTGTTTGTTTTTACGGTTTAAATCATATTTTTATCCTTTTTTAATTTGTATTAAGATTTTTAATATAATTGAGATGACTAATAACTCAGTATAATTTATAACTACATATACATAACTACAATTTTTTTCAAGAATGGAACAAATATAAACTATGATAATTGAGATGATTCATAACTCTTTATAATTTATAATGTATATACATAACTGCATTTTTCAAGAATGGGGACGAATATGAACTATAAAGTTTATCCAGTCGTTTCGGTTTACATTGTTGATTTTAAGTTTCAAACTAAGTTGTTGAATCGCAAAAATGAAACCAGTTGTTATAACTGTTTTTAAACAGCTCTGGTTGGGGTTGCTCGTGCTTAGATAGGTTTTTTAAGTATGATCGGGTATTGGAACTGGGTTCATGTATGATCGGGTATTGGAAAATCGTGTATTGAAAGGAACTGAATAAGGTTTGGGTACGAGTGTTGAGGAGAAAAACCCACCCTATGTATCCGGGTAGGGTATGGTTGAATTTGGGTATAAACAGTTATTGGAACTGAAAGGGTTTTTTTATCATGTTTTTCATGCACGTAAATTGGGCACACCAACTGTCCTGGTTGGAACATACGGACCGCTCTTGTTTGGGTAAGAAGGGTCTTTTAAGTATGTTGGGTTATGGCTTGGACCAGGTTAACAAACTTGCAGGAAATCTCCGAACGAATTTAAAACAGATCGGACGAACTCACTAACGGGATTTGCAAATTGCAACAACTCTCTAGAAAAGATGAACCTCAGGTGTTGGATTTAAGAAAAGATTAAAAAAAACTCAAAAGTCTTAAAAAATAACTGATGTATTTTTCAAAAATAATTATTCCTTCGACAAATCCAATGTTATTCTATATAAAGTGTATGTTGTAATAAACGAGATTTAAGAAAAGCCATATCGAAATCCTTCACTAGTGTTGAAACAGACGATTTAAAGTTATTTTGAATAATAATAATAATATTACAAAGAGCTGCATAACACGAAAACTGAATTTAAAGGAGATTGAAAAATTACTTTTAGACAATTAGAGCAAAACACACGCTGTCGTTAAGATCATGTGTGTAAACAGGCACACAATAATCTATATCTGTTGATCAATACCAACACCAAGAATCAACTGTGCAAGATGAGTCAGATATGGTTCTGCCTGAGCCCTGCTGCTCAAAATTGGCCTTAAACTCTGAAGCTCACTAGTAAATTCCCTTTCAAATTTCCTGCAAATTACTTGACTCGATTAGTTCACACACAGAAAGATAAGAATAAATATTAGAGTAAATTGCAAGAATTGTCCTCTTTTATTTTTATACCCGTTTTCAGGCGGAGTCCTTTGTGTTTAAAGTTGACGAGTTTTATACTTTATTTTTTAAAATCCATTACGTTATGTCCTTTAAGCCTAACCTTTTTTTTGTTCTTTTTTAAGGGCAAATTTGGATCACTGACGGACCATTGGAGTATCATCATGCCACCAGCGGAACCACCTGATCATATCCATCTCCACTAGGCATAATGCCTATACACCAATTCAGGAGGAAACCCAATAAATATGGGAAAACCCCCCCTTGTGGGAATCGAACCTAGGACCTATTGGTCCCAAAGTCTTATCTCACCCCCAAAATGCCACTAGGCTATAAAGCCATGGGCTATAGAGCCAAAGGTTAAACGACATGACTATTTACGTAATTAACTCTAATAAATAAAAGGTTAAAATACTGAGGAGGATGCTTACAGGACGCATTGAATGACTGATGATTCCTGGGTGGGTGAATTAGGCTTCTTAGAAGGCCTCCTAAGCTTCAATAAAACCTTGCAACTTTCATAGGAGGGGTTGTCGGTGTCTTCTGGAACTTCAATGGAGTTCATCAGCCACTGAGTCGCCGCGGCATATTGTAGGCATACAAGTTTCAGTTTTTCTAACTTCTGCACATTCACCCCAAGTAACTTGTATTAAAATCATCCTTTTCGAGTGATCCCTCTAGTTCCTTTTTTTTTTGAGATTCATATGTTTATATTATTAGCGGATGTATATCCGTTTTATAGTTTATGTATATCTATGTATTTCTTATTATATCCGGTTTATATTTTATCCCTAAATCCCTGAATTAGTTAGGAGTTAGTTAGGTTCTTGTATTATATATTGTTCTCTTCTTCATCAATAGAAATCAAGGAATTCAGATTCAATTATATGGTATCAGAGCCTACTGCTCTGACCTAAAACAAATCCGCAGCAGCCCCTGTCCACGGACCCTGCAGCCGATTCTTTTTCCTTCTTTTGTTCATCCGCAGCAGCCCCTGTCCACGGACCCTGCAGCCGATTCTTTTTCCTTCTTTTGTTCATCTCGATGTCAGACAAACCAGAATCCTCCAAGCACACTGACAGCCTTCACCCTGCTTATTCGGTGACTAACATCCAACACAAAGTTCGTGTTTTGGATGGTTCCAAAGTCACCTATGCATCATGGGTCAAGCTGTTCACCCTGCATGCACGCGGTTACGAGGTGCTACACCACATTGATGGCACTGAACCGCCTGCCAAAACAGATCCGGACTACGCCAACTGGGCCAAATTGACTCTCTTGTGCTTCAGTGGATCTATGGGACACTTTCAGATGACCTGCTGGCACGTATTCTTGAGAGGAAACAACAGCTTATGGCGCATGGACCCGGATTCGGAAAATCTTTCTGAACAAAGGGCGCCCGTGCAGCAGCCCTTGAAACAGAGTTTGTCAATCTTACCTTGCGCTCCATGCCCAGCCTCCAAGACTACTGTCAGCGTCTTAAGTATCTCGCTGACCAACTGAAAGCTGTTGAACAACCAGTCACAGAAGATCGCCTTGTCCTGCAGCTGGTTCGAGGCTTACCACAGGAATTCGATGTTCAAGCCTCTATCATCAATAACACCCTTCCCTCATGGGAAGATGCCTGCGACATGCTCGACTCAGATCTGCGTCGCCAACAAGCACGGGACTCTATTGCCTCCAACCCGGCTGTTGTTGCCCAAGTGTCTCGCGAGCCACCTACGGCCAGCCGGGACCCCCCTCATTCTCGCAACAACAACCGACAGCAGCCAAGACGTCAATTTCACAGGCCTCAGCAGTCATTCGGTCAACAGCAACATCGCACAGGTCGCGGTAATCAGCAGCCCTCTAACCGCAACCAGCCTCGTGGTTCTTCTCAGTCTTCGGCCCAGCATCAATTGGTCCGACCCAATGTCTGGAGCCCAGGTCCATCCCCCTACTGGCCACCATGGTGGGCTGCGGCCCCACCATGTCCCTACCCAACTCAGCCCAGTTAGGCAGGCCCATCTTGGCCGATTGTTCCTGGTCAGCCTCCACAGGCCACTGGCCCAACTTCACGACAACACCAGCCCTGGTCCACTCCACCTGCTCAGGCCCACTTGGCAGATGTAAACCCACTGGAACCATCAGAATTAGGGGCAGCTTTCCAGGCGATGGCACTGAACTCGGGAGATGACAGTTGGGTTGCTGACACCGGTGCCTCTGATCATTTGACACACGAACCAAGTAATATTCACACTCCTTGTACTACTACTATTAATTCTGTATTTGTTGGAAATGGTAACCGTGTGCCAATTCACGGGTCCGGTCATACAACCATTCAATCACCCAATTCCCGGGTCGCCCCTACACCCTTAAAAATGTCCTTTACACCCCAAATATTATCCGAAACCTTGTTTCAGTTCGTAAATTCACTACTGACAATATGGTTTCCATGTCTTTTGACCCTTTTGGCTTTTCTGTGAAGGACTACAAGAATGGAACGCTCCTGAGCCGCCACAATAGTACCGGCCCACTGTACTCCTTCAACACCAAAACCAACCAACCTGCTTCTGCTTTGTTACTTCTTCGCTCTCTAATGTTTGGCATGATCGCCTTGGCCATCCTGGCAATTTTATTATGGATTTCTTAGTTTCTCGTAATTTAATTTCTTGTAATAAATCTAAGAACAATTTCCAGCCCATGCTTCCACACACCCACCCCCACGGTCTCACAGCCACATTCCCCACCCCTTACCCACACTTACAGCCGCAGAAACAGGTCTGATTCTACTGCATCCAGACCTGTTTTCTTCCCAGAACATGCACATACCACCCTAGCTCCGTCACAATCTAACCTGACACCGCCACCCTCTACCCACCCTATGCAGACCCGGTCTAAAACGGGTTCCCTACCCTCAACAGATCCCACCCTCTTAGCCACCTCCGAGCATAATATTTCCCCACTACCCAAATCCCACACCCAGGCCTTGACCGACCAGAACTGGCACTCGGCTATGACCGACGAATACCAGGCATTAATAGCTAATAATACATGGGAGCTTGTGCCAAGACCTGCAGATGCTCATATTATCAGATGTATGTGGCTATTTCGCCACAAATACCATGCCAATGGTACATTACAGCGCTACAAAGCGCGTTTGGTTGTAAATGGCAAATCTCAACAGGTGGGTGTTGATTGTGACGAAACATTCAGCCCAGTGGTTAAGCCCACTACGATTCGTACCGTCCTCAGCTTAGCAACTTCACGTTCTTGGCCCATTCATCAACTGGATGTCAAGAACGCTTTCCTACACGGGGACCTTAATGAAACTGTTTACATGTTTCAGCCACCTGGGTTTGTTGACAGTAAAAATCCAAAGCATGTTTGTCGACTTCAAAAGTCTTTATATGGGCTAAAACAAGCTCCACGTGCGTGGTACCTCAGATTTGCTTCCTATATACAAAAGTGTGGTTTTCGATCTACCACGAGTGATACTTCTTTGTTCGTCTACAAACAGGGTGATCAAATGGCATACTTACTTCTCTATGTAGACGACATCATCTTGACAGCCTCCAATCCGACACTTTTGCAGCACTTCATTGCCACTCTTTCCAGGGAATTTGCCATGTCTGATCTCGGACCACTACATCACTTTCTCGGGATTGCGGTAACCCGACGAAATGGTGGCCTGTTCTTATCTCAGACCACATATGCAGCAGAGATCTTAGCTCGTGCTAAAATGGAAAATTGTAAACCATGTGCCACACCTACTGACACTAATTCTAAACTAAGTGCAACTGCTGGAGAACCCTTCTCAGATGGTGCCTTATACCGTAGCCTTGCTGGTGCACTGCAGTATTTAACCTTCAGACGACCTGATATATCATATGCGGTGCAACAACTATGTTTATTTATGCACTCCCCTCGAGATCCTCATTTCCAGTTCATGAAACGGCTCCTTCGATACCTCAAGGGTACACTAGACTATGGAATCTCTATTTTACCATCCAAATCAGCTCATATCACAGCCTATTCTGATGCGGATTGGGGAGGTTGCCCTGATTCACGACGGTCTACTTCAGGTTACTGTGTCTTCCTCGGTGATAATCTGGTTTCTTGGTCCTCAAAACGTCAGGCGATTATCTCACGTTCCAGTGCCGAGGCTGAATACAGAGGTGTGGCCGACACTGTTGCAGAAACAACATGGCTCATAAACCTGCTTCTCGAACTCCATCTTCCAATTACCCGGGCCACAGTTGTCTACTGTGACAATATCTCTGCTGTCTACTTATCTCAGAATCCAGTCCAACATCAACGATCCAAGCATATCGAGATTGACATTCATTTTGTTCGCGAGAAGGTTCGTATGGGTTCTGTCAAAGTTCTTCATGTTCCAGCAGACTATCAATACGCTGACATATTCACCAAGGGTCTTCCACGCCAGTTGTTTCAATGATTTCGGTCCAGTCTATGCATCGGAAGACCTACTGCTACGACTGCGGGGGCGTATTAGCGGATGTATATCCGTTTTATAGTTTATGTATATCTATGTATTTCTTATTATATCCTGTTTATATTTTATCCCTAAATTAGTTAGGAATTATCCCTGAATTAGTTAGGAGTTAGTTAGGTTCTTGTATTATATATTGTTCTCTTCTTCATCAATAGAAATCAAGGAATTCATATTCAATTATATATATGTCAGAAAATAGAGCTCAATATGAATAAGGAATAATGCCATTGCCAACCTTGAGGAGGATTGGTGAAAGAAGTGAGCATTCCTTAGACACTTCTCCATGAAAAAGTCATGATATTGGATTACCTATTTTCATAGAAAGATATGGTTAAACTAAGATGATTTAAGTAATAATAAATTTTACTGAAGAGGAAAGAATTGAGAAAAATATAAAAGTAAATATATACATTTCATAGAAGATGTCAAAAGTAAAGAGGAATCAACACATACCTCATCTATGCTCTTTGCATTCTCGAGTTTATTATGCATAACATGCCAATTTGGTTCAAGAACCTAAAAGGAAGATACAAAACTGCTATTCAATCATAAAGATAATAACCACAATAATGTCCGAGAAATTCTTAAATTAAAAAAATTAGTGACAAGAACAAAACTGGGGAATAGACAATGAATTTGACAAATTGGGTGAGTTGGGTAATGGGTTGAAGGTTAGTTTTTTGGTGTACAAAAAAACCAGTTTTACAACCGAAACTGAAAAAAAAACCGAAACCGGTTTTTTTGTAACCAGTTTTACAACCGAACCGAACCGGCGGTTATAGACCGGTTAGTGTTATTCACCTTCGAAACCGGTTATGAAAAACTGGTTTAAACCGGAAAAAAACCGGTTTTCTTTGGATAAACCGGTCAAACGGCATAACCGGTTGGGGCGGTTAATAATTTTAGTAAAAAAAAAACCGGTTAAACCGGTTGGGGCGGTTAATGATTTTAGTAAAAAAAACGTAGTAACGGAACGGTTATACAAAAACCGGTTTTCTGTTTTGATGAGAAAAACCGGTTCGGTTATTAACCGGAACAAGTTTTTGAAAAAAACCGATTTGTACACCTTTTGCACAGGCCAGTTGGGGTTGATTCAAAACAATTTTTGCCCAAAAGCATTAACTTCTTAAGAAATATTATAATTCTTAAAATAAAATAAAATAAAATAAAATAGGATGTTTTCGGCATTAAAAATACACTTAAGGCAACATTTGGCCCATTTTCCATTTTTAGCTACCCATCAAATATAAGACTAACCCAAATTGACACCTTATTTAAGTTTCAAAATGTGAAAGATCATAGACAAAAAGTTTGTTTTACCTCAAATGTTAGATAATGTAGAAGACTATTTATAAACTTAAGCATGTTACGGCACAATATTGAAGAAGTAGAGATTGCGGTTCCATGCCTATCACGTGCGCGTGCTCCCTACAACAATAAAAGTATAATTTACGATATAAATCATTAAATTCTTTGAATAATAATTGATGGTAATTATATTTAGTCACATACTTGATGTAATTCCCATGCTGCACAAAGTTGCCGATGCACGTGTTTGCAGTGAAACAAAAACCGAAAGATCAACTGGTATTTTGTCAAAGCTTTTCTTGATATCACAAGTGATAATGGCCATTGAACCTGAAACAGAAGAAAATTGCCCGTTAACCTGTAAATATGATAAACGCAGAGAAAGAAAGAAAGAAAAGATGATATTTACCTTGTAATTAACAGAAAAGGTTTCAACACCAGTAATACTCAAGGGCTCTTCGGTCTCTGCCACTGTCTCACCTATTTGTAG